>CM042385.1:33788460-33875960 GCA_023634145.1 Thymallus thymallus | reverse complement strand
TGTGTGTGTGTGGTTGTGTGTGTGTGTGTGGTTGGGTGTGTGTGCGTGTGGTTGTGTGTGTGTGTGTGTGTGTGTGGTTGTGTGTGTGTGTGTGTGTGTGGTTGTGTGTGTGTGTGTGTGTGTGTGTGGTTGTGTGTGTGTGTGTGTGTGTGTGTGTGTGTGTGTGTGTGTGGTTGTGTGTGTGTGTGTGTGTGTGGTTGTGTGTGTGTGTGTGTGTGTGTGTGTGTGTGTGTGGTTGTGTGTATGTGTGTGGTTGTGTGTGTGTGTGTGGTTGTGTGTGTGTGTGTGTGTGTGTGTGTGTGTGTGTGTGGTTGTGTGTGTGTGGTTGTGTGTGTGTGTGTGGTTGGGTGTGTGTGCGTGTGGTTGTGTGTGTGTGTGTGTGTGTGTGGTTGTGTGTGTGTGTGTGTGTGTGGTTGTGTGTGTGTGTGTGTGTGTGTGTGGTTGTGTGTGTGTGTGTGTGTGTGTGTGTGTGTGTGTGTGTGTGGTTGTGTGTGTGTGTGTGGTTGTGTGTGTGTGTGTGTGTGTGTGTGTGTGTGTGTGTGTTTGTCTGGGAGGTCTTATATCTATATCTTCAGTAAATAGCCCATCCTACTACCTCATCCCCATATTATTATTTTAGCTCATTTGCACTCCAGTATCTCTATTTGCACATCATAGTTTTAACATCTATCATTCCAGTGTTAAATCTAAATTGTAACTTATTTCACCACTATGGTCTATTTATTGCCTTACCTTCCTAATCTTACTACATTTGCACTCTGTATATAGATTTTCTATTGTGTTATTGACTGTACGTTTGTTTATCTCATGTGTAACTCTGTGTTGTTTTCTGTCGCACTGCTTTGCTTTGTCTTGGCCAGGTCACAGTTGTAAATGAGAACTTACAACTGGCCTACCTGGTTAAATAAAGGTGAAATAAAACCTACCTGGTTAAATAAAGGTGAAATAAAAATATATATATAACAGGAGCAAAACAACAGAAGTGCATTACCTCTACACGTCAACAGACACATCACCTAATCTCAGAAGGAAATACCTGCCACTGTACATGTCACCGTTCTTCAATCACTTTCAAACATGATGAAAATTAATTAGAGTTGTTAGCATAATAACAGTCATTTTTATATAATGCAACACTTTATTTGACAATATTGTTATTATCTTCATAATTTATAGTTTGTATTGTTGGTGGTAGATAAGCAGTAGCAGTAAAAATGTATGTATTTCTGTTTGTACCTACTTCATTATTCATAACATAATCATGTTCTTAGTTGGTTTACCTCTTACCTGAGCGACAGATCATTTTGTGTGTCCGTTAATAACATTCTGTCAGATATGACCCCTCTGTTGTATGGAGTTCCTCAGGGTTCAGTTTTAGGTCCTCTCTTGTTTTTATTATATATGAGTCCGCTTGGTGAAATAATCAGAAATTTTAAAAATGTGTCTTATCACTTTTATGCTGATGACATTCAGTTGTACTGCTCTTTTAATGATTCTGAGTTTGAAAAATTAACGGATTTATTGGAATGTCTATCATGCATTAAGTCTTGGTTATATAACACTTTTCTACAACTGAATACAAAAAAGACTGAAACTATGATCATTGCTCCAGAACAAAAAATATCGCAAATTAAACAACACCTCTGTTCCTTGGACTCCTCTGTCCAGACGAGCCTAAGAAACCTTGGTGTTCTGTTTGACCAATCGATGTCCCTGGATGGTCATTCTAGACAGCTGGTCAGAAACTGTTTTTATCAATTGAGAAATATCTCTAAATTAAGAACAATACTGCCCAAAACTAACATGGAGATGATCATTCATGCTTTTATTTCTTCACGGTTAGATTATTGTAATTCTCTTTTTACTTGTTTTAACAATTGTTCTCTGAGGCGTCTTCAACTGGTTCAAAATGCCGCAGCCAGGCTTTTAACAGGAACAAACAGAAGGGCACACATTACTCCTATTTTATTTACTCTCCACTGGCTACCGGTAAAATACAGAATTGATTTTAAAATTTTAATTTTAACTTTTAAAGCACTACATGGACAGACGCCTCAATACATCACTGACATGTTGACCCCTTACTCTTCGTCTCGTATTCTTCGCTCCTCAGGTCAGAATCTCCTGATGGTACCTAAAACCCGCCTTAAAACTAGGGGAGATCGTTCCTTCCAGGCGACTGCTCCAAAATTGTGGAATGCCCTGCCCTTGTCGTTGCGTGTGGCCGATTCTATTGTTTCTTTTAAAAAGCAGCTGAAGACACTACTATTTAGACAAGCTTATAATTGATTGTGCTTTTATGTTTTATGTTTTTATGTTAGTATGATGTTTTTTAAATGGTATACTTGCTACTTGTAAAGCACTCTGTGATTCTTTCTGTGATGGGTGCTATATAAATAAAGTTTATTATTATTATAATGGCATGGTTGCTATGAGTTTAAACTGCAACCTGTTGCAATGTCAACAGTTTCCCTTTCCTCTCAGACGCTGCTGTTGCTATCTTTAGCACCATTCTATTTTCAGAGCAGGCAGAGCGGCAGCAACACAACTCTGCACACTCCTAGCACACTTTTAAGTATCATCAAGCCTGAGGAAAACCTTGTCAGTCCTAGCCTGTCACCTTTGCCATAGTGCATTGTCACCAGAAACAAGTTGCAGGCAGAGGAACCAAGCTCAGAATGAGATGGAGGCCTCCAGAAGCCAGGGACTCGAAAGGGCAGCCGAAACCCAAAGTGAGAGCCCCAAGCTCGAGGAGGGAGTGCAGCAGGCAGGCTCTCTGAGGGTAAGGGTGGAGGGGAGTGTTTTAACTGTGGACCGGGCTTTGCTGGAGCAGTGCAGCGAGTACTTCCGCGCCCTTTTCCGGTCTGGAATGAGGGAGAGCCAGGAGGATGAGTTGCATCTAAAAGGAGGAGTGCATGCACGGGGTTTAGTGATCGCTTTGGCCGTGTGCAGGGGCGAGAAACTTTTTCTACAGGACCCGGATGAACTCATGGAGGCCGTGGAATGTGCTGCCTTTCTCCAGGTGGCGTCACTATCCCAGCATCTCTGCGATATCATTGACTCGGACAACTGCCTCCTGCTCTACCACGCGGCTGCCATCTTTGGTCTACCCAACCTGTTCCACAGTGCTGCCCTGTTCCTCTGCGATGCCTATAGCGACCTGAAGGGAGCGGCGACAAGCACTCTACCTGAGGAGTTGGTACGGTATGCAGAGTCTTTGTCGCCGGCATCTTTCATCGCTTTGGGAACCCACTCACCCTCTATGGAGCTGCTAAAGGACTCCTTTAGGACCGTATGTTACCTGGACGAGGTGGAGGGAGAGTGGAGGCACCTGACAGACCTCCCCACCCACGCCAGCACCTCCATGGCGGGCGTTGCCGTCCTGGACAACCGGCTGTACGTGGTGGGGGGAATCTACGGCTATGGCAAAGGCACGGTGGATGGTGGCTTCTGCTATGACCCAGGCACGAGCACATGGAGCAAGCTTCCTGGACCCCAACAGCCACGTGCCGACTTCACCTTTCTGGGGTATGAAGGGAAGTTGTACGCCATCGGCGGCGAGCACCAGAAAAGGACCATGTCCTCCGCCGAGGCTTATGATGTAGCCACAGGAGAATGGGCGTTCGTGCAGTCCACACCACGGCCTGTGGCAGCTGTGGCATGCGCCATCGCCCGAAGGCGGATGTTTGTGTGTTTCTGGAAGCCGCCAGACATCACGGATATCTACGAGTACATCCCGGCGAAAGACGAGTGGATGTTAGCCACCACGATGATAAAGCCGCAGAGCTATGGCCACTGTATGGTGTCCCACAGGGACAATTTGTATGTGATGCGCAATGGGCCCTCGGACGACTTCCTACGCTGCCTCATTGAACGTTACAACATCACCACAGGACAGTGGACTGCCATACCAGGAAGTTACATCAACACCAAGGGAGCGCTGTTTACCGCCATGGTCAGGGGCGACTCTGTGTTCACGGTCAAACACATGCTAACTCTGGAGTATACAATTGCTGGGGACACATGGAAACCCCGTAGGGAGACGAAGAAAGGCTTTCCCAAGAGTGGCTCACTATGGACATGTTTACTGAGGCTTCCCAAGACTGGCCTGTAATGGTGTACACTGATAGAGCTGTACTACGGTGCTTGGAGGGGGGGTTACTGTATTAAAACACGGGTTAACTTCAGCCACCTCTCCCCTGTCTCTGTTCAGTCACAACACACAACATTGTTACATGGTGTCAGGATGAACAGTAACAGTAAAGAGAGGAGGATAGCATTGAGTCAGACAGATTTAAAAATACCCTTTTTAAATGAGAGAAAACAAGTATAGAATATTGTGCTAGAAAACAAGGTGCTGCATCTGTATGAATATACAGTAAGATCTAGGTCCAGGACAACTCTTTTCACATGGCTCAACTACAGCAAAAAAGCAATAAGGTGAAGACATGCACATACACACTCACTCACACAGACTAATACTCACATACAGTACATTACGCTTACGCGCAAGGAACATACACACGTGCTTACACAAAGACACACACACACACACAAACAATCACACACACACTCCATGGAGGCTATCCAGCCACCAAAACAGCTCCCTAACAACCACAGCAGCTGTTGATCAGAAACAGAGCTCTGTGTGTGTGTGTGTGTGTGTGTGTGTGTGTGTGTGTGTGTGTGTGTGTGTGTGTGTGTGTGTGTGTGTGTGTGTGTGTGTGTGTGTGTGTGTGTGTGTGTGTGTGTCTGTCTGTCTGGGAGGTCTTATATAACAGGAGCCAAACAGCAGAAGTGTACGTCACCTAACCTCAGAAGGAATATACTTGCTACTGTACATGTCATCTCTACACACACACACACAAGCGCTCTTAACAGACAATCTGCAAAGCTTCAAATAATTGATTACTACAGTAGCCTCAACAGCACTCTGTAGTGTAGCACCATGGTGTAACCAGAGGGCAGCTAGCTTCCGTCCTCCCCGGGGTATATTGACTTCAATTCAAAACCTAGGAGGCTCATGGTTCTCACCCCCTTCCATAGACTTACACAGTAATTATGACATCTTCCGGAGGACGTCCACCAACCTATCAGAGCTCTTGCAGCATGAACTGATATGTTGTCCACCCAATCAAAGGATCAGAGAATGAATCTAGTACTGAAAGCATAAGCTACAGCTAGCTAGCACTGCAGTGTATAACATGTGGTGAGTCGTTGACTCAAAGAGAGAGAAAGACAATAGTTGAACCGTTTTAAACAAATGTATTTCTTCAAAATTAAGGAAAAGCGAGAGAGAGACAGGTATGGCATATCAAGAAGCTGATTAAACAGCATGATCATTATTACACAGGTGCACCGTGTAATTAAGAATTTGTTCTTAACTGACTTGCCTAGTTAAAAAAAGGTTAAATAAAATACAATAACATAAAAAAAATAAAAACCTTGGGTGGGGAACAATAAAATGCAACTCAAAATTGTGCAGTTTTGTCACACAACACAATGCCAAGTTTTAAGGGAGCATGCAGTTGGAATGCTGACTAATGGAATGTCCACAAGAGCTGTTGGAATGCTGACTGATGGAATATCCACCAGAGCTGTTGGAATGCTGACTGATGGAATGTCCACAAGAGCTGTTGGAATGCTGACTGATGGAATATCCACCAGAGCTGTTGGAATGCTGACTGATGGAATATCCACGAGAGCTGTTGGAATGCTGACTGATGGAATGTCCACGAGAGCTGTTGGAATGCTGACTGATGGAATATCCACCAGAGCTGTTGGAATGCTGACTGATGGAATGTCCACGAGAGCTGTTGGAATGCTGACTGATGGAATATCCACGAAAGCTGTTGGAATGCTGACTGATGGAATGTCCACGAGAGCTGTTGGAATGCTGACTGATGGAATATCCACCAGAGCTGTTGGAATGCTGACTGATGGAATGTCCACGAGAGCTGTTGGAATGCTGACTGATGGAATGTCCATCAGAGCTGTTGGAATGCTGACTGATGGAATATCCACCAGAGCTGTTGGAATGCTGACTGATGGAATATCCACCAGAGCTGTTGTAATGCTGACTAATGGAATATCCACGAGAGCTGTTGGAATGCTGACTGATGGAATGTCGACTAGAGCTGTTGGAATGCTGACTGATGGAATATCCACCAGAGCTGTTGGAATGCTGAGTACAGGAATGTCCACCAGAGCTGTTGGCATGCTGAATGCAGGAATATCCACCAGAGCTGTTAGAATGCTAACTGCAGGAATGTCCACCAGAGTGGTTGTAATGCTGACTGCAGGAATGTCCAGCAGAGCTGTTGGAATGCTGACTGCAGGAATGTCCGCCAGAGCTGTTGGAATGCTGACTGCAGGAATGTCCACGAGAGCTGTTGGCATGCTGACTGCAGGAATGTCCACCAGAGCTGTTGGCATTATGACTACAGGAATATCCACCAGAGCTGTTGCCAGAGAATTTATATTAATTTCTCTACCATAAGCCAACGTAATTTTAGAGAATTTGGCAGAATTTTTGTTCAGTATAGTTTAGCCTACTCAAACACCTGGGTCAAACAGAGAGGGATGCTATGTTAGCTAAGTCCACCTGGTTGTGCTGCTGCACCGGTTTCAACTCTTCTGCCTGCGGTTATGGAACCCTGACCTGTTCATTGGACGTGCCACCTTGTCCCAGACCTGCTGTTTTCATCTCGCTCTCACACTTTTCCGAACTCCTGCTCCCTTGCCTGTAGGGGCTCTCCCTTGAACCCCTACGAGTGTCGTGGCAGAAGCTCGCCCCTCTGCTAGACCCCTTAGCCCCCCTCCCAAAAGTTGTATCGGGGTTCCTCTGGACCATCTCCGGGGTCAAATCATCAAATCAAATCAAATGTATTTATAAAGCACTTTTTACATCAGCCGGGGCTTCACAAAGTGCTATACAGAAACCCAGCCTAAAACCCCAAACAGCAAGCAATGCAGATGTAGAAGCACGGTGGCTAGGAAAAACTCCCTAGAGAGGAACCAGGCTCTGAGGGGTGGCCAGTCCTCTTCTGGCTGTGCCGGGTGGAGATTATAACAATTCATGGCCATTAAGGCCAGTTCTTTCTCCAAGATGTTCAAATGTTCATAGATGACCAGCAGGGTCAAATAATAATAAAAGTAGTTGTGGAGGTTGCAACAGGTAAATACATCAGGAGTGAATGTCACTTGGCTTTTCAGTGCAATAGAGTGCAGGTGCGGTAGAGAGTGAGAGAGATGAAAACAGCAGGTCTGGGACAAGGTGGAACGTCCAATGAACAGGTCAGGGTTCCATAACCGCAGGCAGAAGAGTTGAAATTGGTGCAGCAGCACGACCAGGTGGACTGGGGACAGCTAGGAGTCATCAGGGCAGGTGGTCCTGTAGCATGGTCCTCCGGGTAGGCTCAGGTCCTCCGGGAGAGGAGGTAGAGTGGGAGAGAGAGAGAATTAGAGGGAGCATACTTAAATTCACACAAGACACAGGATGAAAACACCAGATTTAACAAACTGACCCTAGCCCCCCGGCACATAGACTTATTGCAGCATAGATACTGGAGGCTGAGACATGGGGGGTTGGGAGACACTGTGGCACCGTCCGACAATACCCAGACAATATCCCGGACAGGGCCAAACCAGGCAGGATATAACCTCACCCACTCTGCCAAGCACAGCCCCTACACCAATAGAGGGATATCAACAACCACCAACTTACTACCCTGAGACAAGGCTGAGTATAGTCCACGAAAGATCCCCTCCACTGCACAAGCCCGAGGAAGTGACGCACCCCTCCTAGGGATGGCATGGAAAGTCCACCCCTTTGCCCGCCAACGTGGAGCCTGTCGACGTCGCCGCTGCCCTGGATCACTCTCCAGCTCCAGGGCTTTGGTCTGCATGGTCCTGTGGTGGTGGGTTATTCTGTCACGGTTCTGAGACAGGAACCAAGGTGCAGAGCGGTAGACAGTTCACAACTTTTCTTAATCCAAAAACAACAAACAAAGAACAATACAGCAACCGCAACGTAGGTTCACACGGCCACACGTGCCGCTAATTGGGGATCGCTCACACAGCCACAAGAGAGATGCCAAAACTTAACATAACATAATACATAACATAACATTTCTCGCTCATATCATATGCATTTTTAGCTACTGAAGTATTTCTCTGCCATCGACCGTATAGTATAGTTAACCATCCAACATCCACCAATGTATAGTGTACATATTCAGCCAACCACCCATTCTATGCAATGTTTTTCTATAGCTTTTTTTGCACTCCAGATATCTTGTATTTCTATACTTTTTCATACTGCCGCTCTATGTATCATGTATCGTGTATCTGTCTTTTGTGTACTTTCGTTGTGGAATTTTGCACCTGTCCTGTGTTTTGTTGTTGTAGCTGCTTGACAAAGACATTTCCCCCTGGGGGATCAATAAAGTATCTATCTATCTATCTATCTATCTATCTATCTATCTATCTATCTATCTATCTATCTATCTATCTATCTATCTATCTATCTATCTATCTATCTATCTATCTATCTATCTATCTATCTATCTATCTATCTATCTATCTATCTATCTAAACATAGAGTTGCCCAGAGGCCACTCTGAACACTAATCCTGACACAAGTCAAGGTAAGCTTTTGGTTGTATTAATTTACTGCCACCGGGGCCCACTGGTGTAACTGCTAAACTGATTGCTGCTGACTACACTGTACTGCATGATTGTAGTGGGCTTACTAACACTTTAGTTCTAGTAGCTCTGTTGACTATGACATGACAATGATGGAGGCTGTTTGTAACAGTTAGCGGTCATGATATGAAGGTTTGGCTTGGAAAGGTTTTTTTGTATATATACAATGAGCTGTTTATACAGTATGTGTCTGCTATGGAAGTTAACTGTGTTTGTGTGTGATCAGGGATGTATTTATTCCGCCGATTCTGTTTTAAAATGTTTCTTAAATGGAAGCCAACGGATCGAAACGGTAATAATCATTGCTGAATTTGGCCAATAGAAACTTGTTTGCATTAATGTGCAAGGTGGTATTGAATGTGTCACTGTTTGTCACCTTAATTACTCAAATGTTCCTTTTAACCTGTACGCCTACGTTGAAAACTTTAATTCACAGGCTAGGTTGTAGTAAACTCATGATGGGTACAGGGAAAATGTGAGTATCATGTAGTATCCTAAACCTATCTTTGTTACATTAAACTGGGTGAATGGAATATGAATGACAGTCATCCAATATGCTGTAATAGAAACAAGACCTGGTCATAAAAATAATTATAATCGGCACCGACCGCCACTGCTCCACACACATAAACAAGTAGCTAACACATTGATGTCCCCCGCCCCCTCTCACGAACACACACACAAACACACAGTCCCTCCCTCACCACGTCTATGATCTGCAGCAGAGTCATTCCCAGCTCCACCAGAAGAGGAGAGGAGTCGTTGATCACTGGTCTCTCCAGGCGGTTGTAGTTGGCCATTAGCTCCTTGTACAGTCTGCGCTGGTGCTCCCCCTGTAGGGACCCTGGGGTACAGCAAGGAAACAAGTCAGCGTTCATGTTAGTAAAATAAAAGTATATTCTGTAGATATTATTCTCAGTCAGTTGGCTGGGTGGGAGGGGTCAGAGTGATTAAGTGATTAAGATAATGTGTTCGCTGGCCCAGCTCTCATCCCCTTATCTCTTCTCCTCTCTCCTCTCCTCCTTTCCTCCCTCTGTCCCACTGATCCTATTAAGGTCCAGCTCTAAAAAGGGGAAGATATCACTGGTCAACTGGCACCACAACAGACTGTTCATTAACTAATCCTAAAAGTGGGTTTGTTCAGATGCATGACCTAAATGTGCTCTCTTTATATGTGACGAGGAAAGGAATACATAAATGTTCCCACAGTGGTTATAAGAACATACTCAGTCCAGTCTTGCACTCGTAGAAAAAAGGGTTTCAAAAGGGTTCTTCGGCTGTCCCCATAGGATAACCTTTTTTGGGCTTTTTTTCAAAGGGTTCTCTTTTGGGGACAGCCGTAGAACCCTTTTAGGTTCTAGATAGCAGCTTTTCTTCTAAGAGTATAGACACTGTTCTGGGTTGGTTCATAGAGGACTGTATAGAATACAGATAGAGTACATGATGGTTTGGGATTCAAACCTCTTGCCCCATTGCAGAGCCAACCCCAAACGTGTCACACCCTGATCTGTTTCACCTGTCTGTGTGATTGTCTCCACCTCCTCCAGGTGTCACACCCTGATCTGTTTCACCTGTCTGTGTGATTGTCTCCACCTCCTCCAGGTGTCACACCCTGATCTGTTTCACCTGTCTGTGTGCTTGTCTCCACCTCCTCCAGGTGTCTTCATCTTCCTCATCATCCCCAGTGTATGTATACTGGTGTTCTATGTTTGTCTGTTACCAGTTGGTTTTGTTCATCAAGTCTACCAGTGTTTTCCCCCTTTACTCCTGTCTTTCTATAGTGCTTGTTTTCTTGGTTTCCTGGTTTGGACCTTTCCTGCCTGCCCTGACCCTGAGCCTGCCTGCCGTCTGGTACCTTTGCCCCTCTACTCTGGATTACCAAACTCTGCTTGCCCCGACCCTGAGCCTGCCTGCCGTCTGGTACCTTTGCCCCTCTACTCTGGATTACCAAACTCTGCTTGCCACGACCCTGAGCCTGCCTGCCGTCTGGTACCTTTGCCCCTCTACTCTGGATTACCCAACTCTGCTTGCCCCGACCCTGACACGCCACTGACAGTCTCATACACATGTACGAGAAGCAGGGAGGGCTAGAAAGGGGAGCAGGGAGACAGGTACAGTGCAAGAAGAGAGAGAGAAAGTAGATAGAGATTCATCTCTGTCCCAGCGTGTTGCTGACGAGGTCCATTATGGCCATAATGAGGTGAGTTATAGCTGGTCAGGACTCTACTGGAGGTCAGAGAGAGAGAGAGAGAGAGAGAGAGAAATGGAGAGAGAGAGAGAAATGGAGAGAGAGAGAGAGAGAAATGGAGAGAGAGAGAGAAATGGAGAGAGAGAAATGGAGAGAGAGAAATGGAGGGAGAGAGAGAAAAGTGTGTTGCTGACGAGGTCCATTAGGGCCATAATGAGGTGATTTATAGCAGGGCAGGACTCTACTGGAGGTCAGAGTGAGAGGGAGGAGAAGGGGAGAGAGAGAGAGAGAGAGAGAGAGAGAGAGAGAGATAGAGAGAGAGAGAGAGAGAGGGAGAGACAGAGAGAGAGAGAGAGAGAGGATAACCCTGAACGCTGCAGCCCTTAGCCTCTTATTCATCTATAGCCAGTCAAGGCGCCGGGAGTCAGGGCAGCCGTTTTACACCTAACCAATTGTGCTATTACTTGTTTTTTTTTGCATTATTTGTAATTTATTTTGTACATAATGTTTCTGCCATCGTATCTTACGGCAAAAAGGAGCTTCTGGAAATCAGGACAGCGATCACTAACCTCGGATTGGACGAGGACTTCTTCTTCAATAAACGGGACGCACATGATGTACTGCAGAGACCCGACCAGGCCCAGATCCCCGTCATCGGCAGGAGGAGGAGACGCAGGTATAGGGGACTCAGAGCGATGTGCCTCGTAAGGATCCACCGACGGCTAGTGGGATATCTGCCCTTACCATCAGTACTGCTAGCCAACGTACAATCAATGGACAATAAATTAGCTGTGTATATTTGTAAACAACAGCTGGTGCACGGAATCTAAGGAAGTCTCTATTTTCTGCTCTCCTGAAGTAGAGTATCTCATTATAAGCTGTAGACCACACTATTTACCAAGAGAGTTTTCATCTATATTTTTCATGGCTGTTTATTTACCACCTCAGACGGATGCTAGCACTAAGACCACACTCAGTCAGCTGTTTAAGGCAATAAGCAAACAGGAAAACGCCCATCCAGCATGCAACCAGAGGGAAAACAATTCTAGACCACCTTTACACCACACACAGAGACACATAAAAAGCTCTCCCTCGCCCTCCATTTGGCAAATCTGACCATAATTCTATCCTCCTGATTCCTGCTTACAAGCAAAAACTAAAGCAGGGAGCGCCAGTGACTCGGTCAATAAAGAAGTGGTCAGATGAAGCAGATGCTACAGGACTGTTTTGCTGCACGGACTGGAATATGTTCCGAGATTCTTCCGATGGCAATGAGGAGTACACCACATCAGTCATTGGCTTCATCAATAAGTGCATCGATGACGTCATCCCCACAGTGACTGTACGTACATACCCCAACCAGAAACCATGAATTACAGGCAACATCCGCACTGAGCTAAAGGGTAAAGCTGCCGCATTCAAGAACCGGTACTCTAACCCGGATGCTTATAAGAAATCCCACTACGCTCTCAGACAAACCATCAAACAGGCAAAGCGCCAATACCGGACTAAGATTGAATCCTACTATAACGGCTCCGACACTCGTTGGATGTGACAGGGCTTGCAAACTATTAGACTACAAAGGGAAGCACAGCCACGAGCTGCCCAGTGACGCGAGCCTACCAGACGAGCTAAATCACTTCTATGCTCGCTTCGAGGCAAGAAACACTGAGGCATGCATGAGAGCATCAGTTGTTCCGGGCAACTGTGTGATCACGTTCTCCGTAGCCGACGTGAGTAAGAGCTTTAAAGAGGTCAACATTCACAAGGCCGCTGGGCCAGATGGATTACCAGGACGTGTACTCTGAGCATGCGCTGACCAACTGGCAAGTGTCTTCACTTACATTTTCAACATGTCCCTGATTGAGTCTGTAATACCAACATGTTTCAAGCAGACCAACATAGTCCCTGTGGCCAAGAACACAAAGGTAACCTGCCTAAATGACTACAGACCCGTAGCACTCACGTCTGTAGCCATGAAGTGCTTTGAAAGGCTGGTCGTGGCTCACATTAACACCATTATCCCAGAAACCATAAACCCACTCTAATTTGCATACCACTCAAACAGATCCTCAGATGATGTAATCTCTACTGCACTCCACACTGCCCTTTCCCACCTGGACAAAAGGAACACCTATGTGAGAATGATGTTCATTGGCTACAGCTCAGCATTCAACACCATAGTGCCCTCAAAGCTCATCACTAAGCTAAGGATCCTGGGACTGAACACCTCCCTCTGCAACTGGATCCTGGACTTCCTGACGGGCCGGCCCCAGGTGGTAAGGGTAGAACACAACACATCTGCCATGCTAATCCTCAACACTGGGGCCCCTCTGGGGTGTGTGCTCAGTCCCCTCCTGTACTACACAACAGTGGTAGGCCTGATCACGGACAACAACGAGACAGCCTATAGGGAGGAGATCAGAGACCTGGCCGTGTGGTGCCAGGATAACAACCTCTCCCTCAACGTAATCAAGACAAAGGAGATGATTGTGGACTACAGGAAAAGTAGGAGGACCAAGCACGCGCCCATTCTCATCCACGGAGCTGTAGTGGAGCAGGTTGAGAGCTTCAAGTTCCTTGGTGTCCACATCACCAACAAACTAGAATGGTCCAAACAAACCAAGACAGTCGTGAAGGGGGCACGACAAAGCTTATTCCACCTCAGGAGACTGAAAAGACTTGGCATGGGTCCTCATATCCTCAAAAGGTTCTACAGCTGCAACATCGAGAGCATCCTGACTGGCTGCATCACTGCCTGGTACGGCAACTGCTCGGCCTCCGACCGCAAGGCACTACAGAGGGTAGAGTGTACGGCCCAGTACATCACTGGGGCCAAGCTTCCTGTCATCCTGGAACTCTATACCAGTCATGGACTGTTCTCTCTGGGCCAAGTCTAAAGGGCTTCTCAACAGTGTTTACCCCCAAGCCATAAGACTCCTGAACAGCTAATGAAATGGTTACCCAGACTATTTGCATTGTGTCCGTCCCCCCCCCCCCCCCCCCACACACCCCCCCCACCCCCTCTCTTTTACGCTGCTGCTACTCTCTGTTTACCATCTATTCATAATCACTTTAACTATACCTACATGTACATATTACCTAAATTAGCCAGACTAACCGGTGCCCCCGCACATTAACTCTGTACCGGTACCACCTGTATATACTACCTGTGTATATACACTATATACAGTGGGGGGAACAAGTATTTGATACACTGCCGATTTTGCAGGTTTTCCTACTTACAAAGCATGTAGAAGTCTGTAATTTTTATCATAGGTACTCTTCAACTGTGAACGGAATCTAAAACAAAAGTCCAGAAAATCACATTGTATGATTTTTAAGTAATTCATTTGCATTTTATTGCATAACATAAGTATTTGATACATCAGAAAAGCAGAACTTTATATTTGGTACAGAAACCTTTGTTTGCAGTTACAGAGATCATACGTTTCCTGTAGTTCTTGACCAGGTTTGCACACACTGCAGCAGGGATTTTGGCCCTCTCCTCCATACAGACCTTCTCCAGATCCTTCAGGTTTCGGGGCTGTCGCTGGGCAATACGGACTTTCAGCTCCCTCCAAAGATTTTCTATTGGGTTCAGGTCTGGAGACTGGCTAGGCCACTCCAGGACCTTGAGATGCTTCTTACGGAGCCACTCCTTAGTTGCCCTGGCTGTGTGTTTCGGGTCGTTGTCATGCTGGAAGACCCAGCCACGACCCATCTTCAATGCTCTTACTGAGGGAAGGAGGTTGTTGGCCAAGATCTTGCGATACATGGCCCCATCCATCCTCCGCTCAATACGGTGCAGTCGTCCTGTCCCCTTTGCAGAAAAGCATCCCCAAAGAATGATGTTTCCACCTCCATGCTTCACGGTTGGGATGGTGTTCTTGGGGTTGTACTCATCCTTCTTCTTCCTCCAAACACGGCGAGTGGAGTTTAGACCAAAAAGCTCAATTTTTGTCTCATCAGACCACATGACCTTCTCCCATTCCTCCTCTGGATCATCCAGATGGTCATTGGCAAACTTCAGACGGGCCTGGACATGCGCTGGCTTGAGCAGGGGGACCTTGCGTGCGCTGCAGGATTTTAATCCATGACGGCGTAGTGTGTTACTAATGGTTTTCTTTGAGACTGTGGTCCCAGCTCTCTTCAGGTCATTGGCCAGGTCCTGTCGTGTAGTTCTGGGCTGATTCCTCACCTTCCTCATGATCATTGATGCCCCACGAGGTGAGATCTTGCATGGTGCCCCAGACCGAGGGAGATTGACCGTCATCTTGAACTTCTTCCATTTTCTAATAATTGCTCCAACAGTTGTTGCCTTCTCACCAAGCTGCTTGCCTATTGTCCTGTAGCCCATCCCAGCCTTGTGCAGGTCTACAATTTTATCCCTGATGTCCTTACACAGCTCTCTGGTCTTGGCCATTGTGGAGAGGTTGGAGTCTGTTTGATTGAGTGTGTGGACAGGTGTCTTTTATACAGGTAACGAGTTCAAACAGGTGCAGTTAATACAGGTAATGAGTGGAGAACAGGAGGGCTTCTTAAAGAAAAACTAACAGGTCTGTGAGGGCCGGAATTCTTACTGGTTGGTAGGTGATCAAATACTTATGTCATGCAATAAAATGCAAATTAATTATTTAAAAATCATACAATGTGATTTTCTGGATTTTTGTTTTAGATTCCGTCTCTCACAGTTGAAGAGTACCTATGATAAAAATTACAGACCTCTACATGCTTTGTAAGTAGGAAAACCTGCAAAATTGGCAGTGTATCAAATACTTGTTCTCCCCACTGTATATGCTAACAGTATTGATACTTTCTTTTACAGGAAAGGGGGGTTTTCATTATCTCTGTGAAATGTTTCTGAGGTTATTATTTTGGAAGAGCTATGAGTGTCATTCAGCACTGTCCGGATTTTTGTTTATTTTTTTCATTTGGTGTGAAGGTTCCCACACAACACAAATATTAGTTTAAAAAATATATTATGTTTGACTTATCATGGTTGTTCTATTTTTTGTTGGATTTAAGGGAGTTTCACTAGTTTTGGTGCCGAGTAGTGTCTTAATGGGGCACACACATTTCTGAAGTTTATTTTCTGAATTTCATTAAACACATGTGAATTTTTTTAATGAGAATGTAATGGAAACTTATTGTAAACCAGGGATATGGAATGTATGACATGTTTCACTGTTTTTCTTTCATGGTTTAATATAGTAAGAAACATTTATTTGAAGGTTGCATGAACTTTGACCTCTGTACTGACATTCTAGGGGGATTGATCACCCTCAATGGAAAGCCATTTGGAAGATTAATTTAATGTAATTAATAATACGGATTTAAAGATTTTTTTTATAATTCTGATTTGAAAGTAATTTGCAATACTGATTTATAAAATGAAGTTTATTATTCACTGCTTATTTGGGATTTGGGATGTCTTTGGAAAAGCATAGGATGTCTTAAGTCTATTGGTATTATTAGGGTGATGGTTATTGGAAATAGTTTTTTTATATTTTTCATCCATAGTGGTGTTTTTTTTTTATTACTCACTTGGTGAGAATATGAGATTTTGGATGGAAGTTTTACCCATCAAGGAATATGTAGGAATGTATAGTGTGGTTCATAGTCAATGCAAATTTCAATTGATTGGATCTGCTGGATGTTCGAGATTTCTTCCAAAGGATGGGTCTTCTTCTGGATGCTATGGATCCGTGATGACGTTCACAGTGCAGCTGAGGGGAGTAGAAGCCAATTAGGAATATATTGTTTCAACTGGAGAATGTGTTATTTATTTTTTTAGATTTGTTTTAGGAATTGGCCATTTAATAATTGTTAGTAGTAATAATTTATCATACAGTACATCATGTGTCTGGATTCTTATACAATTTGGATGATGGTTTTACTGAATCAGGAGTGAACTCACCAAACTGTTGTTCTGATCAGTCTTCTCTCTTGAGGATACTTCAGATGGTATCTTCATGCAGGGACGATTTGGAAAAAATAGTGTGGACCTGAAACCCTGTAACCGGCTGAAGAAATGGAGTTCAATATTGTCCTGAACCACTTCTACCTGAGTCTGCTGAGTCCAATGGAAGCTGTCTAATGTTTTCTTCATGTTTCACTGAGGAGTGTGACAGGGGTCCATGTGGAGTGAGCTTGAAGAGAGATCTGTTTAAACTCGTCTCACGTTGATGTTAGACTGATTGGCAAATAGACAAAACATAATGTGTGTTAAAGGATGAGCAGGTGGAACATTGACATCATCATGGGTCAACTTTGAACTATGAAAGTATCTGAAAGAAGAAAAAATAAAAACAATAAAAGATAAAGACATGCCAGAGGAAGAGTGCCGAGATAGAAGGGTTGATCAACTGTACCTGTAATAGATTTATTCGGGTTGATTATGGGCCGATACACTGCTACATTTATAGTAATTTATAGTAAGAATGCATTGAAATACCGATCTGTAGTTATAATCGGGAGAAGAAGGTTAATGAGGATTATAGGAAGATTATAATGTATGTTAATATCAATGTACATTCTGTCAGTGTTGATGTATGTTGAATTGAGGGTATTGACTATCATGGAAAGAGAGTTGATGTTTGTCTACTAAGGATGTGTTTTTGGAAAAGGATGGGTATAGTTGAAAAGTATTTATCCAACTTTGTTATTAATGGACATATTTCTATGTGAAGTTTTTTTCCTTGAATATAATTGAGGTTTTGCCTACATAGATATTTATTGTGAATAGAGATTAATTTATAATGTATTGATATTTTACTCAGACCTAGTAAATCGAGATTGAGATGTTTGGTCTTACATGAGCAAGATGACTGCAAATGTATTGTCAGGCTCTGGCCATAGAGAAGCCTTTTGCTTCTCTATGTGGCCATGGTCAGAGTCTGACAGTTCTGTATAACATGTGTTATACAGAGGGGAGAACAAGTATTTGATACACTGCCGATTTTGCAGGTTTTCCTACTTACAAAGCATGTAGAGGTCTGTAATGTTTATCATAGGTACATTTCAACTGTGAGAGACGGAATCTAAAACAACAATTTCAGAAAATCACATTGTATGTTTTTAAATAATTAATTTGCATTTTATTGCATGACATAAGTATTTGATCACCTACCAACCAGTAAGAATTCCGGCTCTC
This sequence comes from Thymallus thymallus, assembly GCA_023634145.1. Classification (NCBI taxonomy): domain Eukaryota; kingdom Metazoa; phylum Chordata; class Actinopteri; order Salmoniformes; family Salmonidae; genus Thymallus; species Thymallus thymallus. The sequence goes on along the minus strand of CM042385.1, from coordinate 33,857,910 downwards.
ACAGACCTGTTAGTTTTTCTTTAAGAAGCCCTCCTGTTCTCCACTCATTACCTGTATTAACTGGACCTGTTAGAACTCGTTACCTGTATAAAAGACACCTGTCCACACACTCAATCAAACAGAATCCAACCTCTCCACAATGGCCAAGACCAGAGAGCTGTGTAAGGACATCAGGGATACAATTGTAGACCTGCACAAGGCTGGGATGGGCTACAGGACAATAGGCAAGCAGCTTGGTGAGAAGGCAACAACTGTTGGTGCAATTATTATCCGTATTGCCCAGCGACAGCCCCGAAACCTGAAGGATCTGTATGGAGGAGTGGGCCAAAATCCCTGCTGCAGTGTGTGCAAACCTGGTCAAGAACTACAGGAAAAGTATGATCTCTGTAATTGCAAACAAAGGTTTCTGTACCAAATATTAAGTTCTGCTTTTCTGATGTATCAAATACTTATGTCATGCAATAAAATGCAAATGAATTACTTAAAAATCATATAATGTGATTTTCTGGATTTTTATTTTAGATTCCGTCACTCACAGTTGAAGACTACCTATGATAAAAATTACAGACTTCTACATGCTTTGTAAGTGGGAAAACCTGCAAAATTGGCAGTGTATCAAATACTTGTTCTCCCCACTGTATATGGATGTTACATGTTACTTTATGGGTTGGTTATGTTAGGTTACATATAATAGTGTGACTAAATTATATCTTTACATTAAAAACCTAAATCTATCAGAATTCCAGTTATTCCCAAAAATTATATACCCCTTGATCTTCAAGAATAGGACTTGGAAATATGGAAGTATAGGTCAGACAAATTGTTTAACCTGAGCAGGACTGATTGGGCTCATTGATTCCAGTTGAAAAATAAATGCTGTGCTTATGGAATGGCATGCTTTGACCACTACTGAAAAGTGCTGTTTACAAAATTAATGTCATATGTGCTGTATTTGCTATAGGCCTGTTTACCTTTTTGTTGGTGACACTTTGATATCTTGATAATATGCAGCTGTTATATAATATAACCCCGCCTATGTTTTGGACTGACCATCCATGATATCCAAATGATAGTTTTAACCAGGTTACGAGGCTATACAGTGTTTGTTTACATTTACAATGTTTACAAACATTGGATAAAAACATGCTTATATTTTGGGTTGTCATGGAGAGTGACAGTTGAACTAAGCTCATGAGGCATTTATAAGTTATATTCTTCAAGAATCAATGGATATTTATAAGTCAACAAATGGATGTAGCAACTACAGATTGCCCCTTTTAAGTTGATCAAAAGTGTGCAGGTTTGATGATGTTTCCATTAGGACTATGGATGTTGTTTTTTTATCAGCATGAATTAGACAGAGCAAGTAAAGCCCCACTTTTATTCTATAGACTTGGATCAGCACTATGCAGCTGTTACAAGAGCGCATTTTTCACCAGCTGTCCACTGGTTTCAAAAACAATGATTGATAGGCAGCTTAAACTTCTTGAATTCAACCATTATTGGGTTCAAATACACATTTAGATGAACAGCCATCCACAACAACCAGAGTCCGTAAGGCGCTAATAGCTAAATGAGAGAGTAGCAGTGTGATTCACATCAATGCTCTATGTAGATCAATAATAGTGATATCCGTATCGCCGTCATCCTTACCTCAAAGCGTTTATTCAAGTTGGATAATCTTTGGATGCCGACATGAGTCGAACCATTGGAAGGCATAGCTTAGACTGTAGCCTATAAAAGCCTATTCCTGCTCTTTTCCCGCGATCCATCAAACACATTTGGTGTGTCATCACAGTGTTCTCTGATTTCTGGTCAGACTCGCTCACGTTGAATAATGCTGTTTTGAATGTCTTTGAGAAAACAGAGTAGTGTCAAAGATTTTTTTTTGCCAACATTCTTTCTCAAGTTAAGTAATCCTCGAAGTAATCATGTATTTTTTCAAAAGTATCTGTAATCTGATTAAAATATTTTTTCTGGTAACGTAACAGATTAGAGTTAGTTTTTTGTAATCCCTTACATGTAACGGTACATGTATCTGTTACTCCCCAACCCTGTATCTACATATAGTGAAGAATCAGGACCAAAGAATTGATAGACAAAATAAAAATCTCCCATATTAAGGCCTACAGCAAAAAGTGTTGCTGTGTAAGAGACACCTGATAAATCATACCAAGGTTGCCACCTAGTGGATTACAATAATACTACACCTAAAACTATTTGTCTATAACATCTGCATCACTCTGTGCGTTCTAAACAGTTCCAAGGAAATCCAAATTAAGGGATTTAGACATTCAATACTGCATGACGAAATACAAACTTTCGGTATTCAAAATATCTTTTATGATTTGACATCAAAACGATGGTTTGTAGAATTTGATTCACTGTGTTGTTCAGTCATTAACAGCAGTCACATAGGTGACCTCAATGTGGGAAAACAGTCATCTATACATTATAATGATTAACTAGTTGATGAAGAGCTCAAACTAGTGTGAAGTAAAGGTTTCGAAGGACACAACATCCGAATCAAACAGAACCCAAACAATTCCTAGCTAATGAGGTCCCTCGACGAATCACCACAAACAGAACACCGATCTTCCAATCAGACTAAGTTACACTAACTAAGACCACAATAGTTGGGTAACAAGGCAATAACGGTCTTATGAGAAGAAGAGTCAGGTAGAACTAAGTAAAATGTTGTTGGTACCAACAGTAACTACAGAGAATATATTGTAAATATTACACTAATTCAAAGTTCTTCAGTAAAATTGTTGTGCTTTAGAATACTACATTACTGTCGAGTCGAGTTATGTGGGGTGCTTGGACCGGACTGTGGAGGGGTACTAAGGAATAGGGGTGAAAATGAGGATGGTCCCCAGGGCCGACACAGTGAGGAAAGCTCACATCCTGTCCAGAACCTGAGCCACAAACTTCCAGTCCTGCACAACATGGAATAGGAAGAGCAGGAAAAGCAGGAACACTCAGCTGCTGATTATAGAAGTATATACATGGAATTACACTACATATCATGTTGATTAAAACATATAGCGTTGTGACCCACCTCTCTGATAAAGTGTTCCTTGCGTATATAGCGGCTGATGTAACGCACTGAGTACGTAGCTCTCTACAGCATGGTGACCCAGGCCTGACTCTCATACTCCTTCCCCTCCAGAAGACTCTGTCCATGGCTCCCACTGCTCCCCCTCTGACCCCATCTCCGGCCCCCAGATCGGGGCTTCTGTTCAGGGCTCTCTGGTGCCAGCTCTGGGTAGTGGTACCGGTCGGTGTGGGACATGGGGTGGTAAGTGGTTGACGAGCGGTGGTGCACGTTGATGACAAACACTGTGACAATGATGGTGAAAATGAAGAGGAGGTACTCCCCGATGAGAGGAAGATGGGATGATCTCTTCTATGACAAGAAGGAACAGTGAGCGACACAAGGACGGAGGTGGAGAGAGAGAGCTTCTCCTCTTCATCTGAAGGAAGATAGAACACCATCAGGTCAGGAACGACAGACCGAGACACAGAATAATTAGATAGATTGGATGGATGGATGGATGGATGGATGGATAGATAGATACTTTATTGATCCCCGAGAGGGACATTTCTTAATACCGGTTTCCTTGGGCCTTTGTGGCGTTCAGGATCTCCCACTCTGTTGTCGAAGAAGTCCTTCCTGTCTACATAATCATCTAACAGGATCATGTCCACCATGTTACCATCGTAGGTCCAGGAGCCAAACTTTATGGAGTAGTTTTGTCTGTCGAAGGGGAAGACGGTGACGTCCATAGTGCAGGCTGACTTGTAGCTGGCCGGAGGGGTCCAAGTTATCCTACCGTTGGGGGAGGAGAGGGGGCAGGGGGTAAGATTAGGGTGAAGTTGAGTAAAAGGGTTGGGGTTAGGGTGTATATAAAACATCAAACAAAACGGTCTAATAATGTGAACCATTAGTGGGAAAACAGGTGGATGTAACACCATCTTGTCTGAAGACATGTTTAATGGTGCTCATCATAACATCATGACATATTATCATAGATCTTACATTTCATATAGCATGATGTTGGGCAGCCAGATCTCAGATAGAACTCGGATGGAACTCAGATTGATATAATCCCACCATAGGGTTCCATCGCAGTATATAATCTATCCACTCCTGTTGAGGGAAAAATACATGATCCTCATCTATGGACATTTATGACCATTTCTCATCCTGAGAGAGACACACAGACACAGACACAGACAGACAGACAGACAGACAGACAGACAGACAGACAGACAGACAGACAGACAGACAGACAGACAGACAGACAGACAGACAGACAGACAGACAGACAGACAGACAGACAGACAGACAGACAGACAGACAGACAGACTATTTCACTTGCTTTGGCAAAAATTAATATAGTCTGTTATGCAGTCTGTAAGTCTATCAATGTCCTCCCCATGAGCCTCACAGAGCACATCCCAGTCTGTTGTTTCAAAACAGTCCTGTAGGGCCTCATTCGCCTCCGGGGACCATCTCCTAATAGTCCTGGTGGTCGCAGGCTGCTGTTGGACCATAGGCCTGTAGAGTGGGGTGAGGTGGACAAGGTTGTGATCCGATCTACCGAGGGGAGGGAGTGCAGTGGAGTTGTATGCATCCTTCACATTAGTATATAACAAGTCCAGAGTTTTATTATTCCTGGTTGGGCACTTCACGAACTGTTTGAACGTGGGCAGCGTTGAAGAGAGAGATGCATACATCCCGCCCTCCTCTGACGCAAACACAGCGTGTGACGTCATCCACTCTGTTATCGCGAGGTTACAGACAGCACATCCCAGTGCCTTCTTTGCCATTTGGGGGGATTTTAACCATGCATCTCTCTCTTCCACGCTGCCCACGTACCGGCTCCTCACACTCGTCCTGAAGTGCATGTCACCAGTCCAGTGCAACCTGTGCTGGATCCATGCACTAGACCTCTGGTGCCCCTTCCCAGCCCTGTACGTCCTGTGCTGGCTCTCCGAACCCGACCTCCAGTGCGTGTGTCCAGTCCGGTGCCTCCAGTGCCAGCCCCACGCACCAGACCTCCGCTGCGTCCCTCCCACCTCCGGAGCCGCCTGCCACACCGGTGCCCAGCCCGGGACCGGTCTTCACTTCTTCTGATCGTGACAGTTCTTTTATCAATTTTTTGTATCTAGTTTTATTGTTAGATTGAGTTAACTGGGTTACCTGGGTTAACTGGGTTACCTGGGTTAACTGGGTTACCTGGGTTACAGTTTTGTGTGCATCGTGTTTATTTTTGTATAGTTCCATGTTACATGTGATACGTAGATTTCAGTAAAACATTAAACAATGTCGAACTACAAATCCTGCGCTGCACCAGCCTCTGTTACCTGGGGTGGCAGAGTTCCATGTAGTCTTGGCTCTATTTAACACTGTGTTTCCCAGCCTCTGTTACCTGGGGTGGCAGAGTTCCATGTAGTCTTGGCTCTATTTAACACTGTGTTTCCCAGCCTCTGTTACCTGGGGTGGCAGAGTTCCATGTAGTCTTGGCTCTATTTAACACTGTGTTTCCCAGCCTCTGTTACCTGGGGTGGCAGAGTTCCATGTAGTCTTGGCTCTATTTAACACTGTGTTTCCCAGCCTCTGTTACCTGGGGTGGCAGAGTTCCATGTAGTCTTGGCTCTATTTAACACTGTGTTTCCCAGCCTCTGTTACCTGGGGTGGCAGAGTTCCATGTAGTCTTGGCTCTATTTAACACTGTGTTTCCCAGCCTCTGTTACCTGGGGTGGCAGAGTTCCATGTAGTCTTGGCTCTATTTAACACTGTGTTTCCCAGCCTCTGTTACCTGGGGTGGCAGAGTTCCATGTAGTCTTGGCTCTATTTAACACTGTGTTTCCCAGCCTCTGTTACCTGGGGTGGCAGAGTTCCATGTAGTCTTGGCTCTATTTAACACTGTGTTTCCCAGCCTCTGTTACCTGGGGTGGCAGAGTTCCATGTAGTCTTGGCTCTATTTAACACTGTGTTTCCCAGCCTCTGTTACCTGGGGTGGCAGAGTTCCATGTAGTCTTGGCTCTATTTAACACTGTGTTTCCCAGCCTCTGTTACCTGGGGTGGCAGAGTTCCATGTAGTCTTGGCTCTATTTAACACTGTGTTTCCCAGCCTCTGTTACCTGGGGTGGCAGAGTTCCATGTAGTCTTGGCTCTATTTAACACTGTGTTTCCCAGCCTCTGTTACCTGGGGTGGCAGAGTTCCATGTAGTCTTGGCTCTATTTAACACTGTGTTTCCCAGCCTCTGTTACCTGGGGTGGCAGAGTTCCATGTAGTCTTGGCTCTATTTAACACTGTGTTTCCCAGCCTCTGTTACCTGGGGTGGCAGAGTTCCATGTAGTCTTGGCTCTATTTAACACTGTGTTTCCCAGCCTCTGTTACCTGGGGTGGCAGAGTTCCATGTAGTCTTGGCTCTATTTAACACTGTGTTTCCCAGCCTCTGTTACCTGGGGTGGCAGAGTTCCATGTAGTCTTGGCTCTATTTAACACTGTGTTTCCCAGCCTCTGTTACCTGGGGTGGCAGAGTTCCATGTAGTCTTGGCTCTATTTAACACTGTGTTTCCCAGCCTCTGTTACCTGGGGTGGCAGAGTTCCATGTAGTCTTGGCTCTATTTAACACTGTGTTTCCCAGCCTCTGTTACCTGGGGTGGCAGAGTTCCATGTAGTCTTGGCTCTATTTAACACTGTGTTTCCCAGCCTCTGTTACCTGGGGTGGCAGAGTTCCATGTAGTCTTGGCTCTATTTAACACTGTGTTTCCCAGCCTCTGTTACCTGGGGTGGCAGAGTTCCATGTAGTCTTGGCTCTATTTAACACTGTGTTTCCCAGCCTCTGTTACCTGGGGTGGCAGAGTTCCATGTAGTCTTGGCTCTATTTAACACTGTGTTTCCCAGCCTCTGTTACCTGGGGTGGCAGAGTTCCATGTAGTCTTGGCTCTATTTAACACTGTGTTTCCCAGCCTCTGTTCTGGAACTGGGGACAGTGAAAAGACTTCTGATTGCATGTCTTGTGTTGTACTTATGAGTGTCTGAACTGTGTGCCAACTGCTTGAACAGACAGTTTGGTTCTTTTAACACATCAACACCTCACACAAAGACCAATAGTGATGCAGTCAATCTCTCCCCAACTTTGAGCCAGGAGAGATTGATATGCATGTTAATGACATTCACCCCATCTGTGTACATCTAAGCACAATACCTGCTGCTCTGTTCTGGACCAACTGCAATTTACCTATGTCCCCCTTTGCCACATATGATCACACAACAGTGCAGTAGTCCAGGTGAGACAAAACTAGGGCCTATAGGTTGACTGAGATGTCAAGAAAGCAGAGCAACGCCTTATCATGGACAGACCTCTTCCCATTATAGCAACCATTGAGTCTTTGTGTTTTGACCATGACAGCTTGCTACAGTGGGGAGAACAAGTATTTGATACACTGCCGATTTTGCAGGTTTTCCTACTTACAAAGCATGTAGAGGTCTGTAATTTTTATTACAGACCTCTACAAAAATCCAGAAAATCACATTGTATGATTTTTAAATAATTAATTTGCATTTTATTGCATGACATAAGTATTTGATCACCTACCAACCAGTAAGAATTCCGGCTCTCAAAGACCTGTTAGTTTTTCTTTAAGAAGCCCTCCTGTTCTCCATTCATTACCTGTATTAACTGCACCTGTTTGAACTCGTTACCTGTATAAAAGACACTTGTCCACACACTCAATCAAACTAGGCAAGCAGCTTGGTGAGAAGGCAACAACTGTTGGCGCAATTATTAGAAAATGGAAGAAGTTCAAGATGACGGTCAATCTCTCTCGGTCTGGGGCACCATGCAAGATCTCACCTTGTGGGGCATCAATGATCATGAGGAAGGTGAGGGATCAGCCCAGAACTACACGGCAGGACCTGGTCAATGACCTGAAGAGAGCTGGGACCACAGTCTCAAAGAAAACCATTAGTAACACACTACGCCGTCATGGATTAAAATCCTGCAGCGCACGCAAGGTCCCCCTGCTCAAGCCAGCGCATGTCCGTCTGAAGTTTGCTAATGACCATCTGGATGATCCAGAGGAGGAATGGGAGAAGGTCATGTGGTCTGATGAGACAAAAATAGAGCTTTTTGGTCTAAACTCCACTCGCCGTGTTTGGAGGAAGAAGATGGATGAGTACAAACCCAAGAACACCATCCCAACCGTGAAGCATGGAGGTGGAAACATCATTCTTTGGGGATGCTTTTCTGCAAAGGGGACAGGACGACTGCACCGTATTGAGGGGAGGATGGATGGGGCCATGTATCGCAAGATCTTGGCCAACAACCTCCTTCCCTCAGTAAGAGCATTGAAGATGGGTCGTGGCTGGGTCTTCCAGCATGACAACGACCCGAAACACACAGCCAGGGCAACTAAGGAGTGGCTCCGTAAGAAGCATCTCAAGGTTCTGGAGTGGCCTAGCCAGTCTCCAGACCTGAACCCAATAGAAAATCTTTGGAGGGAGCTGAAAGTCCGTATTGCCCAGCGACAGCCCCGAAACCTGAAGGATCTGGAGAAGGTCTGTATGGAGGAGTGGGCCAAAATCCCTGCTGCAGTGTGTGCAAACCTGGTCAAGAACTACAGGATCTCTGTAATTGCAAACAAAGGTTCCTGTACCAAATATTAAGTTCTGCTTTTCTGATGTATCAAATACTTATGTCATTCAATAAACTGCAAATTAATTACTTAAAAATCATACAATGTGATTTTCTGGATTTTTTTTGATTCCGTCACTCACAGTTGAAGTGTACCTATGATAAAAATTACAGACTTCTACATGCTTTGTAAGTGGGAAAACCTGCAAAATCGGCAGTGTATCAAATACTTGTTCTCCCCACTGTATCTAGGGTTACACACAGCAGTCTAATCTCATCAACTTGCTCAGTTGCCACATTATTCAATAATAGATTTGACTGATGTTCAGCTTTGAGCAAGTGATTTGTCCCAAAAACAATGCTTTTAGTGTTTGAGATATTTAGCACCAGCCTAGTTACTAGTTAGGGTTAGGGTTAGTGCTAGTTACCCATTCTAGAACTGAATGGAACGCTATGTTAAGGGGGTTAGTTATTTATTTTGCTGTCGTAGCCGACGTGTATACTGTTGAGTTGTGTATACTGTTCAGCGTACATAGACACACAGGCTTTATTCAAGGTCAGTGGACGGTCATTTGTAAAAACAGAAAACAATAACGTCCCTAGCCGGCTGCCCTGCGGTACACCATCAGCTGAATTAGCATGAGTGGTTTCCATTAAAGAAAACCCTCTGTGTTCTATTAGATAGTTACCTCTCAATCCATGATAAGGCAGAGGATGCAAATCCATAACATCTACGTTTCAGCAATAGGTTATGATCAATGATATCAAAAGCTGCACTGAATTCAAACAAAACAGCTCCCACAAACTTCTTACTATCAATTTATTTCAGCAGATCAGTAATTTGTGTCAGTGCCGAGCATGTTGAGTGCCCTTCCCTATAATCATGTGGAAAGTCTTGTAATTAGTTTTCTGTAAAATAATAAATAATTGACCATCCAGCATGTCGGCACCAGGTGGCATGTCCTTATTTATAGATATTAACAAATAATTGACCTCTTCCACACTACGTGTGCTTATCTTTCCTTATTTGGTCCGTTATGCATGAATATGAAGGCTCAGCATCTGTTGTTTGCATGTCATGCCTAAGTTTGCTAATCTTGTCAATAAAAAAATATATTAAAGTGGTTGGCAATATCAAAGGGTTTTGTTATGAACAAGCCATCTGCCTTAATGAAGGATGGAGCTGAGTTAGCTTTTTTGCCTGAAATGTTTTATACTCCAAAGTTTTTTACTATTTATGTCATTTATGTTCCATAGTACAGTTTCTTCTTCTTTTAGAAACATTTAGTTTAATGATTTCTCAATTGACACAGATGTTAAGCTACAGAACTGTTTTGCTGCACAGACTGGAATATATTTTGGGATTATTCCGATGGCATTGAGGAGTACACCACATCAGTCACCGGCTTCATCAATAAGTGCATCGATGAAGTCGTCCCCACAGTGACTGTACGTACATACCCCAACCAGAAACCATAGATTACAGGCAACATCCGCACTGAGCTAAAGGGTAAAGCTGCCGCCTTTCAAGGAGCGGGACTCTAACCCGGACGCTTATAAGAAATCCCACTATGCTCTCAGACTAACCATCAAATAGGCAAAGCGCCAATACCGGACTAAGATTGAATCCTACTATAAAGGCTCAAACGCTCATCGGATGTGACAGGGCCTGCAAACTATTACAGACTATAAAGGCCAGTGACACCAGCCTACCAGACGAGCTAAATCACTTCTATGCTCACTTCGAAGCAAGAAACACTAAGGCATGCATGAGAGCATCAGCTGTTCCAGACGACTGTGTGATCACGCTCTCCGTAGCCGACGTGAGTAAGAGCTTTAAACAGGTCAACATTCACAAGGCCGCTGGGCCAGATGGATTACCAGGACGTGTACTCTGAGCATGCGCTGACCAACTGGCAAGTGTCTTCACTTACATTTTCAACATGTCCCTGATTGAGTCTGTAATACCAACATGTTTCAAGCAGACCACAGCATTCTGCAGCGATACGCCATCCAATCTGGTTTGCGCTTAGTGGGACTATCATTTGTTTTTCAACAGGACAATGACCCAACACACCTCCAGGCTGTGTAAGGGCTATTTGACCAAGAAGGAGAGTGATGGAGAGCTGCATCAGATGACTTAGCCTCCACAATCACCAGACCTCAACCCAATTGAGATGGTTTGGGATTAGTTGGACCGCAGAGTGAAGGAAATGCAGCCAACAAGTGCTCAGCATATGTGGGAACTCCTTCAAGTCTGATGGAAAAGCATTCCAGGTGAAGCTGGTTGAGAGAATGCCAAGAATGTGCAAAGCTGTCATCAAGGCAAAGGGTGGCTACTCTGAAGAATCTAAAATATAAAATACTTGTTTGGTTACTACATTAATCCATATGTGTTATGTCATAGTTTTGATGTCTTCACTATTATTCTACAGTGTAGAAAATTTTAAAAATAAAGACAAACCCTTGAATGAGCAGGTCTATCCTAACTTTTGACTGGTACTGTACATAGCAACACCTCCTCCATTTGCATTTCTATCTTTCCTATACGTATTCTATAACCATGTATAGCTACTACTGCATCATCAATGGATGTATCTAAGTGTGTTTCAGAAATGGCAAGAATAGGAATGTTTTCTGACGTTAGCAAGTTGTTAATTTAATGAATCTTGTTTCTCAGGCCCCTAAACATATAGAAAACCTTGTTACTCAGGCTACATATGTTAATATGGGCTATTTTTTGTCACTGTTTTTGTAGTGCTATTCTGAGAGGCTGATCCGATTGACATTTTAGCCAATGGTACTGAGTGGGCTGCCCACAAGTTTCAGTGCAAACAGTGGAATTCAATTATATTGGCATATGGTTATTGCAGACAAAACCCTCAGAGCTAACAGTTATAGGAACATAGATTTAGGTTACTTACATTGACTGCACTTTCTCTGGGATATAATAGGATTTCCATGTCCTGTGTTGCTTATAATGACAGGGAGGACAGGAACGCTACCAAACCCGCACCGTCAGTCTCGTAAGCAGTTCGCTGTTGATGGAGATAATCCTGGAACCCCTGTGGTTAGGGTGAATTCCCCTTCTTTTAAAGAGTGTTGGTTGCTCTCACAGCAAGTCAAAATGGTCATAAAAGTAGACATTCCTGACAGACATAGAGACGCAGAGAGAGTGAGAGACAGTAATAAATGAAACAGTAAAGGAAAGAGAATCAGCTACTGTAGGAGACCAGGCCACAGAGAGAGAGATAGCTACTGTAGGAGACCAGGCCACAGAGAGAGAGATAGCTACTGTAGGAGACCAGGCCACAGAGAGAGAGATAGCTACTGTAGGAGACCAGGCCACAGAGAGAGAGATAGCTACTGTAGGAGACCAGGCCACAGAGAGAGAGATAGCTACTGTAGGAAACCAGGCCACAGAGAGAGAGATGGCTACTGTAGGAATCCAGGCCACAGAGAGAGAGATAGCTACTGTAGGAGACCAGGCCACAGAGAGAGAGATAGCTACTGTAGGAGACCAGGCCACAGAGAGAGAGATAGCTACTGTAGGAATCCAGGCCACAGAGAGACAGATAGCTACTGTAGGAGACCAGGACACAGAGAGAGAGATAGCTACTGTAGGAGACCAGGCCACAGAGAGAGAGATAGCTACTGTAGGAGACCAGGCCACAGAGAGAGAGATAGCTACTGTAGGAGACCAGGCCACAGAGAGAGATAGCTACTGTAGGAATCCAGGCCACAGAGAGAGATAACTACTGTAGGAGACCAGGACACAGAGAGAGAGATAGCTACTGTAGGAGACCAGGCCACAGAGAGAGAGAGATAGCTACTGTAGGAGACCAGGCCACAGAGAGAGAGATAGCTACTGTAGGAGACCAGGCCACAGAGAGAGAGATAGCTACTGTAGGAGACCAGGCCACAGAGAGAGAGATAGCTACTGTAGGAGACCAGGCCACAGAGAGAGATAGCTACTGTAGGAGACCAGGCCACAGAGAGATATAGCTACTGTAGGAGACCAGGCCACAGAGAGAGAGAGATAGCTACTGTAGGAGACCAGGCCACAGAGAGAGAGACAGCTACTGTAGGAGACCAGGCCACAGAGAGAGAGATAGCTACTGTAGGAGACCAGGCCACAGAGAGAGAGATAGCTACTGTAGGAGACCAGGCCACAGAGAGAGAGATAGCTACTGTAGGAGACCAGGCTACAGAGAGATATAGCTACTGTAGGAATCCAAGCCTTAAGTGCACATTCTTTCTTTCGTGTTTTTATTCCTCTCCTCTCCGCTCTTCGTTCCATGGAAGTAGTTGGGAAATGGGAGTCTGATTATCACAATAGAATTATACGTATTTTCCGCTCTGCATGGTGCCATTGGTCAGACAGCTGCTGCCTCTGAGAGACTCCTCTAATGGTTTGGAAAATGGAAGAAAACTGCACGCCGGTTCCCTTCCCGGCCAATGGGGGGCAGCTGCTGTGTGTGTGTACAGTATGTGCTTCTCTCGCTGTCTAGTTGTTTGCTGCTGCTGCTGTTATTGTTGATGTTGCTGTTGTCCTTGTTTGGCCCATAATTAGTATATGTGAAATTTGAAAGGAGTATTAATAAGAAAAACTGTCTTCTTCTCCTCTCTTCCCTTGCGGGTTAATCTTAATCTGTTTGCTATTTGAAGGATTAGACATGATAGGCTAGCGAATGCCATCAAATCTCAAATCACCCAGCTTCAAAGGAAATGCACAGAATATTGTCTCATTCAAAGTACTACTATAACAGTAGCTACTATAGGCTATACGTCCACTAATTAATATAGCAATGCTACACTAATGGTACAGTCTTACTACAACACTGTGATATGTGGTTGTCTCAACTAGAGACTGTCAAGGATCCCCCAGCACTGTTGTTCATTCCGTGCACCAGTTCCGGAGGTCTACGTCACCGACCTCTAGGCGTCACTGAACTGTGTTATTACGCACACCTGGTTCCCATCCCCCCCTGATTAGTATTTGTATAATTGTGCCCTTTGTTCACCATTGTCTGGTCGATTATTGTTCCCATGTCCGTTGTTCTTGTGAGTACCTGTGCTGTGTTGTTTCGGCTTTCGTGCTGCGTATTGTGCAAATGTAATTACGGGTCTCGTCCCGTGTATTATTGTGCGCTTGTTGTTTCGGGCCTCGTCCCGTGTATTATTGTGCGCTTGTTGTTTTGGGTCTAGTCCTGTGTATTTATTTCGGGTCCCGTCCCGTATATTATTGTGCGCTTGTTTCGGGTCTCGTCCCGTGTGTTTGTTTCGGGTCTCGTCCCGTGTGTTTGTTTCGGGTCTCGTCCCGTGTGTTTGTTTCGGGTCTCGTCCCGTGTGTTTGTTTCGGGTCTCGTCCCGTGTGTTTGTTTCGGGTCTCGTCCCGTGTGTTTATTTCGGGTCTCGTACCGTGTGTTTATTTCGGGTCTCGTCCCGTGTATTATTGTGCGCTTGATGTTTCGGGTCTCGTCCCGTGTGTTTATTTCGGGTCTCGTCCCGTGTGTTTATTTCGGTTCTCGTCCCGTGTGTTTATTTCAGTTCTCGTCCCGTGACGTGACGTGATGTGATGTCACAGCCCATAGAATCCAGTCAACGATTGACACGTGATGTCATTGCATCTGGGCGATGACAGCTGATATTAGGAGAAAACGAGTTGACATCGGATGGACTAAATACATTTTGGATTGGAGATGTTCAATGTGAGTCTGTAAGGAGAGTTTACAGTCTAAATAGACACCTAGGTATTTGTAGGTGTCCACGTATTCTAAGTCAGACCCGTCGAGAGTAGTGATGATAGTCTGGTGGGCGGGTGCGGGCAGCGTTCGATAGAAAAGCATGCATTTACTTTTACTAGCATTTAAGAGCAGTTGGAGGCCACGGAAGGAGTGTCGTATGGCATTGAAGCTTGTTTGAAGGTTAGTTAACACAGTGTTCAAAGAGGGGCCAGATGTATACAGAATGGTGTCGTCTGCGTAGAGATGGATCAGAGAGTCACCAGCAGCGAGAGCGACATCGTTGATGTATATGGAGAATAGGGCTGGCCCAATAATTGAACCCTGTGGCACCCCTTTAGAGACTGCCAGAGGACCGGACAACAGGCCCTCCGATTTGACACACTGAACTCTATCTGAGAAGTAGTTGGAGGAGCTTGGCTGAGGTGCACCCATGACCAGCTCGGAAACCAGATTGCATAGCGGAGAAGGTACAGTGGGATTTGAAATGGTCGTAGATCTGTTTGTTAACTTGGCTTTCGAAGACTTTAGAAAGGCAGGGCAGGATGGATATAGGTCTGTAACAGTTTGGGTCTAGAGTGTTTCCCCCTTTGAAGAGGGAGATGACAGCGGCCACTTTCCAATCTCTAGGGATCTCAGGCGATACAAAAGAGAGGTTGAACAGGCTAGTAATAGGGGTTGCCACAATTTCCTTGTATAATTTTAGAAAGAAAGGGTCCATATTGTCTAGCCCAGCAGATTTGTAGTGGTCCAGATTTAGCAGCTGGGAGGAGATGCTCTTATTCTCCATGGGCTTTACAGTGCCCCAGAACTTTTTGGAATTAGTACTACAGGATGCACATTTCTGTTTGAAAAATCTGGCCTTTGCTTTTCTAACTGACTGTGTATATTTGTTCCTGACTTCCCTGAAAAGTTGCATATCGCGGGGGCTATTCGATGCCACAGGATGTTTTTGTGTTGGTCAAGGGCATTCAAGTCTGGAGTGAAACAAGGGCTATATCTGTTCTTAGTTCTAAGTTTTTTGAATGGGGCATGCTTATTTAGGATGGTGAGGAAAGCACTTTTAAAGAACAACCAGGCATCCTCTACTGATGGGATGAGGGGCAATGAGGCAGTGATCGCTGAGATCCTGGTTGAAAACAGAGGAGGTGTATTTGGAGGGCAAGTTAGTCAGGGTGATATCTATGATGGTACCCATGTTTACGGATTTAGGGTTGTACCTGGTAGGTTCCTTGATAATTTGTGTGAGATTGAGGGCATCTATCTTAGATTGAAGGACAGCCGGGGTGTTAAGCATATCCCAGTTTAAGTCACCTAACAGTACAAACTCTGAAGATAGATGGGGGGCAATCAATTCACATATGGAGTCCAGGGCACAGCTGGGGGCTGAGGGGGGGCTGTAACAGGCTGCAACAGTGAGAGACTTATTTCTGGAAAGGTGGATTTTTAAGAGTAGAAGCTCAAACTGTTTGGGCACGGACCTGGACAGTATGACAGAACTCTGCAGGTTATCTCTGCAGTAGATTGCAACTCCGCCTCCTTTGGCAGTTCTATCTTGACGGGAAATATTGTAGTTGGGGATGGAAATTTCAGACTTTTTGGTGGCCTTCCTGAGCCAGGATTCAGACACAGCTAGGACATCCGGGTTGGCGGAGTGTGCTAAAGCAGTGAATAAATCAAACTTAGGGAGGAGGCTTCTGATGTTAACATGCATGAAACCAAGGCTTTTACGGTTACAGAAGTCGACAAATGAGAGCGCCTGGGGAATAGGTGTAATGCTGGGAGCTACAGGACCTGGGTTAGGGTACGGCTAAAGGCTGTAAGAACTGGTCTTCTAGTATGTTGGGTACAGAGAATAAAAGGAGCAGATTTCTGGGCGTGGAAGAAAAGGTTGAGGGCATAATGTATAGACAAGGGTATAGTAGGATGTGAGTTCATTGAAGGTAAACGTAGGTGTTGGGTAATGAAGAGAGAGGTTGCATCTCTGGAGACACCAGTTAAGCCAGGTGAGGTCTCCGCGTGTGTGGGGGGTGAGACAAAGGAGCTATCAGAGGCATGTTGAGCGGGACTTGGGGCTCTACAGTGAAATAAAACAATAATAATAGCTAACCTAAACAGCAGCAGGCAAGGCATATTGAAATAAGAAAGAGGCATAAAACAAACAGTTAATTAACATAGCTAAGACAACGACGGGTAATGGCGATGAATGGACAAAGAGGGTCAGTATCACAACTCAGACAGAGACCTAGTAGCTAGTTTGCAAGCTAGCTAGCAGGCTAGCTTCTGACGACGGTTCAGTTAAATTATGAAAAAGTAAAGAAGAAGTATATGAGGAATAATAAAATATATGGAAAGACAGACTAATTACAAACTATTTACACAGGACATGACACAGGACAAACAAATAAACACATCCGCACTGTTATGCCAAGAACCTAACCCTGACAGTCCCCCCCCCCCCCTCCCTCCCTCCCTCCCTCCCCCCCCCCCTCCCCAAGGCGCGGCCTCCGGGCCGCAAGACCTGGAACACCTGAAGGGGGGGTGTCGGGTGGGGCGCTGGCGGCCGCTGAGGCCCCGGTCCCGGAGCAGAACACGGCACCTGGTCGGGTGGAGGCTCCGGCTCTGGAGCAGTGCAGCCTATAGGCATCTCTAACCCTAACCCTGACAGTATGTCTCTGTAATGTAAGAAGAACAACTCAGTGTGGTGTATTGGGGTTGTGCCTCACGAACAGGCATTCTATCACCAGACAGCGCTCTGTGTAGCCACTTTTCTCCAGTAAAATGTAACTTTTTGCAAAATATTAGGAAATGTAGCTTTCTATAATAACCATTAGAAATTTGATGGCCATGCACCGTTTAGCAAAAAAAAAACCTTTCTTTATCATTGTAAGCTCATTTACTTATTTTGTCATCTGATGAAAATGAAGCTATTTTCTGCTGAAAGTGATTCATTTTCTGTGAAGGAAAACTATAGTTTCATGTCCCTGGTCACTCTATTGAACCCCTGTCTATACACAGCTGGACTCAACTGTTCTGGGGAACTATGGTAAGCTTCATAATGTAAAATAATGTAATGACAGGTGAAATTAAGAACGCAATCTGCTTTATTGCACAAGTTGATTGCAGGTAATTAATTAAAAAGTTTAAAAAAAACTACAAATATAAACATTTATTGAAAGAATTCAAATAAACCATCCTGTGGCTGTTTCCAAATAGCCCAGTATACGGTATACCATGTACATGCTGATTTAAGGACATGGATTACTGAGCCTGTGGTTAAAAGGGCCACATTGAGCGATACTGCAGAAACAAAAAGAGAACAGAGGAAACATTGAAGACTGAAAACAAGAAAGAGACTTTCCAGCAAAAGAAAAAGAGACATGCTCACTCTGTTGAGGAAGAGGAGACAGGTGCATGACTCATCAGACGAGGAAGTCACACTGAATATACTGACTTGTTGCTGGTGGGCAGCACAGCTCCTATGTCTCTCCTTTGCTAGAGTGGCAGCCGGTGCATATCATGTTAAAGGTGCATATGGAGAATTACACAGCTGTGTCTCGTGTCAGACACAAACACCTTCCACTTCAGCCAGCGCATATCATGTTAAAGACTTTGGTGAATCTGTCTCTGTGAGAGGCATCACTGATGTCACAGTTCAGTTAAACAGGCAAACTGAAAAGCGGCCAATCTATGTTGTGAAAGGAGACTATCCATCACTACTGGGACGTTTGTGACTGGAATAAAATACTGGAGCCGGTCAGCGTGAGTGAATGAACAACACCCAGCGTACCAGTCCTTCAGAAGCATGGTGGAAACAGGATATGTGGAGACTTTAAAGTGTTGTCCAATGAGCAGGCTTTAAAGTTACAGTTAACCCTGTGTTGTCCAATGAGCAGGCTTTAAAGTTACAGTTAACCCTGTGTTGTCCAATGAGCAGGCTTTAAAGTCACAGTTAACCCTGTGTTGTCCACTGAGCAGGGTTTAAATTCACAGTTAACCCTGTGTTGTCCAATGAGCAGGCTTTAAAGTCACAGTTAACCCTGTGTTGTCCACTGAGCAGGCTTTAAAGTCACAGTTAACCCTGTGTTGTCCAATGAGCAGGCTTTAAAGTCACAGTTAACCCTGTGTTGTCCACTGAGCAGGCTTTAAAGTCACAGTTAACCCTGTGTTGTCCACTGAGCAGGCTTTTCGATCATCAATGTCCATCCAATTGGCTAGGGATCCTAGTCCATATGCTGTGGGAGCAGTCGTGTCCCATATCATGCCTTCCGGCGAAGAGAAGCCGATCGCTTTCACATTGAGGACAATAAACAAAGCAGAAAGTAACTAAGAACAGATAGAACGAGATACCCTAGGCATTGGTTTTGGAGTATCTGTACCAGAAAAAGTTCACTCTTCTTACAGATTATCGTCCGCTGACAAGGATCTTTGGACCGCATACTGGGATTCTGTCACTTGTTGCAAAGGTGGGCTTTGTTGTTATCAGCACACACCTACGACATCAAGTACCGCTACTCAGAACTGCAACGCTGATGTACTTTGAATCTTATATGAATCTTTAGAATCTGATCTTATTGCCAGTCAAACATCAGGATGACCATTAAACAGTCTTATGTATGATGGTTTGTGCAGAATCAATACATTTCCCTGTTATTCAGTGCAGATTCATCACTCTCCCTTCTAACGAGTCCTGCACGGCTTGTGTCCTGGGTGGAAACAGACGGGGTCA
Source organism: Thymallus thymallus (assembly GCA_023634145.1). NCBI lineage: Eukaryota > Metazoa > Chordata > Actinopteri > Salmoniformes > Salmonidae > Thymallus > Thymallus thymallus. The sequence continues at coordinate 33,838,782 of CM042385.1, read as the reverse complement.
TAGTCTGAAATAGCTCCCACAGTTCAAAACCTACAGCCAAATTTGTAGGAAGCTAATTATTTCAAGATGCTTTTGTCCCAGCCACTAATAAGGTTACTCACGTAACCACGGTTCTATGAAATAAGTGGTGCATTCACCTGACTGAGGAAAACACAACACATTCTTTCAGATTTTTGCAGCCAATTAAGTTGTCGAGAGACACGAGAAGCTCAATCACTATGCCTGCCCTGAGTGGATACAGGTTAACTTGCTGTGTGGCTGAACAGTATAGAACTCTATCCTATTCCATCACACACTTCATCATGACACATACTGTAGACGGGTTGATTAGGACACATATATAACGTTGCAAAGTACTACTGCAACGCAAGGCATCCAGTTCAGCTATATTAGGCCTTACTGTACGTGTGAGTAAGAATCACTCTTCTTACAGAGAAGTATGATGCTATTACTCTGTCTGTGTCTGTCTGTCGTTCTCTCTCTCTCTCTCTCTATTAAAATAAGATACTTAAACCATTCATATAACAACATTAATGCACTCAAGCCAGCTGAACTATTTCTTACCATAAAGCACATTCAGATGTTTAACCAAAACTAACATGCTGTTCTTTTTCAATTAACTGACAATGTCTCTCTGTCCTGCCATGAATATTCAACAGCAGGAAGTAAAATAAGAACAGACAACACACCCAGTGTGTGGTGGTGTTTGTGTGTACTGTATGCGCCCAAGTGTGTGTGTGTGTGTGTGTGTGTGTGTGTGTGTGTGTGTGTGTGTGTGTGTGTGTGTGTGTGTGTGTGTGTGTGTGTGTGTGTGTGTGTGTGTGTGTGTGTGTGTGTGTGTGTGTGTGTGTGTGTGTGTGTGTGTGTGTGTGTGTGTGTGTGTGTGTGTGTGTGTGTGTGTGTGTGTGTGTGTGTGTGTGTGTGTGTGTGTGTGTGTGTGTGTGTGTGTGTGTGTGTGTGTGTGTGTGTGTGTGTGTGTGTGTGTGTGTGTGTGTGTGTGTGTGTGTGTGTGTGTGTGTGTGTGTGTGTGTGTGTGTGTGTGTGTGTGTGTGTGTGTGTGTGTGTGTGTGTGTGTGTGTGTGTTTTGGTGTGCGTGTGTACACAGTTTACCGTTGGAATTAATAATTTAGCTCAGAGTCTCCAACACTTAGTCACGGTTGTCTGCCCCCTGGCATGTACCCCTCCCCTCCCTCAACACGGGAGAAGGAGAATCCCCCGCCTTACCGTTAGTCTACTGCGGTACTGTCAGTGAACCATGCCCTCATACCACACATGTCCCTCACCGCAACATGTATGTCCTTACGGCAGCCCTGTCACCAACAACAGCCGTGGCAGAAGGTCCAGGAAGAGGGCTCCAGGGGTAAGAGGGAGAGCAGACGGAGTGGCATGTAGAGGGAGAGAGGGAAAGAGAGAGAGAGAGCTAGGGCAAACATGAGCAGACGGAGGGGAGAAAGAAGGAGACGGAGTGAGATCAGCCTGCTGGTGGAAACAGGAAACAGGTACTTATATGGACTGATAGAAGAGAAGAGAGTGAAAGGGCACATTGTTGTCAGACTCTGGAAGTTTCTAGACAAAAACACAGACTATACTACTGCCTAACACAAATAACACACGCACAAACACTCACACTGACAATGCAAACAACGTTGAGTCTGGTATGAGTGTCATCAAACTGTGAGCATGAAGAGAATAATGTAGAATGTTCACCCTGTTCCAGTGTTAATAATGTATTACTTTGCCACTTACGGCACAAGCTAGCCTCGTTATGAAAGTACATCAGATATTCTCATTACAGAAGAACACATCCCAAAGATGCATGAATGTGTTGTTGGCTTAGTTTGGACGTTCACTATATGATTTGAGCTTTGCCACGTAATCTGGGCCAATCATGTGATAGAAGGCTAAAGTCTGGTGTGGATCATGATAATTTGAGGAAACAGCTATGTGACCAAGTCAGGATCAAATATGAAGGGAAGAGACAAAAAGAGAGGGATGAAGATGACAGGAGGGAGGGAATAAGAAGTAGATAAAGAAGTAGCCTCTCTCCCTCCATCCTTAAATCTCTCTCTCTCTCTCTCTCTCTCTCTCTCTCTCTCTCTCTCTCTCTCTCTCTCGCCGGCCTTAAGGCTGCTCACTCTCAGACAGGGACTTGGTGTAACTCCAGTGGCTGCTCTGCCTAGAGTCTCTCAGACAGGGACTTGGTGTAACTCCAGTGGCTGCTCTGCCTAGAGTGTCTCAGACAGTGACACAGAAAGAGATGACACATTAAAGCCAGCATGATTCTTAGATTACTGTAGTTAACTCCCCACATAATCTATCCTTCACTGTCTCCTCTTCCTCCATCCCTCTGTCCCCTACCTTCCACTGGATCTAAACCCTGGCTCATGGGCCAACTGTGGCCCCTGAATAGGGCTACAACGGCCCACGGGATAGTTTATGAAATGTGGACAGCAATAGGAAAAAAACATACAAAAAACGGATGTCCGATAAAATGGACCATAACATTTGAACGGCTAGGGCTATGAGCTCAGTAATACTCTTTCCCTCTATCATCTAATCTTTCATTCCTGCCATCTCTCCATGCCTCAGCTCTCCATTTACACACACACACACACACATAACATACAAACACCAGAGCCCGCCGGCCCTGTACCCATACACATAAAAAGACACTTGATTCCAGAAAAGCAGTGGGTGATTTTCCACTTATATAACAGTCATGTAAATACACGTATACACCTTGTCAATATAAGCAACCAGACAGAATGGGTTTTAATTTACGATGTGCATTTCAAAGTGTCTTCACAGTTGGTGCATTTACATTGACTGGTTTGTCAACCCCAGTGTGAAATGCAAACATGCTATCATGACATATTTATGAGAATGATAAAGTCATAAAACCATGTCTGTACAGAAACCATATTCAAAATTAGCATAATTAATCATGTATGATCTATATATGTCATATATACAGTATAACTCGGGCCAGGAGTATTTCCATTTCTGGCCCTAAGCATAACACAGGAGTGAAGACAGCGATAACAGATTTACATCATGAACAAATCAGTAGACTACAGTATTATAACACATACAGAACACCATTAAGAAAACACTCAGCCACTGACTACATACAGCACAGAGCTACAGATTCTAGATCCGTTTGGCATCATGTCTAGAACAATAACTAACTCTACTGGCATAATACAGGGTTAGTAACAGAGATGGCAACACATCAGTAAGAATGTATTTAAATCACTGGTTAAAATGAGGCCGTGTTTTATTATTATTTATTTTATTGTCCTTTTGTTTTTAATAGATGCCAGTAGAAGAGTCAGAGAGAGAACGAGAGGAAAGACAATAAAGAGAGATAATATTGGAGTAATGGTTCAGGTGAAGAAGCCGATGAGAGGCTGTAGGAACAGTCCCAGAGTTCCAGTGATACACACCGTCACAAACACCCACAGGAAGATCCTGTCAATCACCATGGCTACGTACTTCCAGTCATCCTCCACCTGGGGGGGGGGGGGGGGGGGAGAGCTCATCAGAGGACAGAGAATCACAGATAATTAAAGGCAATTGGAAATTCTGTTGGAATATGAGGCAAGGGTTTAAGCAGGGTTCTCACACAGACAGACAGTCTCTCACTCTCTCTCTCTCTCTCTCTCTCTCTCTCACTCACACACACACACACACACACACACACACACACACACACACACACACAGATTAATTGTGTAAACACATAATAGACCTTTCCTTAATGACATCTGATGATTCCTACCTCCAATAAAGGCCTCCCATTGTGTGTGTGTGTGTGTGTGTGTGTGTGTGTGTGTGTGTGTGTGTGTGTGTGTGTGTGTGTGTGTGTGTGTGTGTGTGTGTGTGTGTGTGTGTGTGTGCATGGCCCAGCACATTTGCAAATTCCATTTTGCTGAAGTCCAATTACTGCTTGTATTTGAAATACCACTTCCACTGGCCAAGCTGCAAGAGGGAGAATGACTCTTCAGATTACTGTTAGAGATGTAATCCAACCCTCAGCTCACAGAGAACTACACTGCAGAGCATTTATCTTTAGATACTGACGTAATAACTACGTAATAACCCAAAGCATCCTACCTCCTTGGCCTTGTTGCGTGTCCTCATGTTCTCAGCGATGTACTTGACACTCTCGATGGCCTCTTTGATCTCTGGTGACACCACGGAGAAGGCCACCACTGCGTTAACGTTGGGTGGGGCGTTGAGTGCTCGGGGCAGTTTGGGTAGGTCCGGCTCAGACGGGGCAGGAGGGGACACCACCGGGGGTACAGTGGGGATGGGCACCTCTTTTCCTTTACAGGGGAACTTCAGCTTGTTCTGCACTTCACCGTACTCCACACAGTTCATCGCCCCCACCTGCCCCCTTTCGGCAGTGACCGCACCCCCATCCACCTGCACACACCCTCCCCCTATTCTTCCCCCAATGCTGTTCTTCCTCTTCTTCCCCATTCCACTTGCTCCTCTTCCCACACCTCCACCTCCAATACTCCCCCCTCCTGCTCCATCTCCTCTCCCACTCCCCACGGAGGAGGGGCAGCCCTGGTCTACAGGCCTCCTCATGAGCATCACCTTGGGCAGCAACCCCAGGAACACAGACCTGACCCAGGCCGGCATGGTGTGAGTCATGGGCGTGCGGTAGTGGACGTTCAGCACGAACACGGTGATGACGATGGACAGGGTGACGAAGATCATGGTGAAGAGGAGGTACTCCCCGATGAGGGGGATGACCAGAGACGTAGACGGGATGGTCTCAGTGATAACCAGGAGGAACACAGTGAGGGACAGGAGGACGGAGATACAGAGAGTCACCTTCTCTCCACAGTCAGAGGGCAGGTAGAAGACGAGGACGGTGAGGAAGGAGATGAGGAGACAGGGGATGATGAGGTTGATGGTGTAGAAGAGAGGGAGACGTCTGATGTAGAAGGAGTACGTGATGTCTGGGTAAATCTCCTCACAGCAGTTGTACTTGATGTCGTGTTTGTAGCCCGGCGCATCGATGATTTCCCACTCGCCGCTCTCCCAGAAGTCTTTGAGGTTCACCTATGGAGAGACAGTAGTATGTTAGCAGTAAAGCAGAGCCTAGGGAGTTCTATCCTAAAAGTAGTTAAAGTGGTCTTTGACTGAGATTACATCATAAAAAAGACCAGGAAGTACTTCCTGTTGAAATTTAACCCAGCAACATTGAATTAGCCAAAAAACACAGCCCATGTTCTTAATGTGTAGTTAGCTAACTAGCTAGCAAATGAACTAGCTAAGCAATGTGATTACTGACCTTTGACCCTATGAGCACCAGGTCGATCTTGGCCTTGTCGTAGGTCCAGGAGCCAAACTTCATGGAGCAATTCTGGTAGTCGAAGGGGAAGTAGGTGATATCCATGGGGCAGGAGGATTTAAAGATGGCGGGGGGGATCCAGGTGATGGTGCCGTCAAACTTCAGCAGAGCTTTGGTCTTGTCCTCAACCAGGAAATCTCCCACAGCACTGAAGTTAGGTGAGATATGATAGATAGCATAGAGACAATAGGTGATGGTTAGTGTAGCATTTAGCACTGATGGCTAAAAAAACACCCACAGAACTGGAGAGGAGACAATGGGTGATGGTTAGTGTAGCATTTAGCACTGATGGCTAAAAAGCAACAAGAGAACATCAATATAATGTACATAGTTAAGATATTGAGCTCACTTGTTGTAGAGGACGATATCCGGCCTCCATATCTTATTGGAGGGCACACGAATGAACTCAAGTCCGTCATACTCAATGGGAGACCATTTCAGCTTGTAGTCATTCCAGACCTGCAACAAAATGAGAGAGAAAACAAAATGAGAGAGTAAACAGATCTAAGACCAGACTTTGACAGAGCATACTCTACTAACTGCTGTACTGGGGTTTAGACTTCTGTTCTTAGATCAGAAGATAACTTGACTTACATGTCTCAGCCATAGATTGGTCTCCATAATCTGATTGACTTCATCCTGAGAAGAGATGGAAAGAAAATGAACCTGAGGTCATAGCCTGTACGTAATCAATTAGGTCAAAGATATATCCTTATTTGCTGCAGTAATGATGCAGGTGAGTCTCACCACTTTGACCAGTTGGGACATGGAGACCTCAAACTCCACAGTAACAGGGTCAGATACATTCTCCACTGGTCTGATGAACTGGCTGTATCTCCTGAATAACTTTCTGAACAGCCTGTCCTCCCCCTTAGATGACAAACAGCCTGAGAGAGAGAGAGAGAGAGAGAGGGGGAGAGAGAGAGGGAGGGAGAGAGAGAGAGAGAGAGAGAGAGAGAGAGAGAGAGAGAGAGAGAGAGAGAGAACTTGGGGATGCTTTTACAAAATAGTTGGGTGTCTTTTTAAATAACCATAAAGAGATTCTCCCGTGTTCTCCATCTTTAATGAAGTGGACTTTGAGGAGAAGTTAAGCTTTAGCATTTTATCACTTTGTCTATATTAAGGTTTAAATCAATGGCTCTTTGCTGTGGATGGATGGAATGTTGTGGCTCATCGAAGTACGGTGTGTGAGGAGTCACACATTGGAGCTGTTTCTACAGAGGAAAGCAAGTGGAAGCTTTTAGTAAATCCCCCCAGACTGGAACGCCATGTCAGTTGCGTGTGTGCGTGTGTGCGTGCGTGACAGAACCTGTTAAATCTGAGTATACCTGGCAAAGTAGGTGAAGGTCATTTAGAGAAAAAAACCTCCCCCACTGGTGACGATGCACGAAACCCACGGCTGTCTGAGCAGAAAATCGTGCCTCACTTGGGACATCCCTCCACCCCCGCCTTGGCCACCTATCTCTTAATTCCACCCCCCCTCTCTCTAACCTTCACTCTTCCTCTCTTGCTTCATTCTCTTCCCTCCCTCCCTTTCTCTCCCTCCTCTCCCTCTCATGGTTAATTGAACACAGCCTTTAAAAAGAACACCAGTCTCTCGTCTCTCTACCAGCCTGTACACTCCAAAGTTAGCTGTCTGTCTGTCTGTCTGTCAGCCGGTTGTCTATCAGCCATCTGTCTGTCTGTATGTATGTCAGCCGTCTGTTTATCAGCCATCTGTCTGTCTGTATGTCTGTCAGCCGTCTGTCTATCAGCCATTTGTCTGCCTGTATGTCTGCCAGCCATCCGTCTGCCCGCCGGCCAGTCCGCCGGGCAGACGTCTGTTGCTGCACCAGTAGACAACTAACATCAGTACAGCCCAAATACTGAGATCAGTGGATGTGAGCATCAGAGACTAAACACCACCCCTCCATTCTGTGACCAGAGACTAAACACCACCCCTCCATTCTGTGACCAGAGACTAAACACCACCCCTCCATTCTGTGACCAGAGACTAAACACCACCCCTCCATTCTGTGACCAGAGACTAAACACCACCCCTCCATTCTGTGACCAGAGACTAAACACCACCCCTCCATTCTGTGACCAGAGACTAAACACCACCCCTCCATTCTGTAACCAGAGACTAAACACCACCCCTCCATTCTGTGACCAGAGACTAAACACCACCCCTCCATTCTGTGACCAGAGACTAAACACCACCCCTCCATTCTGTGACCAGAGACTAAACACCATCCCTCCATTCTGTGACCAGAGACTAAACACCACCCCTCCATTCTGTGACCAGAGACTAAACACCAAATGGCTCAAAGCATTTAGTGACTAAAGGTGCAAACCGGGTTAAGACAACACCAAAACATTTCCTGGTAATAATGAATAAAATATGTTATTTTAGGGTGACTTACAGTTAACAATAAATTCTGTGTGTTCAGTAGATGATATGTGGTCCAGACAGGTATTGAATCAACAACCCTACCAGAACCATGTTCCAACCAAATTAAAACACACGTCTATTTTTCCATACCAGTTGGATATTTAGATTAATCCTGAAAAACATGGATCCTATTTAACTCAGAACCTTGACTAAGAACTGTTGATTTGAGGGGTGAGGTGAGGAAGAGACCTGCTAGTTAACACAAACAGATACACACACCGTCCTGTACTCTCCTAACAGACAGTTACACTGTCTGTAACAGTGATGCTCTCTTTTTCTCTTTAAAATGTATGTCAAACATAAACCATTGACTGCAAAGTTTAACAAACCATACAACTCTATGCACAAGGACGACTTTTAACAATTTCCACTGAACATTTGATAAAAACACCTCTAGTTGAAGGACAGTGCAGATGCTAAGTCTGGTAACAGCATGACGGCACCAACGGCACAAACTGTCATTCTGTTACCAGACTTTGTTAATTTTCTCTAAATCTAAAGGCACAACCTAGATTCAAACCAATGTCTTAAGAAGTTGCACATGCTATTTCTCCAACCTTGTGAAAGTAACAAACTGACGTGTTTTCATTTTCGTCAAAAACAGCTTTATCGAAGGAGTGCCTTTGATTTGATTTGATGGCCTTCACATATGCAGTTCTGAGCGAGATGACCGTTAGACCCGAGCCGTAACAGATACTGTATTTCAGTAGAAACAGATAGTGAATTTCAGTCGGAACAGATACTGTATTTCAGTGGTAACAGATACCGTATTTCAGTCGTAACAGATACTGTATTTCAGTCAGAACAGATACTGTATTTCAGTCAGAACAGATACTGTATTTAAGTCGTAACAGTCAGTGTATTTAAGTCGTAACATATACTGTATTTCAGTCGGAAAAGATACTGTATTTCAATCCTAACAGATACTGTATTTCAGTCGTAACATAAACTGTATTTCAGTCAGAACAGATACTGTATTTCAGTCGGAACAGATACTGTATTTCAGTGGTAACAGATACCGTATTTCAGTCGTAACAGATACTGTATTTCAGTCGTAACAGATACTGTATTTCAGTCAGAACAGATACTGTATTTCAGTCAGAACAGATACTGTATTTAAGTCGTAACAGTCAGTGTATTTAAGTCGTAACATATACTGTATTTCAGTCGGAAAAGATACTGTATTTCAATCCTAACAGATACTGTATTTCAGTCGTAACAGATATTTAAGAAATGTCCCCCTATCTATCTATCTATCTATCTATCTATCTATCTATCTATCTATCTATCTATCTATCTATCTATCTATCTATCTATCTATCTATCTATCTATCAATCTATCTATCTATCTATCTATCTATCTATCTATCTATCTATCTATCTATCTATCTATCTATCTATACTGTTTTTCAGTCGTAACAGAGACAGTATTTCAGTCGTAACAGATACAGTATTTCAGTCGTAACAGATACTGTATTTCAGTCTTAACAGATACTGGATTAAAGTCGGAACATATACTGTATATCAGTCAGAACAGATACTGTATTTCAGTCGTAACAGATACTGTATTTCAGTCAGAACAGATACTGTATTTCAGTCAGAACAGATACTGTATTTAAGTCGTAACAGTCAGTGTATTTAAGTCGTAACATATACTGTATTTCAGTCGGAAAAGATACTGTATTTCAATCCTAACAGATACTGTATTTCAGTCGTAACAGATATTTAAGAAATGTCCCCCTATCTATCTATCTATCTATCTATCTATCTATCTATCTATCTATCTATCTATCTATCTATCTATCTATCTATCTATCTATCTATCTATCTATCTATCTATACTGTTTTTCAGTCGTAACAGAGACAGTATTTCAGTCGTAACAGATACTGTATTTCAGTCGTAACAGATACTGTATTTCAGTCTTAACAGATACTGGATTAAAGTCGGAACATATACTGTATATCAGTCAGAACAGATACTGTATTTCAGTCGGAAAAGATACTGTATTTTAGTCGTAACATATACTGTAATTCAGTAGTAACATATACTGTATTTCAGTTGTAAGAGATACTGTATTTCAGTCGGAAAAGATACTGTATTTCAATCGTAACATATACAGTAATTCAGTAGTAACAGATACTGTATTTCAGTCGTAAAAGATACTGTATTTCAGTCGTAACAGATACTGTATTTCAGTCGTAACAGATACTGTATTTCAGTCGTAACAGATACTGAATTTCAATCGTAACAGATACTGTATTTCAGTCGTAACAGATACTGTATTTCAGTCGGAACAGATACTGTATTTCAGTCTGAACAGATACTGTATTTCAGTCGAAACAGATAATGTATTTCAGTCGGAACAAATACTGTATTTCAGTCGGAACATATACTGTATTTCAGTCCGAACATATACTGTATTTCAGTCGGAAAAGATACTGTATTTCAGTCATAACAGATACTGTATTTCAGTTGTAACAGATACTGTTTTTCAGTAGTAACAGATACTGTATTTCAGTCAGAACAGATACTGTATTTCAGTCAGAATAGATACTGTATTTTAGTCGTAACAGATACTGTATTTCAGTCGTAACAGTTACTGCATTTCAGTAGGAACAGATACTGTATTTCAGTCTGATTAGATACTGTATTTCAGTCATAACAGATACTGTATTTCAGTCGTAAGAGATACTGTATTTCAGACAGAACATATACTGTATTTCAGTCAGAAAAGATACTGTATTTCAGTCATGAAAGATACTGTATTTCAGTTGTAACAGATACTTTTTTTCAATAGTAACATATACTGTATTTCAGTCAGAACAGATACTGTATTTCAGTCAGAATAGATACTGTATTTCAGTCGGAACAGATACTGTATTTCAGTCAGAACAGATACTGTATTTCAGTCGGAAAAGATACTGTATTTCAGTCAGAACATATACTGTATTTCAGTCGTAACAGATACTCTATTTTAGTCGTAACAGATACTGTATTTCAGTCGGAACAGATAATGTATTTCAGTCGGAACAAATACTGTATTTTAGTCATAACATATACTGTATTGCAGTAGTAACAGATACAGTATTTCAGTCGTAAGATATACTGTATTTCAGTCGGAACAGATACTGTATTTCAATCGTAAAATATACTGTATTTCAGTCGGAACCTATACTGTATTTCAGTCCGAACATATACTGTATTTCAGTCGGAAAAGATACTGTATTTCAGTCGTAACAGATACTGTATTTCAGTCGGAACAGATACTGTATTTCAGTCTGAACAGATACTGTATTTCAGTCGAAACAGATAATGTATTTCAGTCGGAACAAATACTGTATTTCAGTCGGAACATATACTGTATTTCAGTCCGAACATATACTGTATTTCAGTCGGAAAAGATACTGTATTTTAGTCGTAACATATACTGTAATTCAGTAGTAACATATACTGTATTTCAGTTGTAAGAGATACTGTATTTCAGTCGGAAAAGATACTGTATTTCAATCGTAACATATACTGTAATTCAGTAGTAACAGATACTGTATTTCAGTCGTAAAAGATACTGTATTTCAGTCGTAACAGATACTGTATTTCAGTCGTAACAGATACTGTATTTCAGTCGTAACAGATACTGTATTTCAATCGTAACAGATACTGTATTTCAGTCGTAACAGATACTGTATTTCAGTCGGAACAGATACTGTATTTCAGTCTGAACAGATACTGTATTTCAGTCGAAACAGATAATGTATTTCAGTCGGAACAAATACTGTATTTCAGTCGGAACATATACTGTATTTCAGTCCGAACATATACTGTATTTCAGTCGGAAAAGATACTGTATTTCAGTCATAACAGATACTGTATTTCAGTTGTAACAGATACTGTTTTTCAGTAGTAACAGATACTGTATTTCAGTCAGAACAGATACTGTATTTCAGTCAGAATAGATACTGTATTTTAGTCGTAACAGATACTGTATTTCAGTCGTAACAGTTACTGCATTTCAGTCGGAAAAGATACTGTATTTCAATCCTAACAGATACTGTATTTCAGTCGTAACAGATATTTAAGAAATGTCCCCCTATCTATCTATCTATCTATCTATCTATCTATCTATCTATCTATCTATCTATCTATCTATCTATCTATCTATCTATCTATCTATCTATCTATCTATCTATCTATCTATCAATCTATCTATCTATCTATCTATCTATCTATCTATCTATCTATCTATCTATCTATCTATCTATCTATACTGTTTTTCAGTCGTAACAGAGACAGTATTTCAGTCGTAACAGATACAGTATTTCAGTCGTAACAGATACTGTATTTCAGTCTTAACAGATACTGGATTAAAGTCGGAACATATACTGTATATCAGTCAGAACAGATACTGTATTTCAGTCGTAACAGATACTGTATTTCAGTCAGAACAGATACTGTATTTCAGTCAGAACAGATACTGTATTTAAGTCGTAACAGTCAGTGTATTTAAGTCGTAACATATACTGTATTTCAGTCGGAAAAGATACTGTATTTCAATCCTAACAGATACTGTATTTCAGTCGTAACAGATATTTAAGAAATGTCCCCCTATCTATCTATCTATCTATCTATCTATCTATCTATCTATCTATCTATCTATCTATCTATCTATCTATCTATCTATCTATCTATCTATCTATCTATCTATCAATCTATCTATCTATCTATCTATCTATCTATCTATCTATCTATCTATCTATACTGTTTTTCAGTCGTAACAGAGACAGTATTTCAGTCGTAACAGATACTGTATTTCAGTCGTAACAGATACTGTATTTCAGTCTTAACAGATACTGGATTAAAGTCGGAACATATACTGTATATCAGTCAGAACAGATACTGTATTTCAGTCGGAAAAGATACTGTATTTTAGTCGTAACATATACTGTAATTCAGTAGTAACATATACTGTATTTCAGTTGTAAGAGATACTGTATTTCAGTCGGAAAAGATACTGTATTTCAATCGTAACATATACAGTAATTCAGTAGTAACAGATACTGTATTTCAGTCGTAAAAGATACTGTATTTCAGTCGTAACAGATACTGTATTTCAGTCGTAACAGATACTGTATTTCAGTCGTAACAGATACTGTATTTCAATCGTAACAGATACTGTATTTCAGTCGTAACAGATACTGTATTTCAGTCGGAACAGATACTGTATTTCAGTCTGAACAGATACTGTATTTCAGTCGAAACAGATAATGTATTTCAGTCGGAACAAATACTGTATTTCAGTCGGAACATATACTGTATTTCAGTCCGAACATATACTGTATTTCAGTCGGAAAAGATACTGTATTTCAGTCATAACAGATACTGTATTTCAGTTGTAACAGATACTGTTTTTCAGTAGTAACAGATACTGTATTTCAGTCAGAACAGATACTGTATTTCAGTCAGAATAGATACTGTATTTTAGTCGTAACAGATACTGTATTTCAGTCGTAACAGTTACTGCATTTCAGTAGGAACAGATACTGTATTTCAGTCTGATTAGATACTGTATTTCAGTCATAACAGATACTGTATTTCAGTCGTAAGAGATACTGTATTTCAGACAGAACATATACTGTATTTCAGTCAGAAAAGATACTGTATTTCAGTCATGAAAGATACTGTATTTCAGTTGTAACAGATACTTTTTTTCAATAGTAACATATACTGTATTTCAGTCAGAACAGATACTGTATTTCAGTCAGAATAGATACTGTATTTCAGTCGGAACAGATACTGTATTTCAGTCAGAACAGATACTGTATTTCAGTCGGAAAAGATACTGTATTTCAGTCAGAACATATACTGTATTTCAGTCGTAACAGATACTCTATTTTAGTCGTAACAGATACTGTATTTCAGTCGGAACAGATAATGTATTTCAGTCGGAACAAATACTGTATTTTAGTCATAACATATACTGTATTGCAGTAGTAACAGATACAGTATTTCAGTCGTAAGATATACTGTATTTCAGTCGGAACAGATACTGTATTTCAATCGTAAAATATACTGTATTTCAGTCGGAACCTATACTGTATTTCAGTCCGAACATATACTGTATTTCAGTCGGAAAAGATACTGTATTTCAGTCGTAACAGATACTGTATTTCAGTCGGAACAGATACTGTATTTCAGTCTGAACAGATACTGTATTTCAGTCGAAACAGATAATGTATTTCAGTCGGAACAAATACTGTATTTCAGTCGGAACATATACTGTATTTCAGTCCGAACATATACTGTATTTCAGTCGGAAAAGATACTGTATTTTAGTCGTAACATATACTGTAATTCAGTAGTAACATATACTGTATTTCAGTTGTAAGAGATACTGTATTTCAGTCGGAAAAGATACTGTATTTCAATCGTAACATATACTGTAATTCAGTAGTAACAGATACTGTATTTCAGTCGTAAAAGATACTGTATTTCAGTCGTAACAGATACTGTATTTCAGTCGTAACAGATACTGTATTTCAGTCGTAACAGATACTGTATTTCAATCGTAACTGATACTGTATTTCAGTCGTAACAGATACTGTATTTCAGTCGAAACAGATACTGTATTTCAGTCTGAACAGATACTGTATTTCAGTCGAAACAGATAATGTATTTCAGTCGGAACAAATACTGTATTTCAGTCGGAACATATACTGTATTTCAGTCCGAACATATACTGTATTTCAGTCGGAAAAGATACTGTATTTCAGTCATAACAGATACTGTATTTCAGTTGTAACAGATACTGTTTTTCAGTAGTAACAGATACTGTATTTCAGTCAGAACAGATACTGTATTTCAGTCAGAATAGATACTGTATTTTAGTCGTAACAGATACTGTATTTCAGTCGTAACAGTTACTGCATTTCAGTAGGAACAGATACTGTATTTCAGTCTGATTAGATACTGTATTTCAGTCATAACAGATACTGTATTTCAGTCGTAAGAGATACTGTATTTCAGACAGAACATATACTTTATTTCAGTCAGAAAAGATACTGTATTTCAGTCATGAAAGATACTGTATTTCAGTTGTAACAGATACTTTTTTTCAATAGTAACATATACTGTATTTCAGTCAGAACAGATACTGTATTTCAGTCAGAATAGATACTGTATTTCAGTCGGAACAGATACTGTATTTCAGTCAGAACAGATACTGTATTTCAGTCGGAAAAGATACTGTATTTCAGTCAGAACATATACTGTATTTCAGTCGTAACAGATACTCTATTTTAGTCGTAACAGATACTGTATTTCAGTCGGAACAGATAATGTATTTCAGTCGGAACAAATACTGTATTTTAGTCATAACATATACTGTATTGCAGTAGTAACAGATACAGTATTTCAGTCGTAAGATATACTGTATTTCAGTCGGAACAGATACTGTATTTCAATCGTAAAATATACTGTATTTCAGTCGGAACCTATACTGTATTTCAGTCCGAACATATACTGTATTTCAGTCGGAAAAGATACTGTATTTCAGTCGTAACAGATACTGTATTTCAGTCGGAACAGATACTGTATTTCAGTCTGAACAGATACTGTATTTCAGTCGAAACAGATAATGTATTTCAGTCGGAACAAATACTGTATTTCAGTCGGAACATATACTGTATTTCAGTCCGAACATATACTGTATTTCAGTCGGAAAAGATACTGTATTTTAGTCGTAACATATACTGTAATTCAGTAGTAACATATACTGTATTTCAGTTGTAAGAGATACTGTATTTCAGTCGGAAAAGATACTGTATTTCAATCGTAACATATACTGTAATTCAGTAGTAACAGATACTGTATTTCAGTCGTAAAAGATACTGTATTTCAGTCGTAACAGATACTGTATTTCAGTCGTAACAGATACTATATTTCAGTCGTAACAGATACTGTATTTCAATCGTAACAGATACTGTATTTCAGTCGTAACAGATACTGTATTTCAGTCGGAACAGATACTGTATTTCAGTCTGAACAGATACTGTATTTCAGTCGAAACAGATAATGTATTTCAGTCGGAACAAATACTGTATTTCAGTCGGAACATATACTGTATTTCAGTCCGAACATATACTGTATTTCAGTCGGAAAAGATACTGTATTTCAGTCATAACAGATACTGTATTTCAGTTGTAACAGATACTGTTTTTCAGTAGTAACAGATACTGTATTTCAGTCAGAACAGATACTGTATTTCAGTCAGAATAGATACTGTATTTTAGTCGTAACAGATACTGTATTTCAGTCGTAACAGTTACTGCATTTCAGTAGGAACAGATACTGTATTTCAGTCTGATTAGATACTGTATTTCAGTCATAACAGATACTGTATTTCAGTCGTAAGAGATACTGTATTTCAGACAGAACATATACTGTATTTCAGTCAGAAAAGATACTGTATTTCAGTCATGAAAGATACTGTATTTCAGTTGTAACAGATACTTTTTTTCAATAGTAACATATACTGTATTTCAGTCAGAACAGATACTGTATTTCAGTCAGAATAGATACTGTATTTCAGTCGGAACAGATACTGTATTTCAGTCAGAACAGATACTGTATTTCAGTCGGAAAAGATACTGTATTTCAGTCAGAACATATACTGTATTTCAGTCGTAACAGATACTCTATTTTAGTCGTAACAGATACTGTATTTCAGTCGGAACAGATAATGTATTTCAGTCGGAACAAATACTGTATTTTAGTCATAACATATACTGTATTGCAGTAGTAACAGATACAGTATTTCAGTCGTAAGATATACTGTATTTCAGTCGGAACAGATACTGTATTTCAATCGTAAAATATACTGTATTTCAGTCGGAACCTATACTGTATTTCAGTCCGAACATATACTGTATTTCAGTCGGAAAAGATACTGTATTTCAGTCGTAACAGATACTGTATTTCAGTCGGAACAGATACTGTATTTCAGTCTGAACAGATACTGTATTTCAGTCGAAACAGATAATGTATTTCAGTCGGAACAAATACTGTATTTCAGTCGGAACATATACTGTATTTCAGTCCGAACATATACTGTATTTCAGTCGGAAAAGATACTGTATTTCAGTCATAACAGATACTGTATTTCAGTTGTTACAGATACTGTTTTTCAGTAGTAACAGATACTGTATTTCAGTCAGAACAGATACTGTATTTCAGTCAGAATAGATACTGTATTTTAGTCGTAACAGATACTGTATTTCAGTCGTAACAGTTACTGCATTTCAGTAGGAACAGATACTGTATTTCAGTCTGATTAGATACTGTATTTCAGTCTGATTAGATACTGTATTTCAGTCATAACAGATACTGTATTTCAGTCGTAAGAGATACTGTATTTCAGACAGAACATATACTGTATTTCAGTCAGAAAAGATACTGTATTTCAGTCATAAAAGATACTGTATTTCAGTTGTAACAGATACTTTTTTTCAATAGTAACATATACTGTATTTCAGTCAGAACAGATACTGTATTTCAGTCAGAATAGATACTGTATTTCAGTCGGAACAGATACTGTATTTCAGTCAGAACAGATACTGTATTTCAGTCGGAAAAGATACTGTATTTCAGTCAGAACATATACTGTATTTCAGTCGTAACAGATACTCTATTTTAGTCGTAACAGATACTGTATTTCAGTCGGAACAGATAATGTATTTCAGTCGGAACAAATACTGTATTTTAGTCATAACATATACTGTATTGCAGTAGTAACAGATACAGTATTTCAGTCGTAAGATATACTGTATTTCAGTCTGAACAGATACTGTATTTCAATCGTAAAATATACTGTATTTCAGTCGGAACCTAAACTGTATTTCAGTCCGAACCTATACTGTATTTCAGTCGGAAAAGATACTGTATTTCAGTCGGAACAGATACTGTATTTCAGTCTGAACAGATACTGTATTTCAGTCGAAACAGATAATGTATTTCAGTCGGAACAAATACTGTATTTCAGTCGGAACATAAACTGTATTTCAGTCCGAACATATACTGTATTTCAGTCGGAAAAGATACTGTATTTCAGTCATAACAGATACTGTATTTCAGTTGTAACAGATACTGTTTTTCAGTAGTAACAGATACTGTATTTCAGTCAGAACAGATACTGTATTTCAGTCAGAATAGATACTGTATTTTAGTCGTAACAGATACTGTATTTCAGTCAGAACAGATACTGTATTTCAGTCGGAAAATATACTGTATTTCAGTCAGAACATATACTGTATTTCAGTCGTAACAGATACTGTATTTCAGTCGGAACAGATAATGTATTTCAGTCAGAATAGATACTGTATTTCAGTCGGAACAGATACTGTATTTCAGTCAGAACAGAAAGTGTATTTCAGTCGTAACAGATACTGCATTTTGGTCGTAACATATACTGTATTTCAGTAGTAACAGATACAGTATTTCAGTCGTAAGAGATTCTGTATTTCAGTTGTAACAGATACTTTATTTCAGTAGGAACAGATACTGTATTTCAGTCTGAACAGATACTGTATTTCAGTCGGAACAGATACTGTATTTCACATACTGTATTTCAGTCGTAACAGTAACTGTATTTCAGTCAGAACACATATTGTGTTTCAGTCGTAACAGATACTGTATTTCTGTCGTAACATTAACTGTATTTCAATCGGAACAGATACAGTATTTCAGTCGTAACAGTAACTGTATTTCAGTCAGAACACATATTGTGATTCAGTCGTAACAGATACTGTATTACAGTCTTAACAGTAGCTGTATTTCAGTTAGAACAGATAATCTATTTCAGTTAGAACAGTTACAGTATTTCAGTCAGAACAGATACTGTATTTCAGTCGTAACAGATACTGTATTTCAGCAGTAACAGATACTGTATTTCAGTGGTAAGAGATAATGTATTTCAGTCGGAACATATACTGTATTTCAATCAAAAGAGATACTGTATTTCAATCAAAACAGATAAAGTATTTTAGTCGTAACATATACTGTATTTAAGTCGGAACAGATACTGTATTTCAGTTTTAACAGATACTGTATTTCAGTTGTAACAGATACTGTATTTCAGTCTGAACAGATACTGAATTTCAGTCGTAACAGATACTGTATTTCAGACGGAACAGATACTGTATTTCTGTCAGAACAGATACTATATTTCAGTCGTAACATTAACTGTATTTCAGTCGTAACATATACACTATTTCAGAAAGAACAGATACTGTATTTCAGTCGGAAAAGATACTGTATTTTAGTCGTAACATATACTGTAATTCAGTAGTAACATATACTGTATTTCAGTTGTAAGAGATACTGTATTTCAGTCGGAAAAGATACTGTATTTCAATCGTAACATATACTGTAATTCAGTAGTAACAGATACTGTATTTCAGTCGTAAAAGATACTGTATTTCAGTCGTAACAGATACTGTATTTCAGTCGTAACATATACTGTATTTCAGTCGTAACAGAGACTGTATTTCAATCGTAACAGATACTGTATTTCAGTCGTAACAGATACTGTATTTCAGTCGGAACAGATACTGTATTTCAGTCTGAACAGATACTGTATTTCAGTCGAAACAGATAATGTATTTCAGTCGGAACAAATACTGTATTTCAGTCGGAACATATACTGTATTTCAGTCAGAAAAGATACTGTTTTTCAGTAGTAACAGATACTGTATTTCAGTCAGAATAGATACTGTATTTTAGTCGTAACAGATACTGTATTTCAGTCGTAACAGTTACTGCATTTCAGTAGGAACAGATACTGTATTTCAGTCTGATTAGATACTGTATTTCAGTCATAACAGATACTGTATTTCAGTCATAACAGATACTGTATTTCAGACAGAACATATACTGTATTTCAGTCAGAAAAGATACTGTATTTCAGTCAGAACAGATACTGTATTTCAGTCAGAATAGATACTGTATTTCAGTCGGAACAGATACTGTATTTCAGTCAGAACAGATACTGTATTTCAGTCAGAAAAGATACTGTATTTCAGTCAGAACATATACTGTATTTCAGTCGTAACAGATACTCTATATTAGTCGTAACAGATACTGTATTTCAGTCGGAACAGATAATGTATTTCAGTCGGAACAAATACTGTATTTTAGTCATAACATATACTGTATTTCAGTAGTATTACAGTGGTAAGAGATACTGTATTTCAGTCGGAACAGATACTGCATATCAATCAAAACAGATACTGTATTTCAATCGTAACATATACTTTATTTCAGTAGGAACAGATACTGTATTTCAGTTTTAACAGATACTGTATTTCAGTTGAAACAGATACTGTATTTCAGTCTGAACAGATACTGAATTTCAGTCGAAACAGATACTGTATTTCAGACGGAACAGATACTGTATTTCTGTCAGAACAGATAATATACTTCAGTCGGAACAGATACTGTGTTTCAGTCAGAACATATACTGTATTTCAGTCGTAACATATACTGTATTTCAGTCGTAAAAGATACAGTATTTCAGTCTGAACAGATACTGTATTTCAGTCAGAACAGATACTGTATTTCAGACATAAAAGATACTATATTACAGTCGTAAGAGATACTGTATTTTAGTCGTAACATTTACTGAATTTCAGCAGTAACAGATACTGTATTTCAGTGGTTAGAGATACTGTATTTCAGTAGGAATAGATACTGTATTTCAGACGGAACAGATACTGTATTTCAGTCGGAACAGATACTGTATTTCAGTAAGAACAGATACTGTATTTCAGTAGTAACAGATACTGTGTTTCAGTCGCTACAGATACTGTATTTCACTAGTAACAGATACTGTATTTCAGTCATAACATATACTTTATTTCAGTCGGAACAGATACTGTATTTCATATACTGTATTTCAGTCGTAAAAGTAACTGTATTTCAGTCAGAACACATATTGTGTTTCATTCGTAACAGATACTGTATTTCAGTCGTAACAGTAACTGTATTTCAGTCGGAACAGATACCGTATTTCAGTCGGAACAGATACTGTATTTCAGTAGGAACAGATAATAGAATTTCAGTCGTAACAGATACTTTATTTTCAGTTGTAAAATATACTGTATTTCAGTCGTAACAGATACTGTATTTCAGTCGTAACAGATAATGTATTTCAATCACTACAGATATTTATTTCAGTAGTAACAGATACTATATTTCAGTCAGAACATATAATGTATTTCAGTCGTAACAGATACTCTATTCTAGTTGGAACAGATACTGTATTTTAGTCGTAACATATACTGTATGTCAGTAGTAACAGATACAGTATTTCAGTTGTAAGAGATTCTGTGTTTCAGTTGTAACAGATACATTATTTCAGTCGGAACAGATACTGTATTTCAGTCACAACAGAGACTGTATTTCAGTCGTAATAGATACTGTATTTCAGTCGGAACAGATACTGTATTTCACATACTGTATTTCAGTCGTAACAGTAACTGTATTTCAGTCAGAACACATATTGTGTTTCAGTCGTAACAGATACTGTATTTCTGTCGTAACATTAACTGTATTTCAGTCGGAACAGATACAGTATTTCAGTCGTAACAGTAACTGTATTTCAGTCAGAACACATATTGTGATTCAGTCATAACAGATACTGTATTACAGTCTGAACAGTAGCTGTATTTCAGTTAGAACAGATAATCTATTTCAGTCAGAACAGGTACAGTATTTCAGTCAGAACAGATACTGTATTTCAGTCGTAACAGATACTGTATTTCAGCAGTAACAGATACTGTATTACAGTGGTAAGAGATACTGTATTTCAGTCGGAACAGATACTGTATATCAATCAAAACAGATACTGTATTTCAATCGAAACATATACTTTATTTAAGTCGGAACAGATACTGTATTTCAGTTTTAACAGATACTGTATTTCAGTTGTAACAGATACTGTATTTCAGTCTGAACAGATACTGAATTTCAGTCGTAACAGATACTGTATTTCAGACGGAACAGATACTGTATTTCTGTCAGAACAGATACTATATTTCAGTCGGAACAGATACTGTATTTCAGTCAGAACATATACTGTATTTCAGTCGTAACATATACTGTATTTCAGTCTCAACAGATACTTTATTTCAGTCAGAGCAGATACTGTATTTCAGTCGTAACAGATACTGTATTTCAGACAGAACATATACTGTATTTCAGTAGTAACAGATACTGTATTTCAGTCGCTACAGATATTTTATTTCAGTAGTAACAGATACTGTATTTCAGTCGTAACATATACTGTATTTCAGTCGGAACAGATAATGTATTTCATATACTGTATTTCAGTCGTAAAAGTAACTGTATTTCAGTCAGAACACATATTGTGTTTCAGTCGTAACAGATACTGTATTTCAGTCGTAACAGTAACTGTATTTCAGTCGGAACAGACACCGTATTTCAGTCGGAAAAGATACTGTATTTCAGTCGGAACAGATACTGAATTTCAGTCGTAACAGATACTGTATTTCAGTCGTAAAAGATACAGTATTTCAGTCTGAACAGATACTGTATTTCAGTCAGAACAGACACTGTATTTCAGACATAAAAGATACTATATTACAGTCGTAAGAGATACTGTATTTTAGTCGTAACATTTACTGAATTTCAGCAGTAACAGATACTGTATTTCAGTGGTTAGAGATACTGTATTTCAGTAGGAACAGATACTGTATTTCAGACGGAACAGATACTGTATTTCAGTCGGAACAGATACTGTATTTCAGTAAGAACAGATACTGTATTTCAGTAGTAACAGATACTGTGTTTCAGTCGCTACAGATATTTCATTTCAGTAGTAACAGATACTGTATTTCAGTTGTAACATATACTTTATTTCAGTTGGAACAGATACTGTATTTCATATACTGTATTTCAGTCGTAAAAGTAACTGTATTTCAGTCGTAAAATATTCTGTATTTCAGTCTAAACAGATACTTTATTTCAGTCAGAGCAGATACTGTATTTCAGTCGTAACAGGTACTGTATTTCAGACAGAACATATACTGTATTTCAGTCATAACAGATACTGTATTTCAGTCTTAACAGATACTGTATTTCAGTAGTAACAGATACTGTATTTCAGTCGCTACAGATATTTTATTTCACTAGTAACAGATACTGTATTTCAGTCATAACATATACTTTATTTCAGTCGGAACAGATACTGTATTTCATATACTGTATTTCAGTCGTAAAAGTAACTGTATTTCAGTCAGAACACATATTGTGTTTCAGTCGTAACAGATACTGTATTTCAGTCGTAACAGTAACTGTATTTCAGTCGGAACAGATACCGTATTTCAGTCGGAACAGATACTGTATTTCAGTAGGAACAGATATTGAATTTCAGTCGTAACAAATACTGTATTTCAGTCGTAAAATATACTGTATTTCAGTCGTAACAGATACTGTATTTCAGTCGTAACAGATACTGTATTTCAGTCTAAACAGACACAGTATTTCAGTAGTAACAGATACTGTATTTCAGTCACAACAGAGACTGTATTTCAGTCGTAACAGATACTGTATTTCAGTCGGAACAGATACTGTATTTCACATACTGTATTTCAGTCGTAACAGTAACTGTATTTCAGTCAGAACACATATTGTGTTTCAGTCGTAACAGATACTGTATTTCAGTCGTAACAGTAACTGTATTTCAGTCGGAACAGACACCGTATTTCAGTCGGAAAAGATACTGTATTTCAGTCGGAACAGATACTGAATTTCAGTCGTAACAGATACTGTATTTCAGTCGTAAAAGATACAGTATTTCAGTCTGAACAGATACTGTATTTCAGTCAGAACAGACACTGTATTTCAGACATAAAAGATACTATATTACAGTCGTAAGAGATACTGTATTTTAGTCGTAACATTTACTGAATTTCAGCAGTAACAGATACTGTATTTCAGTGGTTAGAGATACTGTATTTCAGTAGGAACAGATACTGTATTTCAGACGGAACAGATACTGTATTTCAGTCGGAACAGATACTGTATTTCAGTAAGAACAGATACTGTATTTCAGTAGTAACAGATACTGTGTTTCAGTCGCTACAGATATTTCATTTCAGTAGTAACAGATACTGTATTTCAGTTGTAACATATACTTTATTTCAGTTGGAACAGATACTGTATTTCATATACTGTATTTCAGTCGTAAAAGTAACTGTATTTCAGTCGTAAAATATTCTGTATTTCAGTCTAAACAGATACTTTATTTCAGTCAGAGCAGATACTGTATTTCAGTCGTAACAGGTACTGTATTTCAGACAGAACATATACTGTATTTCAGTCATAACAGATACTGTATTTCAGTCTTAACAGATACTGTATTTCAGTAGTAACAGATACTGTATTTCAGTCGCTACAGATATTTTATTTCACTAGTAACAGATACTGTATTTCAGTCATAACATATACTTTATTTCAGTCGGAACAGATACTGTATTTCATATACTGTATTTCAGTCGTAAAAGTAACTGTATTTCAGTCAGAACACATATTGTGTTTCAGTCGTAACAGATACTGTATTTCAGTCGTAACAGTAACTGTATTTCAGTCGGAACAGATACCGTATTTCAGTCGGAACAGATACTGTATTTCAGTAGGAACAGATATTGAATTTCAGTCGTAACAAATACTGTATTTCAGTCGTAAAATATACTGTATTTCAGTCGTAACAGATACTGTATTTCAGTCGTAACAGATACTGTATTTCAGTCTAAACAGACACAGTATTTCAGTAGTAACAGATACTGTATTTCAGTCACAACAGAGACTGTATTTCAGTCGTAACAGATACTGTATTTCAGTCGGAACAGATACTGTATTTCACATACTGTATTTCAGTCGTAACAGTAACTGTATTTCAGTCAGAACACATATTGTGTTTCAGTCGTAACAGATACTGTATTTCTGTCGTAACATTAACTGTATTTCAATCGGAACAGATACAGTATTTCAGTCGTAACAGTAACTGTATTTCAGTCAGAACACATATTGTGATTCAGTCGTAACAGATACTGTATTACAGTCTTAACAGTAGCTGTATTTCAGTTAGAACAGATAATCTATTTCAGTTAGAACAGTTACAGTATTTCAGTCAGAACAGATACTGTATTTCAGTCGTAACAGATACTGTATTTCAGCAGTAACAGATACTGTATTTCAGTGGTAAGAGATAATGTATTTCAGTCGGAACATATACTGTATTTCAATCAAAAGAGATACTGTATTTCAATCAAAACAGATAAAGTATTTTAGTCGTAACATATACTGTATTTAAGTCGGAACAGATACTGTATTTCAGTTTTAACAGATACTGTATTTCAGTTGTAACAGATACTGTATTTCAGTCTGAACAGATACTGAATTTCAGTCGTAACAGATACTGTATTTCAGACGGAACAGATACTGTATTTCTGTCAGAACAGATACTATATTTCAGTCGGAACAGATACTGTATTTCAGTCAGAACATATACTGTATTTCAGTCGTAACATATACTGTATTTCAGTCTGAACAGATACTTTATTTCAGTCAGAGCAGATACTGTATTTCAGTCGTAACAGATACTGTATTTCAGACAGAACATATACTGTATTTCAGTAGTAACAGATACTGTATTTCAGTCGCTACAGATATTTTATTTCAGTAGTAACAGATACTGTATATCAGTCGTAACATATACTGTATTTCAGTCGGAACAGATACTGTATTTCATATACTGTATTTCAGTCGTAAAAGTAACTGTATTTCAGTCAGAACACATATTGTGTTTCAGTCGTAACAGATACTGTATTTCAGTCGTAACAGTAACTGTATTTCAGTCGGAACAGATACCGTTTTCAGTCGGAAAAGATACTGTATTTCAGTCGTAACAGATACTGTATTTCAGTCGTAAAAGATACAGTATTTCAGTCTGAACAGATACTGTATTTCAGTCAGAACAGATACTGTATTTCAGACATAAAAGATACTATATTACAGTCGTAAGAGATACTGTATTTTAGTCGTAACATTTACTGAATTTCAGCAGTAACAGATACTGTATTTCAGTCGCTACAGATATTTTATTTCAGTAGTAACAGATACTGTATTTCAGTGGTTAGAGATACTGTATTTCAGTAGGAACAGATACTGTATTTCAGACGGAACAGATACTGAATTTCAGTCGGAACAGATACTGTATTTCAGTAAGAACAGATACTGTATTTCAGTAGTAACAGATACTGTATTTCAGTCGCTACAGATATTTTATTTCAGTAGTAACAGATACTGTATTTCAGTGGTTAGAGATACTGTATTTCAGTAGGAACAGATACTGTATTTCAGTCAGAACATATACTGTATTTCAGTCGTAACATATACTGTATTTCAGTCTCAACAGATACTTTATTTCAGTCAGAGCAGATACTGTATTTCAGTCGTAACAGATACTGTATTTCAGACAGAACATATACTGTATTTCAGTAGTAACAGATACTGTATTTCAGTCGCTACAGATATTTTATTTCAGTAGTAACAGATACTGTATTTCAGTCGTAACATATACTGTATTTCAGTCGGAACAGATACTGTATTTCATATACTGTATTTCAGTCGTAAAAGTAATTGTATTTCAGTCAGAACACATATTGTGTTTCAGTCGTAACAGATACTGTATTTCAGTCGTAACAGTAACTGTATTTCAGTCGGAACAGACACCGTATTTCAGTCGGAAAAGATACTGTATTTCAGTCGGAACAGATACAGTATTTCAGTCTGAACAGATACTGTATTTCAGTCAGAACAGACACTGTATTTCAGACATAAAAGATACTATATTACAGTCGTAAGAGATACTGTATTTTAGTCGTAACATTTACTGAATTTCAGCAGTAACAGATACTGTATTTCAGTGGTTAGAGATACTGTATTTCAGTAGGAACAGATACTGTATTTCAGACGGAACAGATACTGTATTTCAGACGGAACAGATACTGTATTTCAGTCGGAACAGATACTGTATTTCAGTAAGAACAGATACTGTATTTCAGTAGTAACAGATACTGTGTTTCAGTCGCTACAGATATTTCATTTCAGTAGTAACAGATACTGTATTTCAGTTGTAACATATACTTTATTTCAGTTGGAACAGATACTGTATTTCATATACTGTATTTCAGTCGTAAAAGTAACTGTATTTCAGTCGTAAAATATTCTGTATTTCAGTCTAAACAGATACTTTATTTCAGTCAGAGCAGATACTGTATTTCAGTCTAAACAGATACTGTATTTCAGACAGAACATATACTGTATTTCAGTCATAACAGATACTGTATTTCAGTCTTAACAGATACTGTATTTCAGTAGTAACAGATACTGTATTTCAGTCGCTACAGATATTTTATTTCACTAGTAACAGATACTTTATTTCAGTCATAACATATACTTTATTTCAGTCGGAACAGATACTGTATTTCATATACTGTATTTCAGTCGTAAAAGTAACTGTATTTCAGTCAGAACACATATTGTGTTTCAGTCGTAACAGATACTGTATTTCAGTCGTAACAGTAACTGTATTTCAGTCGGAACAGATACCGTATTTCAGTCGGAACAGATACTGTATTTCAGTAGGAACAGATATTGAATTTCAGTCGTAACAGATACTGTATTTCAGTCGTAAAATATACTGTATTTCAGTCGTAACAGATACTGTATTTCAGTCGTAACAGATACTGTATTTCAGTCGTAAAATATACTGTATTTCAGTCTAAACAGATACTGTATTTCAGTCAGAACAGATACTGTATTTCAGTCGCAACAGATACTGTATTTTATCGTAACTATACTGTATTTCAGCAGTAACAGATACTGTATTTCAGTGGTAAGAGATACTGTATTTCAGTCGGAACAGACACTGTTTTTCAGTCAGAACACATACTGTATTTCAGTGGTAACAGATACTGTATTTCAGTTGTAACAGATACTGTATTTCAGTCTGAACAGATACTGAATTTCAGTCGTAACAGATACTGTATTTCAGTCGGAACAGACACTGTTTTTCAGTCAGAACACATACTGTATTTCAGCAGTAACAGATACTGTATTTCAGTGGTTAGAGATACTGTATTTCAGTAGGAACAGATACTGTATTTCAGACGGAACAGATACTGAATTTCAGTCGGAACAGATACTGTATTTCAGTAAGAACAGATACTGTATTTCAGTAGTAACAGGTACTGTATTTCAGTCGCTACAGATATTTTATTTCAGTAGTAACATATACTGTATTTCAGTGGTTAGAGATACTGTATTTCAGTAGGAACAGATACTGTATTTCAGACGGAACAGATACTGAATTTCAGTCGGAACAGATACTGTATTTCAGTAAGAACAGATACTGTATTTCAGTAGTAACAGATACTGTATTTCAGTCGCTACAGATATTTTATTTCAGTAGTAACAGATACTGTATTTCAGTTGTAACATATACTTTATTTCAGTTGGAACAGATACTGTATTTCATATACTGTATTTCAGTCGTAAAAGTAACTGTATTTCAGTCGTAAAATATTCTGTATTTCAGTCTAAACAGATACTTTATTTCAGTCAGAGCAGATACTGTATTTCAGTCGTAACAGATACTGTATTTCAGACAGAACATATACTGTATTTCAGTCATAACAGATACTGTATTTCAGTCTTAACAGATACTGTATTTCAGTAGTAACAGATACTGTATTTCAGTCATAACATATACTTTATTTCAGTCAGAACAGATACTGTATTTCATATACTGTATTTCAGTCGTAAAAGTAACTGTGTTTCAGTCAGAACACATATTGTGTTTCAGTCGTAACAGATACTGTATTTCAGTCGTAACAGTAACTGTATTTCAGTCGAAACAGATACTGTATTTCAGTCGGAACAGATATTGAATTTCAGTCGTAACAGATACTGTATTTCAGTCGTAAAATATACTGTATTTCAGTCGTAACAGATACTGTATTTCAGTCGTAACAGATACTGTATTTCAGTCGTAAAATATACTGTATTTCAGTCTAAACAGATACTGTATTTCAGTCAGAACAGATACTGTATTTCAGTCGCAACAGATACTGTATTTCAGTCGTAACAGATACTGTATTTCAGTCGTAACAGATACTGTATTTCAGTCGTAAAATATACTGTATTTCAGTCTAAACAGATACTGTATTTCAGTCAGAACAGATACTGTATTTCAGTCGAAACAGATACTGTATTTTATCGTAACTATACTGTATTTCAGCAGTAACAGATACTGTATTTCAGTGGTAAGAGATACTGTATTTCAGTCGGAACAGACACTGTTTTTCAGTCAGAACACATACTGTATTTCAGTGGTAACAGATACTGTATTTCAGTTGTAACAGATACTGTATTTCAGTCTGAACAGATACTGAATTTCAGTCGTAACAGATACTGTATTTCAGTCGGAACAGACACTGTTTTTCAGTCAGAACACATACTGTATTTCAGTCAGAACAGATACTGAATTTCAGTCCTAACAGATACTGTATTTCAGTCGGAACAGACACTGTTTTTCAGTCAGAACACATACTGTATTTCAGTCAGAACACATACTGTATTTCAGTCGTAACAGATACTGTATTTCAGTCGGATGTGGCGCTCTTAGTCTCCCTCTACATTAAAAACACACACAAAAGACAGCTCTTACCTAACCAATGTAGCATTTGTGTAACAATGTCTTGTTCACTCAGTGTGTATGTTAATGCTGATCTGTCTTGTTCACTCAGTGTGTATGGCAATGCTGATCTGTCTTGTTCACTCAGTGTGTATGGTAATGCTGATCTGTCTTGTTCACTCAGTGTGTATGGTAATGCTGATCTGTCTTGTTCACTCAGTGTGTATGGTAATGCTGATCTGTCTTGTTCACTCAGTGTGTATGGTAATGCTTATCTGTCTTGTTCACTCAGTGTGTATGGTAATGCTTATCTGTCTTGTTCACTCAGTGTGTATGGTAATGCTGATCTGTCTTGTTCACTCAGTGTGTATGGTAACGCTGATCTGTCTTGTTCACTCAGTGTGTATGGTAATGCTGATCTGTCTTGTTCACTCAGTGTGTATGGTAATGCTGATCTGTCTTGTTCACTCAGTGTGTATGGTAATGCTGATCTGTCTTGTTCACTCAGTGTGTATGGTAATGCTGATCTGTCTTGTTCACTCAGTGTGTATGTTAATGCTGATCTGTCTTGTTCACTCAGTGTGTATGGTAATGCTGATCTGTCTTGTTCACTCAGTGTGTATGGTAACGCTGATCTGTCTTGTTCACTCAGTGTGTACGGTAATGCTGATCTGTCTTGTTCACTCAGTGTGTATGGTAATGCTGATCTGTTGCTGCTGTCTTGCCAGCTCCTTATTGAATTCTCATGTAAAACATGTTTGGCTTGAAAATGTCAGTGGAGTAGTCAAAAGAACAAAGTGATTTGTGTCCAGGCTAATATGCTGCTATATAAGGAAAGTTCTTACTTTCAATTACTTTGTTGTTTTACCTGCCTTGGTTGAATGCACTAAGTGGATCTGGATAATTGTAGATGTGGCTAAATGGGCCTCAAATGTCACTCAAGTCTTATACAATTAATGTAAGTGTTTTTCTGGAGAATAACATTCCCCAACAGTCTCCTAAGCAACCAGGGCTACATGTCAGAACCTTCTAACAGTTTTCCACAGCCAGCCAATCCCTAATGTTCCATGATACAGTAATACATTCTGGAGAAGTTAGTAAGATCACAGACAAACTTTCCACAAGATTTCTGAGGTCACCGGAAGCATGGCCGAGTCTTAGAGCTTAATGAAAAACCTCCTCCCCAGAGAGAGCCCAGTGGAGGGCTGTAATTTCTGTCTTCACTAGATAGATAGAAAGATAGATAGGTACTTTATTGATCCCCCGGGGGGGAAATTTCATTGTCAAGCAGCTACAACAAAAACACAGGGCAGGTGCCGACATTAAAACACAGCACTGGTCCTTGGTTAGCTGCACTCTGCGAACCTTGTTTAAGGGGAAATGAGGGCAATTATAATCTGTTCATTAATTGGACCTTTTGTTCGCACTGAAAAATAAATGCATTTCCTCTGTTCCTTCCTTTCTTCCTCTCCTTCATCCTTTCTTTAATTTTCTCTGTGTAGATTGGATGGTTTCTTACATTATACAGACTTAGCCACTGGTGACATCATTGTGACAGAAACAGCCAGCTGTACCATTACATATGTCTCAGTCTGTCACGGTTTGGATTAATGGGACGGTAAGCGGAGCGCTGGTGAAGTGTCATCCTTTTATTTGATGAGTTGTTATCACGAGGCATACAAATAAAAGGAGAGTATAACAAAAAACAC
Source organism: Thymallus thymallus (assembly GCA_023634145.1). Classification (NCBI taxonomy): domain Eukaryota; kingdom Metazoa; phylum Chordata; class Actinopteri; order Salmoniformes; family Salmonidae; genus Thymallus; species Thymallus thymallus. Next base: position 33,807,501 of record CM042385.1, on the reverse strand, counting down.
GACTATAAACGAAAACACAGTGACTTACTTTGAGAGCTGCTGGCAGTGCAGACAAACAAAAGAACAATGATCCACACACAGGTGGAATTGTGTGGAGCTTAAATGCTATCCCCAATCAGAGACAACGCTAGACAGCTGTCTCTGATTGGGGATGATAATCTCCCTAATGGATGTGTGAGAACTTGGTTGTGTGCCTCTCTCCTCCCCTAGGTGGGAGTAAGAGGCCTTATCACAACCAAGCCCTCACAGTACCCCCCCCCTAAGGTGCGGACTCCCGATCGCACACAAAATCCCCCCTTTCCTGAAAGACAAAAAAAAAAAAATGTCCAAAAACTAGGGGGGACATGGCGGGGTACTGAGGTGGTTGCTGGTGGGGGCTCCGGTTCCGGTTCCGGGCGTGGCACAGGCTGTGAGAGTAGCCTCCCTCCTACCTCTCCGTTGCACGCCCGATCCGGTCCGGACCCCGGCGCGGTGGTTCCCCCCTCAGTACTCCCGCCAGTCACCAAGTCCTGTCTGGACCCTGGTGCGGGAGCCCTCGACCCTGGAGAGGGGCTGACAACCGGCCCCCGGACTGGGCACCGGTGGAGCGGACTGCTCCGGCACTGGAGCGACGCAGACGACCGGCCCCGGACTGGGCACCGGTGGAGCGGACTGCTCCGTCTCTGGAGTGACGTAGACGACCGGCCCCGGACTGGGCACCGGTGGAGCGGACTGCTCCGTCTCTGGAGTGACGTAGACGACCGGCCCCGGACTGGGCACCGGTGGAGCGGATTGCTCCGGCACTGGAGCGACGCAGACGACCGGCCCCGGACTGGGCACCGGTGGAGCGGACTGCTCCGTCACTGGAGCGACGTAGACGACCGGCCCCGGACTGGGCACCGGTGGAGCGGACTGCTCCGGCACTGGAGCGACGTGGACGACCGGCCCCGGACTGGGCACCGGTGGAGCGGACTGCTCCGGCACTGGAGCGACGCAGACGACCGGCCCCGGACTGGGCACCGGTGGAGCGGACTGCTCCGGCACTGGAGCGACGCAGTCGACCGGCCCCGGACTGGGCACCGGTGGAGGTTCAGGTCTGCTCACCTTCCCCGGAGCTCTCGGGCTGCTGACCTTCGCCGGGGACCTCGGGCTGCTGACCTTCGCCGGGGACCTCGGGCTGCTGACCGTCGCCGGGGACCTCGGGCTGCTGACCGTCACCGGGGACCTCGGGCTGCTGACCGTCACCGGGGACCTCAGGCTGCTGACCGTCACCGGGGACCTCGGGCTGCTGACCGTCACCGGGGACCTCGGGCTGCTGACCGTCACCGGGGACCTCAGGCTGCTGACCGTCACCGGGGACCTCGGGCTGCTGACCGTCACCGGGTACTTCGGGCTGCTGACCGTCACCGGGGACCTCGGGCTGCTGACCGTCACCGGGGACCTCGGGCTGCTGACCGTCACCGGGGACCTCGGGCTGCTGACCGTCACCGGGGACCTCGGGCTGCTGACCGTCACCGGGGACCTCGGGCTGCTGACCGTCACCGGGGACCTCGGGCTGCTGACCATCACCGGGGACCTCGGGCTGCTGACCGTCACCGGGTACTTCGGGCTGCTGACCGTCACCGGGGACCTCGGGCTGCTGACCGTCACCGGGGACCTCGGGCTGCTGACCGTCACCGGGGACCTCGGGCTGCTGACCGTCACCGGGGACCTCGGGCTGCTGACCGTCACCGGGGACCTCGGGCTGCTGACCGTCACCGGGGACCTCGGGCTGCTGACCGTCACCGGGGACCTCGGGCTGCTGACCGTCACCGGGGACCTCGGGCTGCTGACCGTCACCGGGGACCTCGGGCTGCTGACCTTCACAGGAGGCCTCAGGCTGCTGACCTTTACAGGAGACCTCAGGCTACTGACCGTCACAGGAGGCCTCGGGCTGCTGACCTTCTCCGGAGACCTCAGGCTGGATGCCGTGCCCACCCTGGGCACCGACGCAGAGGTGGTCTTCAGCCCTGCAGCTGGTCTGGCTGTCGGCCCCAGACTGGGCACCGACACGCTATGGAGCTCCTGCTCCACAGCGGGACTGAACGTCGTGCCCACCCTGGGCACCGACGCAGAGATGGTCTTCAGCCCTGCAGCTGGTCTGGCTGTCGGCCCCAGACTGGGCACCGACACGCTATGGAGCTCCAGCTCCACAGCGGGACTGAACGTCGTGCCCACCCTGGGCACCGACGCAGAGAGGGTTTCCAGCCCTGTAGTTGGGCTGGCTGTCGGCCCCAGACTGGGCACCGACGCGCTATGGAGCTCCTGCTCCACAACGGGGCTGAACGTCGTGCCCACCCTGGGCACCGACGCAGAGAGGGTTTCCAGCCCTGTGGTTGGGCTGGCTGTCGGCCCCAGACTGGGCACCGACGCGCTATGGAGCTCCTGCTCCACAGCGGGGCTGAACGTCGTGCCCACCCTGGGCACCGACGCAGAGATGGTTTCCAGCCCTGTGGTTGGGCTGGCTGTCGGCCCCAGACTGGGCACCGACGCGCTATGGAGCTCCTGCTCCACAGCGGGGCTGAACGTCGTGCCCACTCTGGGCACCGACGCAGAGATGGTCTCCAACCACAGAGCTGTGCTGGAGCCGTGCTGGACCGTCGCTGTAGGCTCCGTGCGAGGAGTAGGCACGGGGCGTATTGGACTGGGGACACGCACCATAGGTCTGGTGCGAGGAGCTGGCACGGGTCGCACCGGGCTGGAGAAACGCACCATATGTTGGGTGCGAGGAGCAGGCACAGACCGTACCGGGCTGGGGGCACGCACCACTGGTCTGGTGCGGGTAGCTGGAACGGGCTGTACCTGGCTGGGGAAACGCACCGTTGGGTCGGTGCGTTGAGCTGGCACGGGTCGCGCCGGGCTGGGGAAACGCACCATAGGTTGGGTGCGAGGAGCAGGCACAGACCGTACCGGGCTGGGGGAACGCACCACTGGTCTGGTGCGAGTAGCTGGAACGGGCTGTACCTGGCTGGGGAAACGCACCGTTGGGTCTGTGCGTTGAGCTGGCACTGGTCGCGCCGGGCTGGGGAAACGCACCATAGGGCTGGTGCGCGGAGCAGGCGCGGGCCGTACCGGGCTATAGTTGCGCACCGATGGTTTGGTGCGCTGAGTCGGTCTCCTCCTCCTCCGACTCTGGACCGGCGCTGGAGGCACCGGACTGGGAACTGACGCTGGAGCACGACTGTGCCTGTCGTCCCTACTCCAACGCCAATCCCCATCCTGTGAGGGTTCCTCCGGGAACCCCCACGAGTGAGGGAACAGAAGCATATCGCTGTCGTCTTCCTCCGACTCCTCTCTGTACTCCTGCTCCCACGGCTGTAGGGGCTCCTCCTGGAACCCCCACGAGTGCAGTGGTCGGGGCTCCTCTTCCTCGATCCCCGACCACCCCCATAGCCCCCCCCCCAAAATCAGTTTGAGGGGTTTTCTGGGCTCCAGGCTGGTCCTCAGTTCTAGCCCGGTGACGTGTCCTCCGTCGTCGGCGCCTCGACTGCTCCGGACCCCAGCCTTCCTCCACCGCATGATAATAGTAGACCTCCTCCTTTGATAATTTCCCCATACTGTGGAGGACGTCTACCAGTGTCTCTCTCCGTTGTGTCCCAGGGTGGTGGATCATTCTGTCACGGTTTGGATTAATGGGACGGTAAGCGGAGCGCTGGTGAAGTGTCATCCTTTTATTTGATGAGTTGTTATCACGAGGCATACAAATAAAAGGAGAGTATAACAAAAAACACGACTATAAACGAAAACACAGTGACTTACTTTGAGAGCTGCTGGCAGTGCAGACAAACAAAAGAACAACGATCCACACACAGGTGGAATTGTGTGGAGCTTAAATGCTATCCCCAATCAGAGACAACGCTAGACAGCTGTCTCTGATTGGGGATGATAATCTCCCTAATGGATGTGTGAGAACTTGGTTGTGTGCCTCTCTCCTCCCCTAGGTGGGAGTAAGAGGCCTTATCACAACCAAGCCCTCACACAGTCAAGATGCAAGATTGTGTGTTTGTGTGTTATATGCAACCATGGAGAGAGAACCAGAAAAACAGAGAACCAGACGTATGTATATGTCCTCTGCCTGATCCATCAACTCTTTAACTCAAATCTCAGTCCAGATAAACCAAGACTAGGCTCTATTCAATCAGATCTGCTTTAGCCGACATCTGCATAGCGGTTGTTTTGGCGATGTCAGAGGTGGAACTGAGTTAGATTTGTCAAATTCCTAAGCGGCTCCTGGAAGTATACCTAAAGCGGACATTGCCATTGGCTGCACGGAGTCACGTTGAGAGAAATCAAGTTGGAACACTGGACTGTGAGATGTACTCTACACCTTGATTAAGCTGATAGAAATCCTCATTTTGTTTAAAGATTTCCAATGTGTCATTATTTCTATATAGCCTTCACTTTATCATTATCACACCGGCAAAACATCAGCTATGTGGGTGTCGGCTATCGCCGGTTAACGGTTGATATGATTGGATCCAGGCCTAACTCTCAGAGACAGCTCTTACAAAGCTCTAAGCAGACACATAGAAGTCCTTTCAACGGCCACATTGATTAGGAGTTAAGAAGCCAAGCAGAGTTCCTCTCTGTGTAAATGGAGAGGGACTCTGCTTCAATAATCACACTGAAGGTGAAGGCTCCGATTGGTCTGAGTGTGTGTGTGTGTGTGTGTGTGTGGGTGGGTGGGTGTGTGTGTGTGTGTGTGTGTGTGTGTGTGTGTGTGTGTGTGTGTGTGTGTGGGTGTGTGTGTGTGTGTGTGTGTGTGTGTGTGTGTGGGTGTGTGGGTGTGTGTGTGTGTGTGTGTGTGTGTGTGTGTGTGTGTGTGTGGGTGGGTGGGTGTGTGTTGGGTGGGTGGGTGTATGTGTGTGTGTGTGTGTGTGTGTGTGTGTGGGTGGGTGGGTGTGTGTGTGTGTGTGTGTGTGTGTGGGTGTGTGTGTGTGTGTGTGTGTGTGGGTGTGTGTTGGGTGGGTGGGTGTATGTGTGGGTGGGTGTGTGTGTGGGTGGGTGGGTGTGTGTGGGTGTGTGTGTGTGTGTGTGTGTGTGTGTGTGTGTGTGTGTGTGTGTGTGTGTGTGTGTGTGTGTGTGTTGCCTCTCTATCCATCCTGCCTTGAGCTAATGCTAACGTCTGTGTAGCAACCTTGCTACCTGAGGTCATCAGGAGTTGATGGTTTATCTCCAATAACAACATAAACATCGTTCCCTGTTACTCAAAATAACCTTGCCCTGAACCTCTCACACTCCAACTGCCCCACACCAAGGACACACACACATGCAGACACAGACAATACACACACACATAGAGACACATGCACCGCGGTTTACTTGGATGGAATTCCACAGGAGACGTAGTGGGCCTGAACTGCAGCGCACACAAGAAACCAGGCAGCGAGTATTGTTGAGTTGAATACACAGTGGCGTTAGCATCATGATTCATTAATATACGTATGCAGTCAGGCAGCAGTCATGCAGAGAGGAGTGGATGTCAACGTTCAGTATCTCCCTGTTGACTGTATCGCTGAGGAAGGAACATTCATTCAGAACCTTCTGAATATGGAGTGAAAAAGGATAGAGTTCATAAAGGCATGCTGTCTCTTTAGGTAGCAAGGCCAGTATTGGCCACTTAGCTAAATGCATAGTTGGTAATGTTGCCCATTCTACAGTCACAATACGACTAGAGCCTGCACCACAAGAGTTCTTCAGGGAGATTGGGGTTAGAACCAAAGGAAGTAGAGAGGGAGGGGAGAGGAAGGGAGAGAGGGAGGAAGAGAAGAAGGGGAGAGGAAGGAGAGAGGGAGGAAGAGATGAAGGAAGAGAGAAAGGGGATGGATGGTTGGTAATGTTGCCCATTCTACAGTCACAATACGACTAGAGCCTGCACCACAAGAGTTCTTCAGGGAGATTGGGGTTAGAACCAAAGGAAGTAGAGAGGGAGGGGAGAGGGAGGAAGAGAGGGAGGAAGAGAGGAAGGGGAGAGGAAGGGGAGAGGGACGAAGAGAGGAAGGAAGAGAGGAAGGGGAGAGGGAGGAAGCGAGGAAGGGGAGAGGGAGGAAGAGAGGGAGGAAGAGAGGAAGGGGAGAGGAAGGGGAGAGGGAGGAAGAGAGGGAGGAAGAGAGGAAGGGGAGAGGGAGGAAGAGAGGATGGGGAGAGGGAGGAAGAGAGGGAGGAAGAGAGGAAGGGGAGAGGAAGGGGAGAGGGAGGAAGAGAGGAAGGGGAGAGGAAGGGGAGAGGGAGGAAGAGAGGAAGGAGAGGAAGGGGAGAGGGAGGAAGAGAGGAAGGGGAGAGGGAGAAGGAGGAAGAGAGGAAGGGGAGAGGAAGGAAGAGAGGAAGGAGAGGAAGGGGAGAGGGAGGAAGAGAGGAAGGAGAGGAAGGGGAGAGGGAGGAAGAGAGGAAGGGGAGAGGCAGAGGGAGGAAGAGAGGAAGGGGAGAGGGAGGAAGAGAGGGAGGAAGAGAGGAAGGGGAGAGGGAGGAAGAGAGGGAGGAAGAGAGGAAGGGGAGAGGAAGGGGAGAGGGAGGAAGAGAGGGAGGAAGAGAGGAAGGAAAAGAGAGGAAGGGGAGAGGGAGGAAGAGAGGAAGGGGAGAGGGAGGGGGGGAGAGAGGAAGGGGAGAGGAAGGGGAGAGGGAGGAAGAGAGGGAGGAAGAGAGGGAGGAAGAGAGGAAGGGGAGAGGAAGGGGAGAGGGAGGAAGAGAGGAAGGGGAGAGGAAGGGGAGAGGGAGGAAGAGAGGGAGGAAGAGAGGGAGGGGAGAGGAAGGGGAGAGGGAGGAAGAGAGGAAGGGGAGAGGGAGAGGGAGGAAGAGAGGAAGGGGAGAGGGAGGAAGAGAGGAAGGGGAGAGGAAGGGGAGAGGGAGAGGGAGGAAGAGAGGGAGGGGAGAGGGAGGAAGAGAGGGAGGGGAGAGGGAGGAAGAGAGGGAGGAAGAGAGGAAGGGGAGAGGAAGGGGAGAGGAAGGGGAGAGGGAGGAAGAGAGGAAGGGGAGAGGGAGAGGGAGGAAGAGAGGGAGGGGAGAGGGAGGAAGAGAGGGAGGGGAGAGGGAGGAAGAGAGGGAGGGGAGAGGGAGGGGAGAGGGAGGAAGAGAGGAAGGGGAGAGTGAGGAAGAGAGGGAGGGGAGAGGAAGGGGAGAGGAAGAGGAGAGGGAGGAAGAGAGGGAGGAAGAGAGGAAGGGGAGAGGGAGGGGAGAGGAAGGGGAGAGGGAGGAAGAGAGGAAGGGTAGAGGAAGGGGAGAGGGAGGAAGAGGGGGTGGAAGAGAGGGAGGAAGATAGGGAGGGGAGAGGCAGGGGAGAGGAAGGGGAGAGGGAGGAAGAGAGGAAGGGGAGAGTAAGGCAAGAGGGAGGAAGAGAGGGAGGAAGATAGGAAGGGGAGAGGGAGGAAGAGAGGGAGGAAGAGAGGAAGGCGAGAGGAAGGGGAGAGGGAGGAAGAGATAAAGGGGAGAGGAAGGGGAGAGGGAGGAAGAGAGGAAGGGGAGAGGGAGGAAGAGTGGAAGGGGAGAGGGAGGAAGAGAAGGGGAGAGGAAGGGGAGAGGGAGGGGAGAGAGAGGAAGAGAGGGAGGAAGAGAGGGAGGAAGATATGAAGGGGAGAGGGGGGAGAGGGAGGGGAGAGGAAGGAGAGAGGGAGGAAGAGAGGGAGGAAGAGAGGAAGGGGAGAGGAAGGGGAGAGGGAGGAAGAGAGGGAGGGAGGAAGGGGAGAGGAAGGAAGAGAGGGAGGAAGAGAGGAAGGGGAGAGGGAGGGGAGAGGGAGGGGAGAGGAGAGGAAGGGGAGGGGGAGGAGAGAGGGAGGAAGAGAGGAAGGAAGAGAGAAAGGGGATGGATGGTTGGTAATGTTGCCCATTCTACAGTCACAATACGACTAGAGCCTGCACCACAAGAGTTCTTCAGGGAGATTGGGGTTAGAACCAAAGGAAGTAGAGAGGGAGGGGAGAGGGAGGAAGAGAGGGAGGAAGAGAGGAAGGGGAGAGGAAGGGGAGAGGGAGGAAGAGAGGAAGGGGAGAGGGAGAGGGAGGAAGAGAGGAAGGGGAGAGGGAGGAAGAGAGGAAGGGGAAAGGAAGGGGAGAGGGAGAGGGAGGAAGAGAGGGAGGGGAGAGGGAGGAAGAGAGGGAGGGGAGAGGGAGGAAGAGAGGGAGGGGAGAGGGACGGGAGAGGGAGGAAGAGAGGGAGGGGAGAGTGAGGAAGAGAGGGAGGGGAGAGGAAGGCGAGAGGAAGAGGAGAGGGAGGAAGAGAGGGAGGAAGAGAGGAAGGGGAGAGGGAGGAAGAGAGGAAGGGGAGAGGAAGGGGAGAGGGCGGAAGAGAGGGAGGAAGAGAGGGAGGAAGATAGGGAGGGGAGAGGCAGGGGAGAGGAAGGGGAGAGAGAGGAAGAGAGTCAAGTCAAGTCAAGTCAACTTTATTTATAAAGCGCTTTCAAAACCATTAAAATGGACCAAAGTGCTGTCCATGAGTAATAAATAACTCCAAAGTTACACAAAAATTACAATAACTCTAGAATACACATTAAAAAAAACATCAACACATGACACCATTAAATCAAACATATAATCACTCACAGTTCTCAGACCCATTCAAACGTCATAAGCTTGATGGAATAAGTAAGTCTTCAAGTCCTTTTTAAAAGTATCTATGCTTGGCAAGGATTTCAAAGATAGCGGCAACTCATTCCAAAGTGCAGGGGCCGCAACAGAAAAGGCGCGATCTCCACTACGCCTCAAGCGAGATCGTGGGACGGTTAAAAGCATGTTCTGAGAAGAACGTAGATGACGTTGAGACTGATATGGGATTAACATGTCCTTTATATATTCAGGAGCTCGATCATGTAATGCTTTAAAAACAAACGTTAATACCTTGTATTGTATTCTAAATTTGACAGGTAGCCAGTGAAGGGTTATCAATACAGGTGTTATGTGATCTCGTTTTCTGGTATTTGTTAAAAATCTCGCTGCAGCATTTTGAACGTACTGAAGACGAGTAACCAGTGATTCACTTATGCCTAGATAAAGAGCATTACAATAGTCCAACCGGGTTGAAACAAAGGCATGCAGAACAATCTCCAAATCCTTGTATAAAAGGATGGGTTTTAATTTTGCCAATTTTCTCAACTGAAAAAAAGATGATTTCACGACGCTATTAACTTGACGATCAAAGCGCATTTCAGAATCGAAAAATACTCAGAGGTTCTTCACATAACTCATATTATTGGACAATAGTCCACAATTTCCAGCCAGGCTATTCCCAAGCTGTTTGTTCCCAAACATAATAAACTCAGTCTTATCTTCATTTAATTGTAAAAAATTATTTGTTAGCCATCCCTTTACCTCAGTCAAGCACTTATAAAAATTAGTGAGAGATACACAGCCATCACACTCCAAAGGAAAGTACAGCTGTAAATCATCAGCATACAAGTGATATTTGAGGAAGGGGAGAGTAAGGTGAGAGGGAGGAAGAGAGGGAGGAAGATAGGAAGGGGAGAGGGAGGAAGAGAGGAAGGGGAGAGGGAGGAAGAGAGGGAGGAAGAGAGGAAGGCGAGAGGAAGGGGAGAGGGAGGAAGAGAGAAAGGGGAGAGGGAGGAAGAGAGGGAGGAAGAGAGGAAGGGGAAAGGAAGGGGAGAGGAAGGGGAGAGGGAGGAAGAGAGGAAGGGGAGAGGGGAGGGAAAGGGAGAGGGAGGGGAGAGGGAGGAAGAGAGGGAGGAAGAGAGGAAGTGCAAAGGAAGGGGAGAGGAAGGGGAGAGGGAGGAAGAGAGAAAGGGGAGAGGGAGGGGAGAGGGAGAGGGAGGAAGAGAGGGAGAAAGAGAGGAAGGGGAGAGGAAGGGGAGAGGGAGGAAGAGAGGGAGGAAGAGAAGGAGGAAGAGAGGAAGGGGAGAGGGAGGGGAGAGGGAGGAAGAGAGGGAGGAAGAGAGGGAGGAAGAGAGGGAGGGGAGAGGGAGGAAGAGAGGGAGGGGAGAGGGAGGAAGAGAGGGAGGAAGAGAGGGAGGAAGAGAGGGAGGAAGAGAGGAAGGGGAAAGGAAGGGGAGAGGAAGGGGAGAGGGAGGAAGAGAGGAAGGGGAGAGGGGAGGGAGAGGGAGAGGGAGGGGAGAGGGAGGAAGAGAGGGAGGAAGAGAGGAAGTGCAAAGGAAGGGGAGAGGAAGGGGAGAGGGAGGAAGAGAGAAAGGGGAGAGGGAGGGGAGAGGGAGAGGGAGGAAGAGAGGGAGAAAGAGAGGAAGGGGAGAGGAAGGGGAGAGGGAGGAAGAGAGGGAGGAAGAGAAGGAGGAAGAGAGGGAGGAAGAGAGGGAGGGGAGAGGGAGGGGAGAGGGAGGAAGAGAGGGAGGGGAGAGGGAGGAAGAGAGGGAGGAAGAGAGGAAGGGGAGAGGTAGGGGAGAGGGAGGAAGAGAGGGAGGAAGAGAGGGAGGAAGAGAGGAAGGGGAGAGGGAGGGGAGAGGGAGCGGGAGGAAGAGAGGGAGGAAGAGAGGGAGGGGAGAGGGAGGAAGAGAGGGAGGAAGAGAGGGAGGGGAGAGGAAGGGGAGAGGGAGGAAGAGAGGGAGGGGAGAGGGAGGGAGGAAGAGAAGAAGGGGAGAGGGAGGAAGAGAGGGAGGAAGAGAGGGAGGGGAGAGGAAGGGGAGAGGGAGGGAGGAAGAGAGGAAGGAAGAGAGAAAGGGGATGGATGGTTGGTAATGTTGCCCATTCTACAGTCACAATAAGACTAGAGCCTGCACCACAAGAGTTCTTCAGGGAGATTGGGGTTAGAACCAAAGGAAGTAGAGAGGGAGGGGAGAGGGAGGAAGAGAGGGAGGAAGAGAGGAAGGGGAGAGGAAGGAAGAGAGGAAGGGGAGAGGGAGGAAGAGTGGAAGGGGAGAGGAAGGGGAGAGGGAGGAAGAGAGGGAGGAAGAGAGGAAGGGGAGAGGGAGGGGAGAGGAAGGGGAGAGGGAGGAAGAGAGGAAGGGGAGAGGGAGGAAGAGTGGAAGGGGAGAGGAAGGGGAGAGGGAGGAAGAGAGGGAGGAAGAGAGGGAGGAAGAGAGGGAGGGGAGAGTGAGGAAGAGAGGGAGGGGAGAGGGAGGGGAGAGGAAGAGGAGAGGGAGGAAGAGAGGGAGGAAGAGAGGGAGGGGAGAGGAAGGGGAGAGAGGGAGGAATAGAAGAAGGGGAGAGGAAGGGGAGAGGGAGGAAGAGCGGGAGGAAGAGAGGAAGGGGAGAGGGAGGAAGAGAGGAAGGGGAGAGGAAGGGGAGAGGGAGGAAGAGAGGAAGGGGAGAGGGAGGAAGAGAGGGAGGAAGAGAGGAAGGGGAGAGGAAGGCGAGAGGGAGGAAGAGAGGGAGGAAGAGAGGGAGAAAGAGAGGAAGGGGAGAGGGAGGAACAGAGGGAGGAAGAGAGGAAGGGGAGAGGGAGGGGAGAGGGAGGAAGAGAGGGAGGGGAGAGGGAGGAAGAGAGGGAGGAAGAGAGGAAGGGGAGAGGAAGGGGAGAGGGAGGGGAGAGGGAGAGGGAGGAAGAGAGGGAGGGGAGAGGGAGGAAGAGAGGGAGGGGAGAGGGAGGAAGAGAGGGAGGGGAGAAGGAGGGGAGAGGGAGGGGAGAGGGAGGGGAGAGGGAGGAAGAGAGGGAGGGGAGAGTGAGGAAGAGAGGGAGGTGAGAGGAAGGGGAGAGGAAGAGGAGAGGGAGGAAGAGAGGGAGGAAGAGAGGAAGGGGAGAGGGAGGGGAGAGGAAGGGGAGAGGGAGGAAGAGAGGAAGGGGAGAGGGAGGAAGAGGGGTGGAAGAGAGGGAGGAAGAGAGGGAGGGGAGAGGCAGGGGAGAGGAAGGGGAGAGGGAGTAAGAAAGGAAGGGGAGAGTAAGGCGAGAGGGAGGAAGAGAGGAAGGAAGATAGGAAGGGGAGAGGGAGGAAGAGAGGAAGGGGAGAGGGAGGAAGAGAGGGAGGAAGAGAGGAAGGCGAGAGGGAGGAAGAGAGGGAGGAAGATAGGAAGGGGAGAGGGAGGAAGAGAGGAAGGGGAGAGGGAGGAAGAGAGGGAGGAAGAGAGGAAGGCGAGAGGAAGGGGAGAGGGAGGAAGAGAGAAAGGGGAGAGGAAGGGGAGAGGGAGGGGAGAGGAAGGGGAGAGGGAGAGGGAGGAAGAGAGGAAGGGGAGAGGGAGGAAGAGTGGAAGGGGAGAGGGAGGAAGAGAAGGGGAGAGGAAGGGGAGAGGGAGGAAGAGAGGAAGGGGAGAGGGAGGGGAGAGGGAGGGGAGAGGAGAGGAAGGGGAGGAAGAGAGGGAGGAAGAGAGGAAGGAAGAGAGGAAGGGGATGGATGGTTGGTAATGTTGCCCATTCTACAGTCACAATACGACTAGAGCCTGCACCACAAGAGTTCTTCAGGGAGATTGGGGTTAGAACCAAAGGAAGTAGAGAGGGAGGGGAGAGGGAGGAAGAGAGGGAGGAAGAGAAGAAGGGGAGAGGAAGGGGAGAGGGAGGAAGAGAGGAAGGGGAGAGGGGGGGAGAGAGGAAGGGGAGAGGAAGGGGAGAGGAAGGGGAGAGGGAGGAAGAGAGGGAGGAAGAGAGGAAGGGGAGAGGGAGGAAGAGAGGAAGGGGAGAGTAAGGGGAGAGGGAGGGGATAGGAAGGGGAGAGGGAGGAAGAGAGGGAGGAAGAGAGGAAGGGGAGAGGAAGGGGAGAGGGAGGAAGAGAGGGAGGGGAGAGGGAGGAAGAGAGGGAGGAAGAGAGGAAGGGGAGAGGGAGGAAGAGAGGAAGGGGAGAGTAAGGGGAGAGGGAGGGGATAGGAAGGGGAGAGGGAGGAAGAGAGGGAGGAAGAGAGGGAGGGAGAGAGGAAGGGGAGAGGAAGGGGAGAGGGAGGGGAGAGGGAGGAAGAGAGGGAGGAAGAGAGTAAGGGGAGAGGGAGGGGAGAGGGAGAGGGAGGAAGAGAGGGAGGGGAGAGGGAGGAAGAGAGGGAGGAAGAGAGGGAGGGGAGAGGAAGGGGAGAGGGAGGGAGGAAGAGAGGAAGGGGAGAGGGAGGCTCCATCCCTCCATCCTCTCCTCTTTCTCTCCTCCAGCAAGGCTCCATCCCTCCATCCTCTCCTCTTTCTCTCCTCCAGCAAGGCTCCATCCCTCCATCCTCTCCTCTTTCTCTCCTCCAGCAAGGCTGTGTGTGTGTATGTGTGTGTGTGTGTGTGTGTGTGTGTGTGTGTGTGTGTGTGTGTGTGTGTGTGTGTGTGTGTGTGTGTGTGTGTGTGTGTGTGTGTGTGTGTGTGTGTGTGTGTGTGTGTGTGTGTGTGTGTGTGTGTGTGTGTGTGTGTGTGTGTGTGTCTAAGACCGAAGTGCCAAGCAATAATTGCAATGCAATAATCACACAGCATTCATGTTAAGAGGATCCGTGAGCCTCTCAGACACAAATAAAGCCTAATTTGCCTGCAGTTTTACTGTAAGGGTTGTAGGAGAGTCACCACTGAGAAAAGCAGCACTGCTTTGCAACCATTTGGGTTTGAGAAAGCTTCAGTCATTAGACTGGGGCTGGATATAAGGGTTTGGAAAGTATTGGTGGAGATGAAGCTATAGGTTTTACTAGGCTTAGGTTTCAACCTAGGCTTAGGTTTATGTTTAATAAGGCCAGAAGTAGAATTTGGATTTTGGGATATTATAAATACACATTATTATAGTGTACTTATCAGTCCTTCCTTAACTCCCCCATCCAGTCTATGTCCCTCACTATGAATACCCCAAATCCTAGGATTGCAGGATCAGTAATTCCTCTGTTACAGAGACAAACCACCAATCCACGGGATGGAGACAATACCTGTTCTAATGCCTCAGTATGGGAGGCTGAATGGATCTCCTCTAAGAATGTACTGTACTCTAATCTACACACTGACCAGGAAACAGCCCTGACTGAGACAAAGCCCACACATTCACCATGCCAGCTGGGTGGAAGGGAGGAGGGGGAGGCATAGCGGGGAGGGGTGGAGGCAGAGAGAGAGGGGAGGGAGAGAGGAGGAAGAGAGAGAGGAGGGGAGAGAGGGCTCTGTGCCCTCACTACAACAGGATCAGAACGCCTTTCCCAACCCACAAGGATGAGGGTATTACAGGAAGGGTCTCACACACACACACACACACACACACCGAGAGATAGATAGAACCAGACAAATTGTAGATGAGAACAGAACAACAGAACACAATGGAACAGTAATGTGGATGAGAACAGAACAACAGAACACAATGGAACAGTACTGTGGATGAGAACAGAACAACAGAACACAATGGAAGAGTACTGTGGATGAGAACAGAACAACAGAACACAATGGAACAGTACTGTGGATGAGAACAGAACAGACGTATAGAGTTGAATGCAGGATGCAGGTGTACTCTGTGCTTCTCACGCCAGACTGTCCAGATCACATGCACATGTGAGTCAACTCACAGCTCTGGAATGGACAGTTATATTTAACTCAGGTATACATAAACCACAATGTGCAAGGTCATGGTACATGCTGCATGGCACAGAAAGTTAGGTCAGGTATCTTGGAGGTAGATAAAGCTTATGGTTGACACAGCTGAAATTATAAGTCCGTAACGCACTCAGTATGCATAGAGTATGAATCAATGGACATGCATGCAGTAAAAACTGAAAACATAGGTTCAGTGTGCGTGAATGCACGCAGTGCGGATTGGTTGTCTACGCTAGAATTAGGAATAAGAATATAATAGGATCGCTATGATTAATGATGTGACCTGTCACAACCACAGATCATCCCCTGGGATAATGAACCGTAGCCTACCGTACTACCCATGCCGCAGAGGAGGCTGGTGAGGGGAGGACGGATCATAATAACGGATGGAATGGAGTAAAGGGAATGGTATCAGATACATGGAGAAGAAGGTGGTTTTATACCATTCCTTTCATTATTTTCCAGCCATTACTATGAACCCGTTCTCCCCATTTGAAGTGCCACCAGCCACCACTACCGTTATATTATGTTCATCTGAATAGGTAGCGCTGCAAGGCCCTATGATATCAATTGTTAAAATAATTTATTACATAATTTAAGTTTATCGAGAACATCCTGCGTTGTATTACATTTTCACAAAATCTGTGATTTTAACCAACTTTTGTAGCCTTTAATAAAATTGATTAGCGTATATTTATGTGGTTTAGTCTATTCTCCAAGTTATCACAGAACCAACTCAAAGACAACTAGCCTACTTTGTTGAAAAGCTTCAACGCAAACATAGCAATCATTACAATTAATGTTTTAATTTCTGTCGGGAGATGTTGGCTAAGTTTCTGACGGGACATGCTGCGGATTGAAAAACAGGGTTTCTAGTGCGTCACACAATCAGAAGAAGTACCGCACCAACAACGCAAACTGCATACAATAACAGAGTAAATACATAGTTAATGTATCTGTGAAATGAATAGCCAAGCCTATATTATACTATGTGAAGTATACAGTAGCGCGCAGCTCTCTCATATTGTGAGTTGGTTCTGCGCTCCCCAAACTCTCCCACATCCCCACGTCTTCAAAACGCGTCTCTTACCTTGAGCTGTCAGGACCAACAGCAGAAGCAGCACGGTGACTTTCCTGGAGGAACTCATCTACACATCGGCACCCTGGTGACGCCTTTTGGATAAGAATTTGGTAAACACACAGCAGGAGTCGATTGGTCAAATTTAGTGAGACATTTTTCTGAGCGCTGCGCATGGAGAGATGGATGTCAATGCTCGCTTTCCGATATTGAGCATTTCGGCTTGTCCCGCCCCCCTCGGTCGCAACCTCACGCTCCCGTGATTTATTTATTTATTCACAAGGTAGTCATTTTACATACATAAACATGTTATACAAACATTACCAATATAGCCTAATGTATATCTAAGCAGAGTATATGCCTAAGAAAAGTTACAACACATCAACCCATAGGCTACGGTATTGGTGTTCAGACAGGATGGTTTAAAAGCCCCGAGTTTTAACCATGCCCAGCACTGATTAGCTTTGATCATTGTCACTGACTACTTCCAATGTGCTATCGTGAGTATGATTATTGTGAGATCTCTTAATAACTCAATAGATTCACAGTTGCTATCGAAGTCTTTCCAAAGGATAGCTTAAAAAAAGCTAATTAAATGTAACCATACTTTATTGGTCATATATCATCAACTATACTGTTTAGACCTATATAGCATTAGCATAGCATTAGCAAAGTCAACAGCTATTGTTTCAATTCAACCCAGAATTAATCTAAAAATAGACAAAGCATACAGTATAGGCCTAACATTAGGGTTTCATATGCAATCTTCAAGTTAATAATTAATATGTTAAATTCACGTTAATGAATAGGAAGTAATGAAATGAAACGTTATTTGAAGTGCATGTAAAGTTTGATTAGATTTGATGTAGTCCTATTCATTAACTTTGGTTGAGATGAATTCAAGACATTATATAATGTAGACAAACAGGACATTGAAATGTGTTTGGTTGTCATGACAATCACAGATCAACATCTGGAGGAGATGAAGGCCTACAGGTAACTGCCAAAACAAAGGAAACACCAACATAAAGTGTCTTAATAGGGCGTTGGGCCACAATGAGCCACCAGAACAGCTTCAATGCACCTTGGCATTGATTCTACAAGTGTGTGGAACTCTATTGGAGGGATGCAGCACCATTCTTCAATGAGAAATTCCATCATTTAGATTTTTGTTGATGGTGGTTGAAAAGGCTGTCTCAAGCCCCTCTCCACAATCTTCAATAAGTATTCAATTGGGTTGAGATCTGGTGACTGACACACACAAACACACACACACACAAACACACAAACACACACACTATACACTATACACACTATACACACACACACACACACACACACGCACACACACAATAAACCCCCTATGATGCTTTGAGAGACCCCTCTTTCAAAGTCACTGACTCTCTTCTTCTAGCCATGGTAACCAAAATAATGGGCAGCTGGGCAATTTTATACATTACCCTAAAACATCCCATCATGCTTAATTGCATAATTAACCCAGGAACCAAGCGCCTGCTATTAATATACTTTGCATCCCTCATTTACTCAAGTGTTTCCATTATTTTGGCAGTTACCTGTATCTTCGGTTTGGATCGTTCCAGCTGTGCCACTGGCTTTAATTACAGTTTGTCTACAAATTAATAATTTAGTTCTCCATCTCAAACAAAAATCAAAGTGAAATAATACGACTAAAATCTAATCAAATCAAATCAAGTTTTATTTGATTTAGTACTATTCTTTAACTGTTTGGTTGACATGGAGACGTGAATCCAATATAAATTATTAATTTGTAGACAAACTGGAATTACAGCCAGACTAAGTCAGTGGCACAAAAGTTGCATCTCTTTCAAATGTTAATACAGTATTTGGTTGCATTGACAACCAAACATAATTGTATATCACTGTTGCAATATAGTCAATATCCTATTAACTTGTCGACAAGTTAACACATTCTATTTTGCATTCAACAACTAACCCTAAATGAAAGTTCAAGAATAGTTTTAAGCCAGATGAAACTATCTAGATATATAGATAGATAGATAGATAGATAGATAGATAGATAGATAGATAGATAGATAGATAGATAGATAGATAGATAGATAGATAGATAGATAGATAGATAGATAGATAGATAGATAGATAGATAGATAGATAGATAGATAGATAGATAGATAGATAGATAGATAGATAGATGTAGGTAGGTAGGTAGGTAGGTAGGTAGGTAGGTAGGTAGGTAGGTAGGTAGGTAGGTAGGTAGGTAGGTAGGTAGGTAGGTAGGTAGGTAGGTAGGTAGGTAGGTAGGTAGGTAGGTAGGTAGGTAGGTAGGTAGGTAGGTAGGTAGGTAGGTAGGTAGGTAGGTAGGTAGGTAGGTAGGTAGATAGATAGATAGATAGATAGATAGATAGATAGATAGATAGATAGATAGATAGATAGATAGATAGATAGATAGATAGATAGATAGATAGATAGATAGATAGATAGATAGATAGATAGATAGATAGATAGATAGATAGATAGGTACTTTATTGATCCCCGAGGGGGAAATGTCTTTGTCAAGCAGCTACAACAAAACACAGGGCAGGTGCAAAATGCCAGAACGAAAATACACAAAAGACAGATACACGATACATGATACATAGAGCGGCAGTATGAAAAAGTATAGAAATACAAGATATCTGGAGTGCAAAAAAAGCTATAAAAAGACATTGCATAGTATGGGTGGTTGGCTGAATATGTACACTATACATTGGTGGATGTTGGATGGTTAACTATACTATACAGGTCGATGGCAGAGAAATACCTCAGTAGCTAAAAATGCATATGATATGAGCGAGGGTAATAATAGTTTACTTAATAGACAGACTGGTTAAATGAACGGGTAAGTGAATATTTTACCTGGTTAAATTAGCTGTACAGGTAAATATACAGTTATATTTACAGATAAGTGAATACTTGCATGGTTACACAAACTGTACAGGTAAATGACAGGAAGAGATACTTTAATAGCTAAATGTGTGTATGATATCATTTGGGGTAATAATAGTAATTCCCTTAAAATACAGTCCTTAGTGCGCAGGGTTTAATTACAGACAACTGCACGTATTGCACATTTGATATACTAAAAGCAATGAAAAAAGGTGCAATTGACAGGATACTAATATGCATTCCTTAGTGAATGCCTACGTAAGTTAGGTTCAAGAATTACTAGCAATATTGCACGTGATATGATATAACAACTGTACATGAGTATGTATATACAGACCTGCATGAATGAGTGATTACGGACCAGAGTTACTCACGGATGGATGCATAATTGTTAAACTAGGGCCTAGCACCCCAACAGTTCCAGATCTATGTTGCCGATGGCACGGCACCCCGGTGAGGCATTATATAGTCTAATAGTCGCCGGCAGGAAGGACCTCCTGTAGCGCTCTCTGGCACACCGTGGTGGGATCAGTCTGTGACTGAAGGTGCTCCTCTGCGTCATAACCATGGCATGCAGAGGGTGTGTGACGTTGTCCATGATGGCCAGCAGTTTGGCCAGGATCCGTCTCTCCGCCACCTCCTCTAGAGTGTCAAGGCTCATCCCCAGGACTGAGCTAGC
>CM042385.1:33725960-33778460 GCA_023634145.1 Thymallus thymallus | reverse complement strand
GAATAGGCTTTATGACAAACCATGTGAAGGGAGGGGTTAATTAACTGGCTCCACAGTGTCTGGGTGCGAGTTACTCCCTCCTTCGGCCTTGGGGAGATCGGGTCTGAGATATGATATTTGCGGTGGAGACTAGAATCATTGTATACATCTCTGATGTTGCACTGATCCTGGGAAGAGTAAGTGCATTCCTGTCTAATAAGGCTGTGTCTTTACAAAGGGAAGGGTTGGACTTGAGACGGGTATCTGGAGCTGACAATTGATTGATGGGATAGAATGACTTAGACGAGGTACCAGGGTGAGTTTCGCCCTCGGGTGGAACTCTGTACAGTCTCTGGAAAACGTTAGCTTGCGGTGGGATATTCCTGTCCTCATATATCAAGCTTAACCTTGTGACCCATTCCATACATCTGTTGTTTGTCATGAACATTCAAGGGGTGTGTCTTTGTCATAAAAGGTCTGTGTCATGATGTGTCGGGACGCTCAACCCAACAGAAAGTGTTGCGTTGATCCGCCATAATGATCATTATTACAAAGCACTCACATCATCATCTGACATGCTACATTTACTTATAAAAAAATACACATTTAGTTTAAATAGAACTTTGACTTGTGTGATTAGTTTCTGTCCCTTCATCTGATAATACAGAAATTACCACCACAAGGTGCCTCTTGGCAAACTCCAAGCAGGCTGTCATGTGCCTTTTACTGAGGAGTAGCTTCCGTCTGGCCACTCTACCGTAAAGGCCTGATTGGTGGAGTGCTGCAGGATGGTTGTCTTCTGGAAGTTTCTCCCATCTCCACAGAGGAACTCTGGAGTTCTGTCAGAGTGACCATTGGGTTCTTGGTCACCTCCCTGACCAAGACCATTCTCCCCCAACTGCTCAGTTTGGGCGGGCTGGCAGCTCTAGGAAGATTCTTGGAGGCTCCAAACTTCTTCTATTTAACTGTTATAAATAGGGAGTGAGAGAGAAAGAGAAATAAACAAAAAAGAAAGAGAAAGAGAGTGAATGAGAAAGAGAGAGAGACATCACTTACATCACCACCCACTCCACTATCAATGTTAAAAAGGTTCAGAATAAACTCCAGCTCCAGAACAAGAGAAGAAAAATAACTAAATAATAAAAATGTCTCAATGATTTTCTTCAATGTGACAGAGTATGTATTCAGGCAGACTCATGGTAACACTGAGGGGTCTCTCTCCCATAGGCACTCAATGTGACAGAGTATGTATTCAGGCAGACTCATGGTAACACTGAGGGGTCTCTCTCCCATAGGCACTCAATGTGACAGAGTATGTATTCAGGCAGACTCATGGTAACACTGAGGGGTCTCTCTCCCACAGGCACTCAATGTGACAGAGTATGTATTCAGGCAGACTCATGGTAACACTGAGGGGTCTCTCTCCCACAGGCACTCAATGTGACAGAGTATGTATTCAGGCAGACTCATGGTAACCCTCTCTCTCTCTCTCTCTCTCCCCTCTCTCTCTCTCTGTCTCTCTCTGTCTCTCTCTCTCTCTCTCTCTATCTTAAACTGACAGATTTTGATGGGGATTTCTTTATGATGTTATTTAGATTGGTGCGTCAATAGACTCTTTTTATTAAGGGGTCCCACACAGGTGTCCCATTTCTGTTTGATGTGTGGCAGGTAGCCTAGCGTTGGTTCGAATACCTGAGCCGTCTAGGTAGGCCATCATTGTAAATAAGAATTTAACTGACTTGCCTAGTTAAATAAAGGTTAAAAATGTTTTAAAATAAATGAACACAGGCACCAGGCAGAATATACTGGAAAGGTCTCTTTTCTTCCAAATCTCTCAGAAGATTTCAATTAGAACCTACCATTAAGGTTTTAGGGCCTGTATTCCAGTCTGGTGAGGATGAGACCTAAATCTGTTCTCTCATGTTCTGGTTAATTCATTTGGACCGTTTAGATTCCATTGTGTTTTGATTCCTCTTGCATCACTGACCACTAAATGCCTTGTGAACTTACGGATTTGGCGATGAATACGTGTGTGTGTGTGTCTACTAACATCAGATTGCTCTGTCTTTCTAAGATAAGGGACAGCCTGTGTTTACCCTTCAGCTAAAGTACAACTCAGTGCTTCAAGCAGGTGAAAGAGACAGACACACACAGAGATCAGGAAAGAGAGTTTAGTGAGATGGAAAAGTACACATGAAAGGACAGGGGTTAGTTAGGTTAGCAGAGCAAGAGTGAGACCTTCCATAGAGAATGTATGTTTTTACAGTGTAGTGTCCATGTGGATCAGCTGTTGCCAGGACACTGTGCAATGTGAGGTGACATCCCCATGTTGCTATTTTCATACAGTGTAGCCAGAAAAAAACACTCTCCGGGAAAGAAAACACTCTCTATATCTCCCTTTGCGCACACAGCCGGGCCCAGACTCCACTGCTATTTAAAAACAGCAGGCATCCACTTAGACAGCTCAGACACAGCAGATGGACCCCGAGGGCGAGAGTAGGCAGAGAGAGGGAAAAGGGCAAAGGCATTTAGAGCAAGGAGACTCAGACAGGACTGTCCTTACTAAAACACATCAGCACCACACTCTCAAGCTTTGTCTCGCTCTCTCCATCTCTCTTCTTTCCTCTCTTTGCTTCTGACTAGCTCTGCTGCTCTCTCTCTCTCACTCTCTCTCTCTCTCTCTCTCTCACACTCTCTCACTCTCTGTCTCTCTCTCTCTCTCTCTCTCTCTCTCTCTCTCTGCGCATGCGTGGGCGTTTGTGGAGCGTGTGTGAGAGCTCGAGCTTTGAGCGCGTGCATTTGGTTATTTTCCTTATATATTTCTATTCAATTTTTTATTTGTATTTATTTTTTACTTCCAAGTTTGTTTATTTGATTTAGTATTTATTTTGTGGGTTGTTTGTGCTGCCTGCTTTCTTAGGAAGCATGGCAGCTCAGGCTGGGAGTGGGCTTGATGTCCTCACACGCCGTCACGGAGTCAAAATAGTAACCGTGGCGAGTGTAGAGGCTTGTTGTCTGGGTGTAGGAGAGATTGTTGGCCATCTAAACATTGTCTCCGCATCCAGAATGAATGGCGCGACCGTGATTTTTTAAAACTCGGTGGAAAAAGCAAACGAGGTGGTTGCGCGAGGTATAATCATTGACGAAATACTTACACCTGTTTTACCGCTGTTGTTACCGTCTAAAAAAGTCACAATATCGAATATCCCTCCGTTTCTCAGTGATGATATTTTGAAACAAGCGCTGTCACGGTATGGAAAGTTGGTTTCGCCGATCAAGAAGATTATGATCAGGTGTGAATCTCCTTTATTGAAACATATCGTTTCATTTAGGAGATTTGCTTTCATGATTATCAAAGATGACGCAGAATTGGACTTGGCGCTAAATTTCCGTGTGGACGATTTTGAATATGTCGTGTTTGTTACTACTGACAAAATGAAGTGCTTTGGATGTGGTAAATCGGGCCATTTAATCCGTTCATGTCCTGACAAGAATGCAGCTGGGGGTAGTAAGGATAGTGGTTCGACTGAAGAGACTACTGTTAAACCGTCTGGGGTCGGTCTGGCTGAAGCAGTGCCGACCGTGGATAAACCTGCTGGGGAAGGAACATCTGTTGAGGGGCCTGTGGAAGCTGGATCGACCTCGACGGAATCGGTGAATGAAGGTAGGGATACTTCTGTAGCTGCAGAAACTGGGCTGTTGAACAGTGATGTAGATCACATGGGGGAAGATGATGTGTCTGACACAGAAGCGGAAAATAGGATGTTTGAAATACCAAAAAAACGATCAGTAAGGCAAAGTGTTTTAAAAAAGCAGAAGTGTTTGAAGATCAGAAAGAGTCAGAAAGTGGAAGTGAAATGTCTGACTCAAGTACAGTGTTGTCACAGATCGAAGGTATTAGCAGAAGCTATGATGTTGATGACATAAAACATTTCCTTAATACCACTAAAAACAAAAGAGGTGTGATTGTAAAAGAATATTTCCATGACTTAACGCAGTTCCATGACAAAGCCAAAAGCCTAATAACAGCTGGGTGCCTTTCAGACAGGGAGGTTTATCGGTTGAAAAAGATTGTGAGGAAAGTTGGCACGGAATTAAATGAAAATGAGGACTAAGAATAATCTGGTTTTGCTTGTTTTTTTTTGTTTGTTTATTTATTTCAGTATGGCTGAAGTGCGGATTGCCTCCTTGAATGTTAATGGTGCTAGAAATTATAGAAAAAGAGCTGAGCTGTATGAAATTATCAAGCAGAAAAAAATAGATGTCACTTTGATTCAGGAAACGCATAGTGACGTGAACAACGTTAATGATTGGATGAAGGAATGGGAAGGTTTATCTTTTTTCAGCCACAACACCACGTTAAGTGGAGGAATAGCAATATTATTTGCAAAAACCTTTAATCCATGTTCATATCAAGTTAAAGAGTTTTTGAAGGGTAGACTTTTAAAAGTGACAGCACAAATGGAGAATTATAATTTTGTTTTTATTTGTG
Organism: Thymallus thymallus; assembly: GCA_023634145.1. NCBI lineage: Eukaryota > Metazoa > Chordata > Actinopteri > Salmoniformes > Salmonidae > Thymallus > Thymallus thymallus. The sequence goes on along the minus strand of CM042385.1, from coordinate 33,773,989 downwards.
TGTATGTCCCCAACTCAACAATTGATAGGATGTTGTTTTTAGACACATTATGTTCTGTTTTACAAGAAGTTTCTAATGATGATTATTTATTTTTAGGAGGAGATTTTAATTGTACAGTGAGTAATTGTGACAGAAATCATATTGAACCCCATATGCCTTCAAGAAAACGTCTCATTCAAATAATAAATAAGCATGAGTTAAGTGACGTATGGAAGTTTTATCATGAGGATAAAAGACAATATACTTGGGCACATGCACGTGATAATGTTTTATCTCTGGCAAGACTGGATAGATTTTATGTGTTTAAGCATCATGTTGGTATTTTTAAAAATTGTTGTATTTTTCCTGTTGGTTTTTCAGATCATTGCATGGTGCAATGCTCTTTTATTTTGAATTCTGTCAAGCCTAAAAGTGCTTACTGGCATTTTAATTTAACTTTGTTAGATAATAAGGATTTTATACACACTTTTAAATTGTTTTGGGCTGATTACAGAACAAAAAAAGAATATTTTCGATCAGTACAAAAATGGTGGGATTTTGGAAAAGTACAAATTAAACAGTATTGTCAGCAGTATGCTCACAACAGCACCAAAGTTTTAAATCAGTCAATGAAAGACTTAGAGAATGACATAATTAAGATACAGGAATTGGCAGAATCAACAAAACAACAAAGCTATTTGAAAATTCTTTCTAAGAAAAAGAATCAATTGGCAGAATTATTAGGGGTTAAAACACAAGGGGCTTTGGTCCGGTCAAGATTTATAAGTCTTGATCAAATGGATGCACCTTCAAAGTATTTTTTTAACCTTGAAAGGAAAAATGGGCAAAAAAGAATCATTCATGCTTTGCGATCTGAGGAAGGAATTCTATTGTCCAATCCTGTAGTGATTAGAAGGAGGGCAAATGGTTTTTATGAGAAACTGTACAGAAGTGAACTAGGATCAGACAATATCAATGAGAGTGTCTTCTTTGAGGATTTACCAAAGGTGTCTGATGAAGCTAATGCAGAGATTTCAGGTGTGCTTAGCCTGGGAGAACTGCATCAGGCCGTTCAGAGCATGGAATCCGGAAGGGTGCCTGGAATTGATGGCATACCAATAGACTTCTATAAATGTTTTTGGGAAGTTTTAGGAGAGGATCTCTTAGAAGTACTCAATGGTAGTTTGGACGAAGGTCTTCTACATTTGAGTTGCCGGAGAGCAGTCCTGACCCTCCTTCCCAAAAAAGGAGACCTGTTTCACTTCTGTGTAGTGACTATAAACTTCTTTCAAAGATTTTAGCAAACAGATTATCAATAATTATGAATGAGTTGATTCATCCAGACCAAACCTACTGTGTCCCCAAAAGGTCAATTTTTGATAATATTTCCCTTATTAGGGATATTTTTGATGTCTCTAAGTTATCAAATAGTGACATTGGACTGATTTCACTCGACCAAGAGAAAGCTTTCGACAGAGTTGAACACACATACTTATGGGAAACGTTAAAAGCTTTTGGTTTTAGTAAAAGTTTTATAGATAAAATTAAAGTTTTGTACAGTGATGTTGAGAGCATACTCAAAATGAACGGTGGCTTATGCACTCCTTTTAAAGTGTTTAGGGGAGTGAGGCAGGGATGCCCGCTATCTGGAATGCTATATTCGCTAGCAATAGAACCTCTGTTACAACAATTGAGAAAAAATGTACAAGGTTTTAAGTTGCCTAATTTTGTAAAAAGTATAAGAGTCTCTGCATATGCTGATGATGTTTTAGTGTTTGTTAGTCAACAGAGGGATGTACAGGTTTTAATGAGTGTACTTGATGATTTTAAAAAACTGTCCTCTGCTAAAACTAATTGGGAAAAAAGTGAAGCAATACTAATAGGGGATTGGAAAAATGGTTCTTTTTCCCTTCCTCCTGGTTTAGTATGGAAGAGAGGAGGCTTTAAATATTTGGGGGGTTTTTTAGGAGATGAAGCAACTGTGCAAAAAAATTGGGAAGGAACTCTTGAAAAAGTTAAAGGTCGACTTGAAAAATGGAAGTGGTTAATCCCAAATATGTCATATAGAGGTCGAACTTTAGTTATAAATAATTTAGTAGCTTCCTCTTTATGGCATAAGTTAACCTGCATTGATCCTCCTTTGCGTCTCTTAGCAGAGACTCAAGCGATTTTAGTAGATTTTTTCTGGGACAAGTTACATTGGGTTCCTCAGAGTGTATTGTTTTTACCTAAAGAAGAAGGAGGACAAGGATTGGTACACCTTCAAAGTAGAGCAGCAGCTTTTCGTTTACAGTTTTTGCAAAGACTTCTTGATGGTTCAATAATTTCAAGCTGGAAAGTAGTTGCGTGTAAAATACTACAAAATCTTGGAAATTTGAAAATGGACAGAAATCTTTTCTTTATGGACTTGTCAAAACTGAACCTCAATGGAATGCCTATTTTTTATCGGAATGTTTTTAAAGTGTGGAACATGTTCAAAGTGCAAAGAGAAAGACATTTTGAATCTCTTCACTGGATCCTTGAAGAACCGTTAATATATGGAGCACGCTTTGATTTAACACACAATGACTGTACATTTCCTGGACTCACGGAAACACTTGTGGCTTCCAAAATATGTACAATGGGGAGTCTCGTTAACTTGACAGGACCAGACTTTGGGAACATGGAAGAAGTTGCTTTGAGTCTAAAAATTAAGTCTAGACGATTTGTTTTTCATTTATTAGAAAAATGGAAACAAAGACTCACTTCTGATGAACTGAAACTTTTATCAGACTATAGTGAAAAAAAAAATGTTCCTAATGATAAAGATGTATTATCTGAGTTTTTAATTTTTCCTGTGTTAGATGATGTTTCAGGAATGTTTTTAAGCTCTGGTAAATCCCTAGTTTTAAACTTTTTTTCAAGTACTGGTAAATCTTTTTATAAAGCTTGTGTTCTTGTTTTTAATAAAAAAGTGCTTGATAAGAGGGTTGATACACCATGGCGTAATGTTTTAAAACTACGTGTTGATGATAAGCCAGAATGGAGATCATTGTATAAGCCACCTTTAAGTAAAAGAGTTGGGGACATACAATGGAGACTTTTACATGGTGCAATAGCAGTTAATGCTTTTATTTCAGTTTTAAATCCTGATGTCACTACAGAATGCCCTTTTTGCTTAAAAAGAGAAACTGTTTTTCATGCCTATATGGATTGTTTTAGACTGAAAAGGTTGTTTAGTTTATTATATGATTTATTTTATAGTTTCAATGAATCTTTTTCTATAGACGTATTTATTGTTGGTTTTAAATATGTTAGAAGAAATAGGTTTATTTGTCAGTGTTTAAATTTTCTTATAGGTCAAGCAAAGTTGGCAATCTATATGAGTAGAAAAAACAAGATAGAAATGGGTGCAGATCAAGATATTAATATTCTGTTTTTAGCCACAGTTAAATCCAGAATACTCATTGATTTTCGTTTTTATAGTTCCATGGATGATGTTATTACATTTGAAATGAAATGGTGTAAGAATGAAGCTCTGTGCTCTGTTATTGATGACTAATGTAGAAAAAGATTGGTAAATGTTGATTGTTTGAAAACTTGTAATAAAGTCGTCTTTCAAAATTCAAAAAAAATTATCTGTCTCTCTCTCTCTCTGTCTCTCTGTCTCTGTTTCTCTCTCTGTCTCTGTCTCTCTCTCTCTCTCACCCTCTGTCTCTGTCTCTGACTCTCTCTCTCACTCACTCTCTCTCTCTCTCTCTCTCTCTCTCTCTCTCTCTCTCTCTCTCTCTCTCTGTCTGGGGTTTAGGGTCTCTATGTTCATCCTCTAGAACAGTGGTGTTCAAACATGGATCCCATTTTTTCCCACTAGAATTTCTTGCGACTCCACACCACCCCAGATCTAATGACACAACCATAAAATCTGTAAATATACATTTTTACATCAACAAATAACCTTCAATTCATTGCATTTAGACAACAGGAGTAGACAACAGGAGTAGACAACAGGAGTAGACAACAGGAGTAGACAACAGAAGTAGACAACAGGAGTAGACAACAGGAGTAGACAACAGGAGTAGACAACAGGAGTAGACAACAGGAGTAGACAACAGAAGTAGACAACAGGGATCCTCATTAAAACAAGACTCATTACTTTATTATACACAATGAGAGGAGAACAAAGACATGGATGAGTAGAGTGAACTGTAATAGAAAGCAGAGCAGAGAATACAAATGAGAAGATGGGGGCGAGGTTAGCGGAAGACGGTGGTAAGAAAAGGCTGGAGTAGTATTCCACTGCAGCTGAAATATATTTTCTATTTCCAGTTGCACATACAAATATGCACTTTCCTTCTGGTCCCGCCTCGCATCCAAGCCCAGTGTCAGCTAAATTTAGACTCATCCTTAAATGAGGCGGTAACCGGGGGGAAAGCTAGTTGCCCAGAGATATGTTTTCAGGCTGCTTCTCTCCAAAAATATCCCTCCATCTCTGGAGCATTGTAACTATCTACAGTATAGTGCTGCGCTATCTACAACCTAGTGCTGCTAGGACATTGCTAACATCTACAACCTAGTGCTACTGGGATAAATCAACAGAATGCATTGAATAGAAGGCATAAATCCCAGGTGGTTCAGTGGTCTAAGACACTGCATCTCAGTGCTAGAGGTGTCACTACAGACAACCTGGTTTGAATCCAGCCTGTATCACAACCAGCCTGTATCACAACCCATAGGGTGGCGCATTTGGCCGGTGTAAGAATTTGTTCTTAACTGACTTGCCTAGTTAAATACATTTTAAAAATCAGGTATGGTATTGCTTACATTCAGCAAGGACAAATGGCAAACTAAGCAAACCGACCAAGCATGGCAAACTAAGCAAACCGACCAAGCATGGCAAACTAAGCAAACCGACCAAGCATGGCAAACTAAGCAAACCGACCAAGAATGGCAAACAAAGCAAACCGACCAAGCATGGCAAACTAAGCAAACTGACCAAGCATGGCAAACTAAGCAAACCATGCATGTCAACATTAGAAGCCTCCTCCCTAAGTTTGATTTATTCACTGCTTTAGCACACTCCGCCAACCCGGATGTCCTAGCTGTGTCTGAATCCTGGCTCAGGAAGGCCACCAATAATTCGGAAATTTCCATCCCCAACTACAATATTTCCCGTCAAGATAGAACTGCCAAAGGTGGCGGAGTTGCAATCTACTGCAGAGATAACCTGCAGAGTTCTGTCATACTGTCCAGGTCCGTGCCCAAACAGTTTGAGCTTCTACTTTTAAAAATCCACCTTTCCAGAAATAAGTCTCTCACTGTTGCCGCCTGTTACAGACCCCCCTCAGCCCCCAGCTGTGCCCTGGACTCCATATGTGAATTGATTGCCCCCCATCTATCTTCAGAGTTTGTACTGTTAGGTGACTTAAACTGGGATATGCTTAACACCCCGGCTGTCCTTCAATCTAAGATAGATGCCCTCAATCTCACACAAATTATCAAGGAACCCACCAGGTACAACCCAAAATCCGTAAACATGGGTACCATCATTGATATCATCCTGACTAACTTGCCCTCCAAATACACCTCCTCTGTTTTCAACCAGGATCTCAGCGATCACTGCCTCATCGCCTGCGTTCGCAATGGGTCAGCGGTCAAACGACCACCCCTTATCACTGTCAAACGCTCCCTAAAATACTTTTGCGAGCAGGCCTTCCTATTCGATCTGGCCCAGGTATCCTGGAAGGATATTGACCTCATCCCGTCAGTAGAGGATGCCTGGTTGTTCTTTAAAAGTGCTTTCCTCACCATCCTAAATAAGCATGCCCCTTTCAAAAAACGTAGAACTAAGAACAGATGTAGCCCTTGGTTCACTCCAGACTTGAATGCCCTTGACCAACACAAAAACATCCTGTGGCGCACTGCATTAGCATCGAATAGCCCCCGCGATATGCAACTTATCAGGGAAGTCAGGAACAAGTACACAGTCAGTTAGAAAAGCAAAGGCCAGCTTTTTCAAACAGAAATGTGCTTCCTGTAGTACTAATTCCAAAAAGTTCTGGGACACTGTAAAGTCCATGGAGAATAAGAGCACCTCCTCCCAGTTGCCCACTGCATTGAGGCTCGGAAACACTGTCACCACCGATAAATCCACGATTATCGAAAACTTCAATAAGCATTTTGCTACGGCTGGCCATGCTTTCCACCTGGCTACCCCTACCCCGGCCAACAGCTCTGTGCCCCTGGCAGCCACTTGCCCAAGCCCCCCCCGCTTCTCCTTCACCCCAATACAGACGGATGATGTTCTGAAAGAGCTGCTAAATCTGGACCCCTACAAATCTGCTGGACTAGACAATCTGGACCCTCTCTTTCTGAAATTATCAGCCAAAATTGTTGCAACACCGATCACTAGCCTGTTCAACCTCTCTTTCGTATCGTCTGAGATCCCTAGAGATTGGAAAGCTGCCGCGGTCATCCCCCTCTTCAAAGGGGGAGACACTCTAGACCCAAACTGTTATAGACCTATATCCATCCTCCCCTGCCTTTCTAAAGTCTTCGAAAGCCAAGTTAACAAACAGATAACTGACCACTTCGAATCCCACCGTACCTTCTCTGCTATGCAATCTGGTTTCCGAGCTGGTCATGGGTGCACCTCAGCTACGCTCAAGGTACTGAACGATATCATAATCGCCACCGATAAAAGACAGTATTGTGCAGCCGTCTTCATCGACCTGGCCAAGGCTTTCGACTCTGTCAATCACCGCATTCTTATTGGCAGACTCAACAGCCTTGGTTTCTCAAGTGACTGCCTTGCCTGGTTCTCCAACTACTTCGCAGACAGAGTTCAGTGTGTCAAATCGGAGGGCCTGTTGTCCGATCCTCTGGCAGTTTCTATGGGGGTGCCACAGGGTTCAATTCTTGGGCCAACCCTTTTCTCTATATACATCAATGATGTCGCTCTCGCTGCTGGTGACTCTCTGATCCATCTCTACGCAGACGACACCATTCTGTATACATCGGGCCCCTCTTTGGACACTGTGTTTACTAACCTTCAAACAAGCTTCAACGCCATACAACACTCCTTCCGTGGCCTCCAACTGCTCTTGAATGCTAGTAAAACCAAATGCATGCTTTTCTATCGAACGCTGCCCGCACCCGCCCACCGGACTATCATCACTACTCTTGACGGATCCGACTTAGAATACGTGGACACCTACAAATACCTAGGCGTCTGGTTAGACTGTAAACTCAACTTCCAGACTCACATCAACCATCTCCAATCCAAAATTAAATCCAGAATCGCCTTCCTATTTCGCAACAAAGCCTCCTTCACTCATGCTGCCAAACTTGCCCTTGTAAAACTGACTATCCTACCGATCCTTGATTTCGGTGATGTCATTTACAAATTAGCCTCCAACACTCTGCTCAGCAAATTGGATGTAATCTATCACAGTGCCATCCGTTTTGTTACCAAAGCCCCATATACTACCCACCACTGCGACCTGTATGCTCTTGTTGGCTGGCCTTCATTATATATTCGTCGCCAAACCCACTGGCTCGAGGTCATCTACAAGTCTTTATTAGGTAAATCCCCGCCCTATCTCAGCTCACTGGTCACCATAGCAACACCCACCCGGAGCATGCGCTCCAGCAGGTATATCTCACTGGTCACCCCCAAAGCCAACACCTCCTTTGGCCGCCATTCCTTCCAGTTCTCTGCTGCCAATGACTGGAACGAATTGCAAAAATCATTGAAGCTGGAGGTTCCTATCTCACTCAACAACTTTAAGCATCAGCTGTCAAAGCTGCTTATCGATCACTGCACCTGTATATAGCCCTTCTGTAAATAGCCCACCCTACTACCTCATCCCCATATTTATTTATTTATTTTTGCTAATCTTGCACTCCAGTATCTCTATTTGCACATAATAATTTGCACATCCTTCATTCCTGTGTTAATGATGATAATCTGTAATTTATTTCACCACTATGGTCTATTTATTGTCCTACCTCCTAACCTTACTGCATTTTGCACTACATTTTGCACTCTGTATATAGATTTCTTCTATTGTGTTTTTGACTGTTTGTTTACTGTGTAACTCTGTGTTGTTTTTTTATGTCGCACTGCTTTGCTTTGTCTTGGCCAGGTCGCAGTTGTAAATGAGAACTTGTTCTCAACTGACTTACCTGGTTAAATAAAGGTGAAATAAAAAAATAAAAAAATAAAAAAACGACCAAGCATGGCAAACTAAGCAAACCGACCAAGCATGGCAAACTAAGCAAACCGACCAAGCATGGCAAAATGAGGAAGTACAAAAGATGTTCTAGCGTGTGTATTCATAAGGAACCTTCAGCACCACAGAATGGACAGCATTTGTCTGACAGGTACACAGTGGTAGTCACTCCACGGTGCTGAAAGGACAGCGCGCTCCCATGTTTGTGGCCAGTGGGACAGTTTGTGGTCACAGTATCAACCCTCACATAACACACTAACTCTTAATTGGTGCAATGTTCCTCTTTATATTTTTGTATTGTGTAGTAAGATATTATGGACATTGATTCAATCACACACAGCTTTTCTCCTGAACCTTCCTAACCTCCCCTAACCCCTCTCCCCCTCCTCCATCTTCTTCTCCTCCTCTCCTTCCCTGCTCCCTGAACTCCCCTGCCACTCCACCCAGGCAGCCTGTCACTCACATGCAGACCAGAGACCAATGTTTATTCTCCAGTTATAATGCTTATGAAGCTTTATTCCCCAGTTAAAATGCTTATGAAGCTTTATTCCCCAGTTATAATGCTTATGAAGCTTAATTCCCCAGTTATAATGCTTATGAAGCTTGGTCATGCTGCCTGCCTGTTGCCGCCAGCAACCAATTAAAGTCCCCGCCAGCAACCATCACTGCTAATTAAACAGCGTTTTTCTCTCCTTTCTCACAGACAACCCTTCTGCACTTCCCTCGATCCTCTCTCCTTTTCAAATCAAATCAAATCAAATGTTATTTGTCACATGCACCGAGTACAACAGGTGTAGACCTTACAGTGAAATGCTTACTAACAAGTCCTTAACCAACAATACAACAGGTGTAGACCTTACAGTGAAATGATTACTAACAAGTCCTTAACCAACAATACAACAGGTGTAGACCTTACAGTGAAATGCTTACTAACAAGCCCTTAACCAACAATACAACAGGTGTAGACCTTACAGTGAAATGCTTACTAACAAGCCCTTAGCCAACAATACAACAGGTGTAGACCTTACAGTGAAATGCTTACTAACAAGCCCTTTACCAACAATACAACAGGTGTTGACCTTACAGTGAAATGCTTACTAACAAGACCTTAACCAACAATACAACAGGTGTAGACCTTACAGTGAAATACTTACTAACAAGTCCTTAACCAACAATACAACAGGTGTAGACCTTACAGTGAAATGCTTACTAACAAGCCCTTAACCAACAATACAACAGGTGTAGACCTTACAGTGAAATGCTTACTAACAAGCCCTTAACCAACAATACAACAGGTGTAGACCTTACAGTGAAATGCTTACTAACAAGCCCTTAACCAACAATACAACAGGTGTAGACCTTACAGTGAAATGCTTACTAACAAGCCCTTAACCAACAATGCAGTTTCAAGAAAAATAAGTGAAAAATAGATAAGTAAAAAATGTATAACAAATAATTAAATAACCTTCTCTTCCTCTTTCGGTTGCCTCTCTCATTTTCTACCAACTGAGCCAAACAGGATCACATCTCCTCCAGCCTGTGTTTGTCTCTTCATGGCTCTTCATGGCTCTTCATGGCTCTTCATGCCCTTCTCTCCCTCTCCTCTCATGGTATGTTGTGTGGCCTCTGTGTCCTCCAGTCTCACCTCCGGGACCATGTCATGACTGATGTGACTACTAGTTGGCAGTAGTAGATGTTCAATCTGTCACCAAATCAAAGAGCACCCTATATATATTTTATGAGTGCTGTAGGATTTTATAGATGAGCCTTACCAGCAATAAAAAGGTCTTGGTGTCTGAGGACATGGGTCTCTCTCTCTCTCTCTCTCTCTCTCTCTCTCTCTCTCTCTCCCCAGGTCTCATGGTGATTCGAGGTGGCAGGAAGGCAGAGGTAGATTGATGTGCTATGGTCCCATCCGCTCAGCAGTTACACATGCAGTAATGCAGTAATGTACTTCATAAATATCGACTGGAGAGCTGGAATGGTGGATATAAATCCTCAAACCATGTCTAGCAGAGGAAGAGGAGTGCAACTGGGGTTGTTGGGGCTCATCATGATGGCTTTGACTTACTCTTTATAGGGTAGGGTTCAAGACACGACACTTTGGCGACAAAATAAGAACTGTGTCTGCATAAATAGTACCAAATAAAAAACGGTATAATAGAATAAGAGTGTGCTTGAATGAGTGTGTGCATGTGTGTTTGTGAAACTAGAGATGTGGGGTATTGATCTCTGAGCAGAGTGAAGTTCAGTGAGTCAGGTTGGTTGGAGATGCAAGGGCCTCTAGTCTTTATGACTGAGATTCATCATTTACATCTGACTCTACAGTATATAACTCTATGTAGTTATATATAGTTATATATAATTCTGATATATATAGTTGTCATTATAGTCTGTCATTCAGCCCCCCCCCCCCCCCACTCTGTTAATGGATGTAGAAGTCACTATATTTAATTTATGGATCATAACAATATGAATAAAGTCTATGTTTATGTCACTATCTCTCTATCTTTATAGTACCAGACAAACTTCATACAGAGACATGTACAGGCTCATCTATAATGTAAAACACTGAATAAGTTAGGTTATGATTTAAGACTTCCTCTCCAGTTGATAAAGGCTAATGTTATACCAGCTGCCTCTCCTCATTTTGCTGCTTCCAGACAAGTGTGTGTGCAGCTTGGTTTTGTGTGTATGTGTGTGTCAGCATGAGTTAGGCAGAGCGTCTCATCTCTGCCATCTTAACCAAACATGAAGGGTAGTGTCTTCAGAGCGCTTTCTAATGAAGTCTTCCTCAGCTGACTAACATTTAGCCCGAGTGCCAGACAATTCAGATGAGACACAAACCACCCACAGCTACGCATTCCAGAAACATCCTGCCTTCCGTCCGACGGTAACAAAGACTCCAACTGCTAGGAGAATCTGCTTAATTCTGTGAGTCATCATTATTGGAAACAAACCGTACTAAACAATCTGTGAGGTTCATTTCGGAAAAAGAAAGAGCTGGAGGATACGGTTTGTCATATGGTCAGTCAGCTCATATATTGAGAATCCGATGCAGGGGCCAATGCATGTTAACACACTATATCTTTGTTCATAATCTTGTGTAAATACCCTGGTGAGAAAAGTATCAACATGCATTATGTGAAACAGAATAAGATCTACCATTTAGCCAAACTCACAATCATGCATACGTTTTTGTATTGGTGGCCCTGGCGGGAATTAAACCCACGATCCTGATTTTGCAAGCGCCATGTTCTACCACCTGAGCCACACAGGACCACATCCCACATACTTCCTGTAATTCAGAGCAGTCCAGGAAGACAAACCAAAACAGGTCACATAACTGGCCAATGGTAAGAAAAGTACCACCTCTTCTTTTCACTGAGAAAAATAAATACATGAGATTAGAACGAAACTCTTAACTTGAAATGTGTACAGTATGCCTTCCGTTGGCTAGCGTTAATAGCAGTGACAGAATGCATATATGACAGTGACAATAAATTAAGTATATTCGTTTGGCGCCGCCCTGCTGGTCGCCTGTTAAGCAGCTCCCGTTGTTCGTGCATTAATTGTTGTTTTAGTTCGTTTTCTTTCGTCTATTTTCGTCTTTTCTTTAGTTTTATTTTTTATTTTGCTACAGTTGAACTATAATAGTTCAGGATTATGGATTTTATGGATTTTATCGCAGCTGAACGTCGACAGGAGTCGTCAACTGTTGTTGTTTACAGCAGAGCCCAGCTCCTGGATTTAGCCCACGCAGCGCTGCTGCTCCCCGGGGAAAAGTTTGATATTCCGGACGAATTGAAAAGACGACGCCGTGGACGCAGGGCGGGATTGAAATGTAAGGCAAAGCGGAGGAGGTTCAAGTACAAGCCAGCTATACCATCTATTATTATGGGCAATGTTAGGTGTCTACATAACAAGATGGATGAGTTGGCGGGACTTGTTCGTGGACAAAGGATTTGTCGTGAAACGAGCCTAATGTGTTTTACTGAGACTTGGCTGAACGGTAACATCCCCATACAGAACGTCACTATTGACGGTTTCCAGACCATCAGAGCGGACAGGGATCGCGTCTCTTCCGGTAAGAGTAAGGGTGGTGGGCTGGCTTTATTAGTTAACAACAGATGGTGTCATCCGAACCATATTACTCTTAAGGAACAGTTTTGTAGCCCGGACATTGAACTGTTAGCCGTTAGCCTGAGACCCTACTATTTGCCGAGGGAATTCACGGCGGCAATTGCTGTTATTGTTTACATCCCGCCCTCCGCGGACGCAAACGCAGCGTGTGACGTCATCCACTCTGTTATCGCGAGGTTACAGACAGCACATCCCAGTGCTTTCTTTGCCATTTCGGGGGATTTTAACCATGCATCTCCCTCTTCAACGCTGCCCACGTTCAAACAGTTTGTGAAGTGCCCAACCAGGAATAATAAAACTCTGGACTTGTTATATGCTAATGCGAAGGATGCATACAACTCCACTGCACTCCCTCCCCTCGGTAGATCGGATCACAACCTTGTCCACCTCACCCCACTCTACAGGCCTATGGTCCAACAGCAGCCTGCAACCACCAGGACTATTAGGAGATGGTCCCCGGAGGCGAATGAGGCCCTACAGGACTGCTTTGAAACAACAGACTGGGATGTGCTCTGTGAGGCTCATGGGGAGGACATTGATGGACTCACTGACTGCATAACAGACTATATTAATTTTTGTGTAGACAACACTGTACCCACCAGGAAGGTACGCTGTTTCCCAAACAATAAACCCTGGGTCACCAGCGACCTGAAGGCCCTGCTGAATGAGAAGAAGAGGGCCTTCAAGGAGAAGGACAAGGACAAATTGAAATGCGTCCAGAGGGAGCTGAAGTTGCGGATTGCTGAGGGGAAGAGAGGGTATAAGGAGAAGATGGAGGACAAGCTGAGGCAGAGCCAGGTGAGAGAGGTGTGGAAGGGTATGAGAAATATCACTGGCTTCAAAAAGTCAAACAGTGGGCTGACGGAGGGGACCCAGGACAGAGCCAATGAGCTGAACCAATTTTTTAACAGGTTCGATACTGGCCCTGTCCACCTCCCCTCCAGCTCCCCAGACCACACACCCTCACGGCTATCCCACCCCCACTTTGCTCACAGCACCTCTGCTGAGACAATCAGTGACCCCACCTCCGCCCCTGCCCCCCCTGGACTGATCCTCAACACCCCCCTTCCCCCCACCTCCCCACCTGGGCTGGCTTTCACCACCAACCAAGTGAAGAGAGAGCTGGAGAGACTACACCAGTGGAAAGCGGCGGGCCCTGATGGCATCAGCCCAAGGGTGCTGAGGGTCTGTGCTGACCAACTGTGTGGAATACTCCAGCGTCTTTTCAACCTTAGCCTGAGCCTAGAAAGGGTCCCTGTGCTGTGGAAAACATCCTGCCTCGTCCCAGTGCCCAAGAAGGCACACCCCACTGTCCTGAATGACTTCAGACCTGTAGCGCTAACATCCCACATCATGAAGACCCTGGAAAGGTTAGTCCTCGCTCACCTCAGACCCCTGGTGTGTTCATCAATGGACCCCCTGCAGTTTGCATACCAGCGCAACATCGGGGTGGATGATGCAATCATCTACCTTCTGCAGAGGGCCTACTCTCACCTGGACAACGCAGGTTGCACTGTGAGGGTCATGTTTTTTGACTTCTCCAGTGCCTTCAATACCATTCAGCCCCTGCTACTGGGTGAGAAGATGAGGAGGATGAAAGTGGAAGCACCCTTAGTCTCCTGGGTCACGGACTACCTGACCGGTAGGCCACAATTTGTGCGACTACAGAGCTGTGTGTCAGAACGGGCAGTTAGCAACACAGGGGCCCCCCAGGGTACGGTCCTGTCCCCCTTCCTGTTCACCCTCTACACCTCAGACTTCAGATATAACTCTGAGACATGGCACCTACAGAAGTTCTCGGATGACTCTGCTATTGTAGGGTACATCAGGGGTGGGCAGGAGGAGGAGTACAGGAGCACAATCAGTGACTTTGTGTTGTGGTGTGAGCAGAACCACCTTCAGCTCAACATCAGCAAAACTAAGGAGATGGTGGTGGACTTCAGGAGAAGTCCAAGATGGCGTAACAGTGCAGACGTATTTTTTGTTCGTCCCGTCTCATGTAAATAGTTTGTAATAGTTTGTAAATTGTCTTTCCACACATTTGTATTTATTTATTTTGTTCCCGATTTACCTCTCCTGCAACCCACCTTACCCAACGTGAAACGGATCTATTATCCTTACTTTTCATTCTTTTAACTGAACCGCAGTCAGAAGCTAGTCTGCTAGCTAGCTTGCTAACTAGCTTCTAGCCATCGCTAACCACTGCTAGCGGTCCCTCACCACTGCTATGCCTGCATCAGACAGCTTTTAGTTCGGACATTATCGGCCAGTCTGCACAGCGCGCTACCAACCCAGTGCATATCGGACTGCGTTCCCTTCCATTTCACCGGATTTCCACTGAAATCACAGGACCATCACACCGGATCATCACAGCTAGCTAGCTGCAATCGAGTGACCGACGTTTTTGGCTAACCTCCATTGTTTGTTTACATCCTACCTATGCTAGCGTGAGCTAGGCTCATCTCCCGGACAGCCGACGTGTGCTAGCTACTCTCCCGGGCTCCAGTACCTTGTCAACCTGCCTGGACCTTTCTACTGTCGACACGGAACCCCACCGAGCCACCGTGACTGGTCTGCCGACGTAATTGTCCGACGTGGTCTCAACAGGGTTCTCCTCTGCGACGTCGCCGAAGATCCATCTGCTAGCCCGGCCTGCTAACACTCTGAACACTGTGCCTCCTGGCTTGCCTAGTGCAGCGCCCATTGAATTCTGCTCTCTGGCTGGCCTCTTTGCTGCTCATCGGACCCTATGATTGCTCAGCTTCACAGCTGATGTCTGCAGGACTGTCTGGTTATACGGTATTTCTTTCTGTTTAACTGCCAGGCCTCAGGTCCTGTGTGTAGCATATGACATTTTTCTCTAACTGACCCTCTTTGTCCATTCATCGCCATTACCCGTCGTTGCCTTAGCCCTCTTAATTAACTTTATTTTTTTTTTTTTTTTTTTTTTTTTTTTTTTTTTTTTTAATTTTTGTCCCTCATTAACTGTTTGTTTTTATGCCCCTTTATTTCAATATGCCTTGTCTTTTGTTGTTTAGGTTAGCTATTATTGTTTTATTTCACTGTAGAGCCCCCAGTCCTGCTCAACTGGCCTCTGATAGCTCCTTTGTCCCTCCCCCCACACATGCGGAGACCTCACCTAGCTTAAATGGTGTCTCCAGAGATGCAACCTCTCTCTTCATTACCCAACGCCTAGGTTTACCTCCACTGAACTCACACCCTACGATACCCTTGTCTGTACATTATGCCCTCAATCTATTCCACCACGCACAGAAATCTGCTCCTTTTATTCAATGTACCCAACGTACTAGACGTCCTGTTCTTAAAGCCCTTAGTAGAATACTGATTCTATTACTCCTCTGTTCCTCTGGTGATGTAGAGGTAAACCCAGGTCCTGTAGCTCCCAGTACTACACCTATCCCCCAGGCGCTCTCATTTGTTGACTTCTGTAACCGTAAAAGCCTTGGTTTCATGCATGTCAACATTAGAAGCCTCCTCCCTAAGTTAGATTTATTCACTGCTTTAGCACACTCCGCCAACCCGGATGTCCTAGCTGTGTCTGAATCCTGGCTCAGGAAGGCCACCAATAATTCGGAAATCTCCATCCCCAACTACAATATTTCCCGTCAAGATAGAACTGCCAAAGGTGGCGGAGTTGCAATCTACTGCAGAGATAACCTGCAGAGTTCTGTCATACTGTCCAGATCCGTGCCCAAACAGTTTGAGCTTCTACTTTTAAAAATCCACCTTTCCAGAAATAAGTCTCTCACTGTTGCCGCCTGTTACAGACCCCCCTCAGCCCCCAGCTGTGCCCTGGACTCCATATGTGAATTGATTGCCCCCCATCTATCTTCAGAGTTTGTACTGTTAGGTGACTTAAACTGGGATATGCTTAACACCCCGGCCGTCCTTCAATCTAAGATAGATGCCCTCAATCTCACTCAAATTATCAAGGAACCCACCAGGTACAACCCTAAATCCGTAAACATGGGTACCATTATTGATATCATCCTGACTAACCTGCCCTCCAAATACACCTCATCTGTTTTCAACCAGGATCTCAGCGATCACTGCCTCATCGCCTGCGTTCGCAATGGGTCAGCGGTCAAACGACCACCCCTTATCACTGTTAAACGCTCCCTAAAACACTTTTGTGAGCAGGCCTTTCTATTCGATCTGGCCCAGGTATCCTGGAAGGATATTGACCTCATCCCGTCAGTAGAGGACGCCTGGTTGTTCTTTAAAAGTGCTTTCCTCACCATCCTAAATAAGCATGCCCCTTTCAAAAAACGTAGAACTAAGAATAGATATAGCCCTTGGTTCACCCCAGACTTGACTGCACTAGACCAACAGAAAAACATCCTGTGGCGCACTGCATTAGCATCGAATAGCCCCCGCGATATGCAGCTATTCAGGGAAGTCAGGAACAAGTACACACAGTCAGTTAGAAAAGCAAAGGCCAGCTTTTTCAAACAGAAATTTGCTTCCTGTAGTACTAACTCCAAAAAGTTCTGGGACACTGTAAAGTCCATGGAGAATAAGAGCACCTCCTCCCAGTTGCCCACTGCATTGAGGCTCGGAGACACTGTTACTACCGATAAATCC
This sequence comes from Thymallus thymallus, assembly GCA_023634145.1. Classification (NCBI taxonomy): domain Eukaryota; kingdom Metazoa; phylum Chordata; class Actinopteri; order Salmoniformes; family Salmonidae; genus Thymallus; species Thymallus thymallus. The sequence goes on along the minus strand of CM042385.1, from coordinate 33,757,052 downwards.
ACGATTATCGAAAATTTCAATAAGCATTTTGCTACAGCTGGCCATGCTTTCCACCTGGCAACCCCTACCCCGGCCAACAGCTCTGCACCCTCGGCAGCTACTTGCCCAAGCCCCCCCCGCTTCTCCTTCACCCAAATCCAGACGGCTGATGTTCTGAAAGAGCTGCTAAGTCTGGACCCCTACAAATCTGCTGGGCTAGATAATATGGACCCTCTCTTTCTGAAATTATCAGCCAAAATTGTTGCAACACCTATCACTAGCCTGTTCAACCTCTCTTTCGTATCGTCTGAGATCCCTAGAGATTGGAAAGCTGCCGCGGTCATCCCCCTCTTCAAAGGAGGAGACACTCTAGACCCAAACTGTTATAGACCAATATCCATCCTGCCCTGCCTTTCTAAAGTTTTCGAAAGCCAAGTTAACAAACAGATAACTGACCACTTCGAATCCCACCGTACCTTCTCTGCTATGCAATCTGGTTTCAGAGCTGGTCATGGGTGCACCTCAGCTACGCTCAAGGTACTGAACGATATCATAACCGCCATCGATAAAAGACAGTACTGTGCAGCCGTCTTCATCGACCTGGCCAAGGCTTTCGACTCTGTCAATCACCGCATTCTTATTGGCAGACTCAACAGCCTTGGTTTCTCAAGTGACTGCCTTGCCTGGTTCTCTAACTACTTTGCAGACAGGGTTCAGTGTGTCAAATCGGAGGGCCTATTGTCCGATCCTCTGGCAGTCTCTATGGGGGTGCCACAGGGTTCAATTCTTGGGCCAACCCTTTTCTCTATATACATCAACGATGTCGCTCTTGCTGCTGGTGACTCTCTGATCCATCTCTACGCAGATGACACCGTTCTGTATACATCTGGCCCCTCTTTGGACACTGTGTTTACTAACCTTCAAACAAGCTTCAACGCCATACAACACTCCTTCCGTGGCCTCCAACTGCTCTTAAATGCTAGTAAAACTAAGTGCATGCTTTTCTATCGAACGCTGCCAGCACCCGCCCACCGGACTATCATCACTACTCTCGACGGGTCCGAATTAGAATACGTGGACACCTACAAATACCTAGGCATCTGGTTAGACTGTAAACTCAACTTCCAGACTCACATCAACCATCTCCAATCCAAAATTAAATCCAGAATTGGCTTCCTATTTCGTAACAAAGCCTCCTTCACTCATGCTGCCAAACATGCCCTTGTAAAACTGACTATCCTACCGATCCTTGATTTCGGCGATGTCATTTACAAATTAGCCTCCAACACTCTACTTAGCAAATTGGATGTAGTCTATCACAGTGCCATCCGTTTTGTTACCAAAGCCCCATACACTACCCACCACTGCGACCTGTATGCTCTCGTTGGCTGGCCTTCATTATATATTCGTCGCCAAATCCACTGGCTCCAGGTCATCTATAAGTCATTACTAGGTAAATCCCCGCCCTATCTCAGCTCACTGGTCACTATAGCAACACCCACCCGTAGCATGCGCTCCAGCAGGTATATCTCACTGGTCACCCCCAAAGCCAACACCTCCTTTGGCCGCCATTCCTTCCAGTTCGCTGCTGCCAATGACTGGAACGAATTGCAAAAATCACTGAAGCTAGAGGTTCCTATCTCCCTCACTAACTTTAAGCGTCAGCTGTCAAAGCTGCTTATCGATCACTGCACCTGTATATAGCCCTTCTGTAAATAGCCCACACTACTACCTCATCCCCATATTTATTTTTGTTATTTTTCACAAATCTTGCACTCCAGTATCTCTATTTGCACATCATAATTTGCACATCCTTCATTCCTGTGTTAATGATGATAATCTGTAATTTGTCTCACCACTATGGTCTATTTATTGTCCTACCTCTTAACCTTACTGCATTTTGCACTACATTTTGCACTCTGTATATAGACTTTCCATTGTGTTTTTGACCATGTTTGTTTACTGTGTAACTCTGTGTTGTTTTTGTCGCACTGCTTTGCTTTGTCTTGGCCAGGTCGCAGTTGCAAATGAGAACTTGTTCTCAACTGACCTACCTGGTTAAATAAAGGTGAAATAAAAAAATAAAAACCAAGGCACAACTGACTGCAGTCCCTATAAAGGGAATGGATGTGGATATGGTTGAGTCATACAAGTTCCTGTGTGTCCATATGGACAACAGACTGGAATGGGCTGGTAACACCGGGGCCCTGTACAAAAAGGGCCAGAGCCGACTCTACTTTCTGAGGAGGCTCAGGTCCTTCAACGTGTGCAGTAAACTACTGCATACCTTCTACCAGTCTGCATACCTTCTACCAGCTTTTTTGCAGTGGTGTGCTGGGGAGCAAACATCAAAGCCGGTGATGCTTCTCGGGTAAATAAGCTGATCAGGAAGGCTAGCTCTGTCCTGGGGATGAGCCTTGACACTCTAGAGGAGGTGGCGGAGAGACGGATCCTGGCCAAACTGCTGGCCATCATGGACAACGTCACCCACCCTCTGCACGCTATGGTTATGATGCAGAGGAGCACTTTCAGTCACAGACTGATCCCACCACGGTGTGCCAGAGAGCGCTACAGGAGGTCCTTCCTGCCGGCGGCTATGAGACTATATAATGCCTCACCGGGGTGCCGTGCCGTCGGCAACATAGATCTGGAACTGTTGGGGTGCTAGGACCTAGTTTAACAATTATGCATCCATCCGTGAGTAACTCTGGTCCGTCAGCACTCATCCACTCAGGACCTATTTATTCATACAGGTCTGTATATACATACTCATGTACAGTTGTTATATTATATCACATGCAATATTGTAAGTAATTATTGGACGTAGGCATTCACTCAGGAATGCATATTAGTATCCTGCCAGTTGCACCTTTTCTCATTGCTTTTAGTATATCGAATGTGCAATAAGTGCAGTTGTCTGTAATTAAACCCTGCGCACTAAGGACTGTATTTTAAGGGAATTACTATTATTACCCCAAATGATATCATACACACATTTAGCTATTAAAGTATCTCTTCCTGTCATTTACCTGTACAGTTTGTGTAACCATGCAAGTATTCACTTATCTGTAAATATAACTGTATACCTAACTGTACAGCTAATTTAACCATGCAAAATTTTCACTTACCTGTTCATTTACCCAGTCTGTCTATTAAGTAAACTATTATTACCCTCGCTCATATCATACGCATTTTTAGCTACTGAAGTATTTCTCTGCCATCGACCTGTATAGTATAGTTAACCATCCAACATCCACCAATGTATAGTGTACATATTCAGCCAACCACTCATACTATGCAATGTCCTTTTATAGCTTTTTTTTTTGCACTCCAGATATCTTGTATTTCTATACTTTTTCATACTGCCGCTCTATGTATCATGTACTGTGTATCTGTCTTTTGTGTATTTTCGTTGTGGCATTTTGCACCTGCCCTGTGTTTTTGTTGTAGCTGCTTGACAATGAAATTTCCCCCCCGGGGGATCAATAAAGTACCTATCTATCTATCTATCTATCTATCTATCTATCTAAATAACACAGACTTGGGTTAAAGATTTCTGAAAAAATACTAAGCAACGTTTATACCTGGAAGATTGCTAGTGCAGAGCCAAACGCTGTTCAGTTTGACCGGTTTGCTCATGGGGTTTGTGTTTACAAAATACTGCTGCTGTACAGGTGCTGGTTACCTGGAAAATGTTGTGCAAATGAACACTGCTTTGACAAAACCGGCGTACTGTACCTTTAAGAGAATCAAAGCCGAGTGACAACAGTTTCATGGTAAATTTGTGTTTACTTAACAGCTAGCTTCCCATTTGTCCCTCCCTCTTTCCACACATAAGAACAACCATTTTGAAAGTAAAATTATACACAAAACCCGTCAGGCTAAAAAGCTGAGGTTAACGCATTGAAAGTCCATCAGGTGACTGACCAACTGGGGCCAGAAGCAGTCCCAAATACTGTACAGCAGTACTCAGTCAACACACTGTAGCGTGAGTTGAGACAGTCAACTTCCCGTTTCCCTGCAAAATAAGAGGCCTGCTGGCATTCCTGTCTAAAGAAATGCGTCTCTCCCTCTCCCGCTGAAGGCAAGAGTTATGTACGTGTGTCTTTCTGTGCTTCACTTGACGAGGCCACACGGAGGAGCTTTCCTTCTCTGTAGCAGAGACTGGCAGCTTTGTCGTCATCTTCTGGCCAGGGTCGGGCTCGTCGTGTGTGTGTGTGTGCACACGTGTGTGTGTGGATCTTTGGGCTCAGCAAATTATTCCGGAACTGTGCGGAAAAGATTGGTTCCCCTTTTCAAACTAAATGCAGAAATAAAATGAAAAACAAACAGTGTCTTGTTACAGTAACCAATGAGTTGTGAATGAACTCAACTCAGACTGGACTAGAAGAGATATGAACCAAAGCAGGGTAGATGAGAACCAGACAGAATTCAGTCCTGAGATGTTCCTGTCCTGGCCAAGTGACCCTCTGTGAGGAGGTGAGGAGGAGATGATAGAGGGATGGATGAACGTGGGGGTGACGGTATGATGGGTGGGGTCGCTCTGTTCCATATGCAATGTTAAGAGGGGAGGTTGAGGTGCGTTGGCCGGTGTGCTGTGTGCGTACAGTATGTGAGTGTGTCAAAATGACACAGTTCTGTTTCAAGGTGTTGGTAAGTAGCTGTTTCACTCGCGGTGGTTGTTCCCCATGAGGGTGTTGGGGAGCGTCAGGGTCAGGTTTCAGGTCAAAGGTTGTAGGTCAAAGGTCAGTTCTGCTCCAGGTCGTCTGCCGTGGGAGTGTTGTAGGTCTGGAAGAGGGGCTGCATGAACAGCCCCAACGTCCCAGTGATGCACACAAACACAAATATCCACAGGAACAGCCGGTCAATCACCATAGCAACGTACTTCCAGTCCTCGATGACCTGTGGCAGGATAGAAAAGAGCGATACATGATTAATAATGTTTTGACAATAGAAGCTGTCGGCTAAAAACTATTGAAAGGAAAGTGAAAAGACACAGAAACTGTAAGAAACTGAAAATGTGTTGTGTATGCGGTTTATACTGCGGTTTATACTATGGTTTATACTATGGTTTATACTGCGGTCTATACTATGGTTATGAAGCAGAGGAGCACTTTCAGTCACAGACTGATCCCACCACGGTGTGCCAGAGAGCGCTACAGGAGGTCCTTCCTGCCGGCTGCTATTAGACTATATAATGCCTCACCGGGGTGCCGTGCCGTCGGCAACATAGATCTGGAACTGTTGGGGTGCTAGGACCTAGTTTAACAATTATGCATCCATCCGTGAGTAACTCTCTGGTCTGTAATCACTCATTCACTCAGGACTTATTTATTCATGCAGGTCTGTATATACATACTCATGTACAGTTGTTATATCATATCACGTGCAATATTGCTAGTAATTCTTGGACCTAACTTACGTAGTCATTCACTCAGGAATGCATATTAGTATCCTGCCAGTTGCACCTTTTCTCATTGCTTTTAGTATATCGAATGTGCAATACGTGCAGTTGTCTGTAATTAAACCCTGCGCACTAAGGACTGTATTTTAAGGGAATTACTATTATTACCCCAAATGATATCATACACACATTTAGCTATTAAAGTATCTCTTCCTGTCATTTACCTGTACAGTTTGTGTAACCATGCAAGTATTCACTTACCTGTTCATTTACCCAGTCTGTCTATTAAGTAAACTATTATTACCCTCGCTCATATCATATGCATTTTTAGCTACTGAAGTATTTCTCTGCCATCGACCTGTATAGTATAGTTAACCATCCAACATCCACCAATGTATAGTGTACATACTATGCAATGTCTTTTATAGCTTATCTTGATATCTTGTATTTCTATACTTTTTCATACTGCCGCTCTATGTATCATGTACCGTGTATCTGTCTTTTGTGTATTTTCGTTCTGGCATTTTGCACCTGCCCTGTGTTTTGTTGTAGCTGCTTGACAAAGAAATTTCCCCCTCGCGGATCAATAAAGTACCTATCTATCTATCTATCTATCTATCTATCTATCTATCTATCTATCTATCTATCTATCTATCTATCTATCTATCTATCTATCTATCTATCTATCTATCTATCTATCTATCTATCTATCTATCTATCTATCTATCTATCTATCTATCTATCTATCTATCTATCTATCTATCTATCTATCTATCTATCTATTTATCTATCTATCTATCTATCATCTCAAAGCCTTCCTCCACACACACACACACACACACTAACCCCCTCATCGTTGTCCTCACTCTTCATCTTCTCGGCGACGTAGCGCACCCCGTCCACAGCCTCTTCAACGTCTGCGTGACACATCACCGTCATCCTCTTCCTGAACTCTGTGTTCTCCGACAGGTCGCTGATCTTCCAGCCACACCGCTTGGCCGACTCCTCGTTCACATAGAAGGAGTCGGCCCCGCCTATCCCAGACCCCTCTGCCACCCCCATCCCCCCCGCGGACGGGGCCACTGCCACCCCCCCGTCTTTCAGCTTCAGGTTGGAGTAGGAGCGCCGCTGGTGCTTCTGGCGGAACCTCTCTCGGATGTTGGAGCTGCCAGGCCGACGCATGAACAGGAAGGAGGGGAGGCGGTGCAGGAAGAGACGTTTGACCCAGGGGGGCATGGTGTGTGTGGAGGGCGTGCGGTGGTGCACGTTGAGCACACACACACTGGTGACGATGGAGAAGGTGACCAGCACCATGGCAAACATCAGATACTTCCCTATGAGAGGGACAGCTAGAGACGTAGGTGGGACGATCTTGGAGATGAGCAGCAGGAACACAGTGAGGGCCAGCAGGACAGAGATACAGAGAGTCATCTTCTCTCCACAGTCAGACGGCAGGTAGAACACCAAGATAGCCAGAGAGGTGATGAGGACACATGGGATGATCAGGTTTATGGTATAGAACAGAGGTTTGCGCTTGATGATGAAGTCATAGGTGATGTCCAGGTAGGTGATGTCAGAGGGGTCTTCATTCTTGCGTCCCGGCAGAGACACAATGTCCCACTCACCGCTGGGCTTGAAGTCGTCACGGCTGGCAAAATCGCTGAGCAGGATCAGGTCGATCTCTGTGTGGTCGTAAGTCCAGGACCGGAACTTGAGTGTGCAGTTCTGCTGGTCGAAGGGGAAGTCACGGACCTCAATCTTGCAGGCCGACTTGTAGATGGCGGGGGGCAGCCAGTACACCTCTCCATTGTTGGAGACCACCGTGTTGGAGTAGAATGAAACCTCGTAGTTCCCATCCGCACTGAGGTAAAGAGAAGACAGAAAGGAGTTAGAAGAAGATAAATACATAGAAGAAGAAGATAAATACATAGAAGAAGAAGATAAATACATAAAAGAAGAAAATAAATACATAGAAGATAAATACATAGAAGAAGAAGATAAATACATAGAAGAAGATAAATACATAGAAGAAGAAGATAAATACATAGAAGAAAAAGATAAATACATAGAAGAAAAAGATAAATACATAGAAGAAAAAGATAAATACATAGAAGAAAAAGATAAATACATAGAAGAAAAAGATAAATACATAGAAGAAAAAGATAAATACATAGAAGAAAAAGATAAATACATAGAAGAAAAAGATAAATACATAGAAGAAGAAGAAGAAGAAGATAAATACATAGAAGAAGAAGATAAATACATAGAAGAAGAAGAAGATAAATACATAGAAGAAGAAGATAAATACATAGAAGAAAAAGATAAATACATAGAAGAAAAAGATAAATACATAGAAGAAAAAGATAAATACATAGAAGAAGAAGAAGATAAATACATAGAAGAAAAAGATAAATACATAGAAGAAAAAGATAAATACATAAAAGAAGAAGATAAATACATAGAAGAAGAAGATAAATACATAGAAGAAAAAGATAAATACATAGAAGAAGAAGAAGATAAATACATAGAAGAATCAGATAAATACATAGAAGAAGAAGAAGAAGAAGAAGAAGAAGAAGAAGAAGAAGAAGAAGAAGAAGAAGAAGAAGAAGAAGAAGAAGAAGAAGAAGAAGAAGAAGAAGAAGAAGAAGAAGAAGATAAATACATGGAAGAAGAAAATAAATACATAGAAGAAGAAGAAGATAAATACATAGAAGAAGAAGAAGATAAATACATAGAAGAAGAAGAAGATAAATACATAGAAGAAGAAGATAAATACATAGAAGAAGAAGTTAAATACATAGAAGAAGAAGTTAAATACATAGAAGAAGAAGTTAAATACATAGAAGAAGAAAATAAATACATAGAAGATAAATACATAGAAGAAGATAAATACATAGAAGATAAATACATAGAAGAAGATAAATACATAGTAGATAAATACATAGAAGAAGAAGATAAATACATAGAAGAAGATAAATACATAGAAGATAAATACATAGAAGAAGATAAATACATAGTAGATAAATACATAGAAGAAGAAGATAAATACATAGAAGAAGATAAATACATAGTAGATAAATACATAGAAGAAGAAGATAAATACATAGAAGAAGAAGATAAATACATAGAAGAAGAAGATAAATACATAGAAGAATCAGATAAATACATAGAAGAATCAGATAAATACATAGAAGAATCAGATAAATACATAGAAGAATCAGATAAATATATAGAAGAATAAGATAAATACATAGAAGAATCAGATAAATACATAGAAGAATCAGATAAATACATAGAATATGTCAGGCTGTGGCCATAGAGAAGCTTTGCTTCTCTATATTTCTATGGTCAGAGTCTGGCAGATCTATTATTTCTACGTCTGTGTGGTGTTGTGTGTGGGATCCCTAATTAGAGGCAGCTGCTAGGCATTACCTCTAATTAGGGATCTTACTTATATGTCTGTGTTCCACTCCGTTGGCGTGGTTCATTGTTGTATATTGTCTCGTGTTCGTGCTACGTGTGTTCCTTTCATTATATATTGTATTTGTTATATTTGTATAGTTCGTCAGTTAGTTTAATATGTCGAACTATCGATACGCTGCGCCTTGGTCTCTCTACACACCCGAACGTGACAGAATGAACCACCACCCGACCAAGCAGCGTTATACGGGAGCAACGGAGAGGAAGAAAGGAAGACAGCGGTGTTATAGAGGTAATGGAGCCCGTAGTCAACCCCAGGAAAATTTCGGGGGGGGGCTATGGGGATGGTCTGGCAAGGAGGAGGACGCGCCAGTACCACTCTCCATGTGGGATACACTGTGCCCTAAATATAAATGGGGGGCACAAAGTGTAGAAGAAGAGGAGTATTTGGAGAGACAATTTGGAGATGTTCTGGAGGAAATGTGGGAGATAGCGGAGGAAGTTGAAAGGGAAATGTCGGGATGGAATAATCCGTGTCCAGTCGCCTCCTCCACTCCCGTGAAAGAGCAGTCCGCTTTACCGGTGCCCAGTCGGGGTCCGGCCGTCTGCTCTACTCCAGTGCCAGAGCAGTCCGCTCCACCGGTGCCCAGTCTGGGTCCGGCCGTCTGCTATACTCCAGTGCGCCTCTCCAGTCCGGTACGTCATGTGCCTGCTCCTCGCACTCGCCCTGAGGTGCGTGTCACCAGTCCGGTGCCATCAGTGCCGACTCCATGCACCAGGCCTCCAGTGCGCGTCTCCAGTCAGGTACGTCCTGTGCCTGCTCCCCGCACTAGCCCTGAGGTGCGTGTTATTAGTCCTGTGCCACATGTGCCGACTCCACGCACCAGGCTTCCAGTGCGCGTCTCCAGTCAGGTACGTCCTGTGCCTGCTCCCCGCACTAGCCCTGAGGTGCGTGTTATTAGTCCTGTGCCACATGTGCCGACCCCACGCACCAGGCTTCCAGTGCGCGTCTCCAGTCAGGTACGTCCTGTGCCTGCTCCCCGCACTAGCCCTGAGGTGCGTGTTATTAGTCCTGTGCCACATGTACCGACTCCACGCACCAGGCCTCCAGTGCGCCTCTCCAGTCCGGTACGTCCCGTGCCGACTCCCCGCATTCGACCTCCAGTGCGTGTGCCCAGCCAGGTTCCTCCAGTGCCGGCTCCACGCACCAGGCCTCCAGTGCGCCTCTCCAGTCCGGTACGTCCCGTGCCGACTCCCCGCACTCGACCTCCAGTGCGTGTGCCCAGCCAGGTACCTCCAGTGCCGGCTCCACGCACCAGACCGTCGGTGCGCCTCATCAGCCCGGAGACTCCCGTGATAGTCGACAGCCCGGAGACTCCCGTGATGGTCGACAGCCCGGAGACTCCCGTGACGCTCGACAGCCCGGAGCCTCCCGTATACGCTCGACAGCCCGGAGCCTCCCGTGACGCTCGACAGCCCGGAGCCTCCCGTGACGCTCGACAGCCCGGAGCCTCCCGTGACGCTCGACAGCCCGGAGCCTCCCGTGACGCTCGACAGCCCGGAGCCTCCCGTTACGCTCGACAGCCCGGAGCCTCCCGTGACGCTCGACAGCCCGGAGCCTCCCGTGACGATTGAAAGGCCGGAGTCGCCTGCCACACCGGTGCTCAGTCCTGGCCCGGTTATTTGCCCCGCTCCATGGCCTGAACTTTTTTCCCCACCATTGTTGTTTCCAGGACCGGTGGGTTGCCCCTTTATATGGCCGGAGTCGCCTGCCACACCGGTGCTCAGTCCTGGCCCGGTTATTTGCCCCGCTCCATGGCCTGAGCCTTTTTCCCAACCATTGTTGTTTCCAGGACCGGTGGGTTGCCCCTTTATATGGCCGGAGTCGCCTGCCACACCGGTGCCCAGTCCTGGCCCGGTTATTTGCCCCGCTCCATGGCCTGAACTTTTTGCCCCACCATGGTCATTTCCAGGACCGGTGGGTTGCCCCTTTAAATGGCCAGAATCGCCAGCCACACCGGGGCCCAGTCCGGGCCCAGTAGGAATAAGGAGGAAGACATCCACTTCGCCGGGGCCGGAACCGCCACCGGCGATGGTTAATGTATGATGTTTTTCCCTCCCTGACCCTTCCCTCATGTTTTGTGTTTGTTTTTCTTGCGGCCGGGAGTCCGCGCCTTTGGGGGGGGGTACTGTCAGGCTCTGGCCATAGAGAAGCTATGGTCAGAGTCTGGCAGATCTATTATTTCTACGTCTGTGTGGTGTTGTGTGTGGGATCCCTAATTAGAGGCAGCTGCTAGGCATTACCTCTAATTAGGGATCTTACTTATATGTCTGTGTTCCACTCCGTTGGCGTGGTTCATTGTTGTATATTGTCTCGTGTTCGTGCTACGTGTGTTCCTTTCATTATATATTGTATTTGTTATATTTGTATAGTTCGTCAGTTAGTTTAATAAATATGTCGAACTATCGATACGCTGCGCCTTGGTCTCTCTACACACCCGAACGTGACAGAATAAGATAAATACATAGAAGAACAAGAAGATAAATACATAGAATAAGATAAATACATAGAAGAACAAGACGATAAATACATAGAAGAAATAAATACATAGAAGAATAAGATAAATACATAGAAGAAATAAATACATAGAAGAATAAGATAAAAACATAGAAGAAGAAGAAAATAAATACATAGAAGAAGATAAATACATAGAATAAGATAAATACATAGAAGAACAAGAAGATAAATACATAGAAGAAGAAGATAAATACATAGAATAAGATAAATACATAGAAGAACAAGAAGAAAAATACATTGAAGAAATAAATACATAGAAGAATAAGATAAATACATAGAAGAATAAGATAAATACATAGAAGAAGAAGATAAATACATAGAAGAAGAAGATAAATACATAGAAGAAGAAGATAAATACATAGAAGAAGAAGATAAATACATAGAAGAAGATAAATAAATAGAAGATAAATACATAGAAGAAGAAGATAAATACATAGAAGAAGAAGATAAATACATAGAAGAAGATAAATACATAGTAGATAAATACATAGAAGAAGAAGATAAATACATAGAAGAAGATAAATACATAGAAGAAGATAAAAACATAGAAGAAGAAGATAAATACATAGAAGAAGATAAATACATAGTAGATAAATACAAAGAAGAAGATAAATACATAGAAGAAAAAGATAAATACATAGAAGAAGATGATAAATACATAGAAGAAGATAAATACATACAAGAAGAAGATAAATACATCGAAGAAAAAGATAAATACATAGAAGAATAAGATAAATACATAGAAGAAAAAGATAAATACATAGAAGAAGAAGAAGAAGAAGAAGAAGAAGAAGAAGATAAATACGAAGAAGAAGAAGAAGATAAATACATAGAAGAAGAAGAAGATAAATACATAGAAGAAGAAGATAAATACATAGAAGAATCAGATAAATACATAGAAGAAGAAGAAGAAGAAGAAGAAGAAGAAGAAGAAGAAGAAGAAGAAGAAGATAAATACATAGAAGAAGAAGAAGATAAATACATAGAAGAAGAAGATAAATATATAGAAGAAGATAAATACATAGAAGAAGAAGAAGAAGATAAATACATACAAGAAGAAGAAGATAAATACATAGAAGAAGAAGATAAATACATAGAAGAAGAAAATAAATACATAGAAGAAGAAGAAGATAAATACATAGAAGAAGAAGAAGATAAATACATAGAAGAAGATGAAGATAAATACATAGAAGAAGAGCATAAATACATAGAAGAATCAGATAAATACATAGAAGAATCAGATAAATACATAGAAAAAAAGATAAATACATTGAAAAAAAGATAAATACATAGAAGAAGAAGATAAACACATAGCAGAAGAAGATAAATACATAGAAGAAGAAGATAAATACATAGAAGAAGAAGTTAAATACATAGAAGAAAAAGATAAATACATAGAAGAAGAAGAAGATAAATACATAGAAGAAGAAGAAGATAAATACATAGAAGAAGAAGATAAATACATAGAAGAAGAAGATAAATACATAGAAGAAGAAGATAAATACATAGAAGAAGAAGATAAATACATAGAAGAATCAGATAAATACATAGAAGAATCAGATAAATATATAGAAGAAGAAGAAGATAAATACATAGAAGAAGAAGATAAATACATAGAAGAATAAGATAAATACAGAGAAGAATAAGATAAATACATAGAAGAATAAGATAAATACATAGAAAAATAAGATAAAAACATAGAAGAAGAAGAAGAAGAAGAAGATAAATACATAGAAGAAGAAGAAGAAGAAGAAGAAGAAGAAGAAGATGAATACAAAGAAGAACAATAAGATAAATATATAGAAGAACAAGAAGATAAATACATAGAAGAAGAAGATCAATACATAGAAGAATCAGATCAATATATATAAGAATCAGATAAATACATAGAAGAATCAGATAAATACATAGAAGAAGAAGATATATTCATAGAATAAGATAAATACATAGAAGAACAAGAAGATAAATACATAGAATAAGATAAATACATAGAAGAACAAGAAGATAAATACATAGAATAAATAAATACATAGAAGAATAAGATAAATACATAGAAGAAATAAATACATAGAAGAATAAGATAAATACATAGAAGAAGAAGAAAATAAATACATAGAAGAAGATAAATACATAGAATAAGATAAATACATAGAAGAACAAGAAGATAAATACATAGAAGAAGAAGATAAATACATAGAATAAGATAAATACATAGAAGAACAAGAAGATAAATACATAGAAGAAATAAATACATAGAAGAATAAGATAAATACATAGAAGAAATAAATACTTAGAAGAATAAGATAAATACATAGAAGAAGAAGAAAAAAAATACATAGAAGAAGAAGATAAATACATAGAAGAACAAGATAAATACAGAGAAGAAGAAGATAAATACATAGAAGAAGAAGATAAATACAAAGAAGAAGAAAATAAATACATAGATGAAGAAGATAAATACATAGAAGAAGAAGAAGATAAATACATAGAAGAAGAAGAAGAAGAAGATAAATACATAGAAGAAGATAAATACATAGAAGAAGAAGAAGATAAATACATAGAAGAAGAAGAAGAAAAAGAAGAAGAAGAAGAAGATAAATACATAGAAGAAGAAGAAGAAGATAAATACATAGAAGAAGAAGATAAATACATAGAAGAATCAGATAAATACATAGAAGAAGAAGAAGAAGAAGAAGAAGAAGAAGAAGAAGAAGAAGAAGAAGAAGAAGATAAATACATAGAAGAATCAGATAAATACATAGAAAAAAAGATAAATACATTGAAAAAAAGATAAATACATAGAAGAAGAAGATAAACACATAGCAGAAGAAGATAAATACATAGAAGAAGAAGATACATACATAGAAGAAGAAGTTAAATACATAGAAGAAAAAGATAAATACATAGAAGAAGAAGAAGATAAATACATAGAAGAAGAAGAAGATAAATACATAGAAGAAGAAGAAGATAAATACATAGAAGAAGAAGATAAATACATAGAAGAAGAAGATAAATACATAGAAGAAGAAGATAAATACATAGAAGAAGAAGATAAATACATAGAAAAAGAAGATAAATACTTAGAAGAATCAGATAAATACATAGAAGAATCAGATAAATATATAGAAGAAGAAGAAGATAAATACATAGAAGAAGAAGATAAATACATAGAAGAATAAGATAAATACAGAGAAGAATAAGATAAATACATAGAAGAATAAGATAAATACATAGAAAAATAAGATAAATACATAGAAGAAGAAGAAGAAGATAAATACATAGAAGAAGAAGAAGAAGAAGAAGATAAATACATAGAAGAAGAAGATCAATACATAGAAGAATCAGATCAATACATATAAGAATCAGATAAATACATAGAAGAATCAGATAAATACATATAAGAAGAAGATAAATTCATAGAATAAGATAAATACATAGAAGAACAAGAAGATAAATACATAGAATAAGATAAATACATAGAAGAACAAGAAGATAAATACATAGAATAAATAAATACATAGAAGAATAAGATAAATACATAGAAGAAATAAATACATAGAAGAATAAGATAAATACATAGAAGAAGAAGAAAATAAATACATAGAAGAAGATAAATACATAGAATAAGATAAATACATAGAAGAACAAGAAGATAAATACATAGAAGAAGAAGATAAATACATAGAATAAGATAAATACATAGAAGAACAAGAAGATAAATACATAGAAGAAATAAATACATAGAAGAATAAGATAAATACATAGAAGAAATAAATACATAGAAGAATAAGATAAATACATAGAAGAAGAAGAAAATAAATACATAGAAGAAGATAAATACATAGAAGAAGATGATAAATACATAGAAGAACAAGATAAATACAGAGAAGAAGAAGATAAATACATAGAAGAAGAAGATAAATACAAAGAAGAAGAAAATAAATACATAGATGAAGAAGATAAATACATAGAAGAAGAAGAAGATAAATACATAGAAGAAGAAGAAGAAGAAGATAAATACATAGAAGAAGATAAATACATAGAAGAAGAAGAAGATAAATACATAGAAGAAGAAGAAGAAGAAGAAAAAGAAGAAGAAGAAGAAGATAAATACATAGAAGAAGAAGAAGATAAATACATAGAAGAAGAAGATAAATACATAGAAGAATCAGATAAATACATAGAAGAAGAAGAAGAAGAAGAAGAAGAAGAAGAAGAAGAAGAAGAAGAAGAAGAAGAAGAAGAAGAAGAAGAAGAAGAAGAAGAAGAAGAAGAAGATAAATACATAGAAGAAGAAGAAGATAAATACATAGAAGAAGAAGATAAATATATAGAAGAAGATAAATACATAGAAGAAGAAGATAAATACATAGAAGAAGAAAATAAATACATAGAAGAAGATGAAGATAAATACATAGAAGAAGAGCATAAATACATAGAAGAATCAGATAAATAAATAGAAGAATCAGATAAATACATAGAAGAATCAGATAAATACATAGAAAAAAAGATAAATACATTGAAAAAAAGATAAATACATAGAAAAAGAAGATAAACACATAGCAGAAGAAGATAAATACATAGAAGAATAAGATAAATACATAGAAGAAGAAGTTAAATACATAGAAGAAAAAGATAAATACATAGAAGAAGAAGAAGATAAATACATAGAAGAAGAAGAAGATAAATACATAGAATAAGATAAATACATAGAAGAACAAGAAGATAAATACATAGAAGAAGATAAATACATAGAATAAGATAAATACATAGAAGAACAAGAAGATAAATACATAGAAGAAATAAATACATAGAAGAATAAGATAAATACATAGAAGAAATAAATACATAGAAGAATAAGATAAATACATAGAAGAAGAAGAAAATAAATACATAGAAGAATAAGATAAATACAGAGAAGAATAAGATAAATACATAGAAGAATAAGATAAATACATAGAAAAATAAGATAAATACATAGAAGAAGAAGAAGATAAATACATAGAAGAAGAAGAAGAAGAAGAAGAAGAAGAAGAAGAAGATAAATACAAAGAAGAACAATAAGATAAATATATAGAAGAACAAGAAGATAAATACATAGAAGAAAAAGATCAATACATAGAAGAATCAGATCAATACATATAAGTATCAGATAAATACATAGAAGAATCAGATAAATACATATAAGAAGAAGATAAATTCATAGAATAAGATAAATACATAGAAGAACAAGAAGATAAATACATAGAATAAGATAAATACATAGAAGAACAAGAAGATAAATACATAGAAGAAGAAGATAAATACATAGAATAAGATAAATACATAGAAGAACAAGAAGATAAATACATAGAAGAAATAAATACATAGAAGAATAAGATAAATACATAACAGAAATAAATACATAGAAGAATAAAATAAATACATAGAAGAAGAAGAAAATAAATACATAGAAGAAGATAAATACATAGAAGAAGATGATAAATACATAGAAGAACAAGATAAATACAGAGAAGAAGAAGATAAATACATAGAAGAAGAAGATAAATACAAAGAAGGAGAAAATAAATACATAGATGAAGAAGATAAATACATAGAAGAAGAAGAAGATAAATACATAGAAGAAGAAGAAGAAGAAGAAGATAAATACATAGAAGAAGATAAATACATAGAAGAAGAAGAAGATAAATACATAGAAGAAGAAGAAGAAAAAGAAGAAGAAGAAGAAGATAAATACATAGAAGAAGAAGAAGATAAATACATAGAAGAAGAAGATAAATACATAGAAGAATCAGATAAATACATAGAAGAAGAAGAAGAAGAAGAAGAAGAAGAAGAAGAAGAAGAAGAAGAAGAAGAAGATAAATACATAGAAGAAGAAGAAGAAGAAGATAAATACATAGAAGAAGAAGATAAATATATAGAAGAAGATAAATACATAGAAGAAGAAGATAAATACATAGAAGAAGAAAATAAATACATAGAAGAAGATGAAGATAAATACATAGAAGAAGAGCATAAATACATAGAAGAATCAGATAAATAAATAGAAGAATCAGATAAATACATAGAAGAATCAGATAAATACATAGAAAAAAAGATAAATACATTGAAAAAAAGATAAATACATAGAAGAAGAAGATAAACACATAGCAGAAGAAGATAAATACATAGAAGAAGAAGATAAATACATAGAAGAAGAAGTTAAATACATAGAAGAAAAAGATAAATACATAGAAGAAGAAGAAGAAGATAAATACATAGAAGAAGAAGAAGATAAATACATAGAAGAAGAAGAAGATAAATACATAGAAGAAGAAGAAGATAAATACATAGAAGAAGAAGAAGATAAATACATAGAAGAAGAAGATAAATACATAGAAGAAGAATCAGATAAATACATAGAAGAATCAGATAAATATATAGAAGAAGAAGAAGATAAATACATAGAAGAAGATGAAAATAAATACATAGAAGAAGATAAATACATAGAATAAGATAAATACATAGAAGAACAAGAAGATAAATACATAGAATAAGATAAATACATAGTAGAACAAGAAGATAAATACATATAATAAATAAATACATAGAAGAATAAGATAAATACATAGAAGAAATAAATACATAGAAGAATAAGATAAATACATAGAAGAAGAAGAAAATAAATACATAGAAGAATAAGATAAATACAGAGAAGAATAAGATAAATACAGAGAAGAATAAGATAAATACATAGAAAAATAAGATAAATACATAGAAGAAGAAGAAGAAGATAAATACATAGAAGAAGAAGATAAATACATAGAAGAATCAGATAAATACATAGAAGAAGAAGAAGAAGAAGAAGAAGAAGAAGAAGAAGAAGAAGAAGAAGAAGAAGATAAATACATAGAAGAATCAGATAAATACATAGAAAAAAAGATAAATACATTGAAAAAAAGATAAATACATAGAAGAAGAAGATAAACACATAGCAGAAGAAGATAAATACATAGAAGAAGAAGATACATACATAGAAGAAGAAGTTAAATACATAGAAGAAAAAGATAAATACATAGAAGAAGAAGAAGATAAATACATAGAAGAAGAAGAAGATAAATACATAGAAGAAGAAGAAGATAAATACATAGAAGAAGAAGATAAATACATAGAAGAAGAAGATAAATACATAGAAGAAGAAGATAAATACATAGAAGAAGAAGATAAATACATAGAAAAAGAAGATAAATACTTAGAAGAATCAGATAAATACATAGAAGAATCAGATAAATATATAGAAGAAGAAGAAGATAAATACATAGAAGAAGAAGATAAATACATAGAAGAATAAGATAAATACAGAGAAGAATAAGATAAATACATAGAAGAATAAGATAAATACATAGAAAAATAAGATAAATACATAGAAGAAGAAGAAGAAGATAAATACATAGAAGAAGAAGAAGAAGAAGAAGATAAATACATAGAAGAAGAAGATCAATACATAGAAGAATCAGATCAATACATATAAGAATCAGATAAATACATAGAAGAATCAGATAAATACATATAAGAAGAAGATAAATTCATAGAATAAGATAAATACATAGAAGAACAAGAAGATAAATACATAGAATAAGATAAATACATAGAAGAACAAGAAGATAAATACATAGAATAAATAAATACATAGAAGAATAAGATAAATACATAGAAGAAATAAATACATAGAAGAATAAGATAAATACATAGAAGAAGAAGAAAATAAATACATAGAAGAAGATAAATACATAGAATAAGATAAATACATAGAAGAACAAGAAGATAAATACATAGAAGAAGAAGATAAATACATAGAATAAGATAAATACATAGAAGAACAAGAAGATAAATACATAGAAGAAATAAATACATAGAAGAATAAGATAAATACATAGAAGAAATAAATACATAGAAGAATAAGATAAATACATAGAAGAAGAAGAAAATAAATACATAGAAGAAGATAAATACATAGAAGAAGATGATAAATACATAGAAGAACAAGATAAATACAGAGAAGAAGAAGATAAATACATAGAAGAAGAAGATAAATACAAAGAAGAAGAAAATAAATACATAGATGAAGAAGATAAATACATAGAAGAAGAAGAAGATAAATACATAGAAGAAGAAGAAGAAGAAGATAAATACATAGAAGAAGATAAATACATAGAAGAAGAAGAAGATAAATACATAGAAGAAGAAGAAGAAGAAGAAAAAGAAGAAGAAGAAGAAGATAAATACATAGAAGAAGAAGAAGATAAATACATAGAAGAAGAAGATAAATACATAGAAGAATCAGATAAATACATAGAAGAAGAAGAAGAAGAAGAAGAAGAAGAAGAAGAAGAAGAAGAAGAAGAAGAAGAAGAAGAAGAAGAAGAAGAAGAAGAAGAAGATAAATACATAGAAGAAGAAGAAGATAAATACATAGAAGAAGAAGATAAATATATAGAAGAAGATAAATACATAGAAGAAGAAGATAAATACATAGAAGAAGAAAATAAATACATAGAAGAAGATGAAGATAAATACATAGAAGAAGAGCATAAATACATAGAAGAATCAGATAAATAAATAGAAGAATCAGATAAATACATAGAAGAATCAGATAAATACATAGAAAAAAAGATAAATACATTGAAAAAAAGATAAATACATAGAAAAAGAAGATAAACACATAGCAGAAGAAGATAAATACATAGAAGAATAAGATAAATACATAGAAGAAGAAGTTAAATACATAGAAGAAAAAGATAAATACATAGAAGAAGAAGAAGATAAATACATAGAAGAAGAAGAAGATAAATACATAGAATAAGATAAATACATAGAAGAACAAGAAGATAAATACATAGAAGAAGATAAATACATAGAATAAGATAAATACATAGAAGAACAAGAAGATAAATACATAGAAGAAATAAATACATAGAAGAATAAGATAAATACATAGAAGAAATAAATACATAGAAGAATAAGATAAATACATAGAAGAAGAAGAAAATAAATACATAGAAGAATAAGATAAATACAGAGAAGAATAAGATAAATACATAGAAGAATAAGATAAATACATAGAAAAATAAGATAAATACATAGAAGAAGAAGAAGATAAATACATAGAAGAAGAAGAAGAAGAAGAAGAAGAAGAAGAAGAAGATAAATACAAAGAAGAACAATAAGATAAATATATAGAAGAACAAGAAGATAAATACATAGAAGAAAAAGATCAATACATAGAAGAATCAGATCAATACATATAAGTATCAGATAAATACATAGAAGAATCAGATAAATACATATAAGAAGAAGATAAATTCATAGAATAAGATAAATACATAGAAGAACAAGAAGATAAATACATAGAATAAGATAAATACATAGAAGAACAAGAAGATAAATACATAGAAGAAGAAGATAAATACATAGAATAAGATAAATACATAGAAGAACAAGAAGATAAATACATAGAAGAAATAAATACATAGAAGAATAAGATAAATACATAACAGAAATAAATACATAGAAGAATAAAATAAATACATAGAAGAAGAAGAAAATAAATACATAGAAGAAGATAAATACATAGAAGAAGATGATAAATACATAGAAGAACAAGATAAATACAGAGAAGAAGAAGATAAATACATAGAAGAAGAAGATAAATACAAAGAAGGAGAAAATAAATACATAGATGAAGAAGATAAATACATAGAAGAAGAAGAAGATAAATACATAGAAGAAGAAGAAGAAGAAGAAGATAAATACATAGAAGAAGATAAATACATAGAAGAAGAAGAAGATAAATACATAGAAGAAGAAGAAGAAAAAGAAGAAGAAGAAGAAGATAAATACATAGAAGAAGAAGAAGATAAATACATAGAAGAAGAAGATAAATACATAGAAGAATCAGATAAATACATAGAAGAAGAAGAAGAAGAAGAAGAAGAAGAAGAAGAAGAAGAAGAAGAAGAAGAAGATAAATACATAGAAGAAGAAGAAGAAGAAGATAAATACATAGAAGAAGAAGATAAATATATAGAAGAAGATAAATACATAGAAGAAGAAGATAAATACATAGAAGAAGAAAATAAATACATAGAAGAAGATGAAGATAAATACATAGAAGAAGAGCATAAATACATAGAAGAATCAGATAAATAAATAGAAGAATCAGATAAATACATAGAAGAATCAGATAAATACATAGAAAAAAAGATAAATACATTGAAAAAAAGATAAATACATAGAAGAAGAAGATAAACACATAGCAGAAGAAGATAAATACATAGAAGAAGAAGATAAATACATAGAAGAAGAAGTTAAATACATAGAAGAAAAAGATAAATACATAGAAGAAGAAGAAGAAGATAAATACATAGAAGAAGAAGAAGATAAATACATAGAAGAAGAAGAAGATAAATACATAGAAGAAGAAGAAGATAAATACATAGAAGAAGAAGAAGATAAATACATAGAAGAAGAAGATAAATACATAGAAGAAGAATCAGATAAATACATAGAAGAATCAGATAAATATATAGAAGAAGAAGAAGATAAATACATAGAAGAAGATGAAAATAAATACATAGAAGAAGATAAATACATAGAATAAGATAAATACATAGAAGAACAAGAAGATAAATACATAGAATAAGATAAATACATAGTAGAACAAGAAGATAAATACATATAATAAATAAATACATAGAAGAATAAGATAAATACATAGAAGAAATAAATACATAGAAGAATAAGATAAATACATAGAAGAAGAAGAAAATAAATACATAGAAGAATAAGATAAATACAGAGAAGAATAAGATAAATACAGAGAAGAATAAGATAAATACATAGAAAAATAAGATAAATACATAGAAGAAGAAGAAGATAAATACATAGAAGAAGAAGAAGAAGAAGAAGAAGAAGAAGAAGATAAATACAAAGAAGAACAATAAGATAAATATATAGAAGAACAAGAAGATAAATACATAGAAGAAGAAGATCAATACATAGAAGAATCAGATCAATACATATAAGAATCAGATAAATACATAGAAGAATCAGATAAATACATATAAGAAGAAGATAAATTCATAGAATAAGATAAATACATAGAAGAACAAGAAGATAAATACATAGAATAAGATAAATACATAGAAGAACAAGAAGATAAATACATAGAATAAATAAATACATAGAAGAATAAGATAAATACATAGAAGAAATAAATACATAGAAGAATAAGATAAATACATAGAAGAAGAAGAAAATAAATACATAGAAGAAGATAAATACATAGAATAAGATAAATACATAGAAGAACAAGAAGATAAATACATAGAAGAAGAAGATAAATACATAGAATAAGATAAATACATAGAAGAACAAGAAGATAAATACATAGAAAAAATAAATACATAGAAGAATAAGATAAATACATAGAAGAAATAAATACATAGAAGAATAAGATAAATACATAGAAGAAGAAGAAAATAAATACATAGAAGAAGATAAATACATAGAAGAAGACAAATACAAAGAAGCAGAAGATATATACATAGAAGAAGAAGATAAATACATAGAAGAAAAAGATAAATACATAGAAGAAGATGATAAATACATAGAAGAACAAGATAAATACAGAGAAGAAGAAGATAAATACATAGAAGAAGAAGATAAATACAAAGAAGAAGAAAATAAATACATAGATGAAGAAGATAAATACATAGAAGAAGAAGAAGATAAATACATAGAAGAAGAAGAAGAAGATAAATACATAGAAGAAGATAAATACATAGAAGAAGAAGAAGATAAATACATAGAAGAAGAAGAAGAAGAAGAAGAAGAAGAAGAAGAAGAAGAAGAAGAAGAAGAAGAAGAAAAATACATAGAAGAAGAATATAAATACATAGAAGAAGAAGAAGAAGAAGAAGATAAATACATAGAAGAAGAACAAAAAGAAGATAAATACATAGAAGAAGAAGAAGATAAATAAATAGAAGAAGAAGAAGAAGATAAATACATAGAAGAAGAAGAAGATAAATACATAGAAGAAGAAGAAGAAGAAGAAGAAGAAGAAGAAGAAGAAGATAAATACATAGAAGAACAAGAAGATAAATACAGAGAAGAATAAGATAAATACATAGAAGATAAATACATAGAAGATAAATACATAGAATAAGAAGAAGAAGAAGATAAATACATAGAAGAAAAAGAAGAAGAAGAAGATAAATACATAGAAGAAGAAGATAAATAAATAGAAGATAAATACATAGAAGAAGAAGATAAATACATAGAAGAAGAAGATAAATACATAGAAGATAAATACATAGAAGAAGATAAATACATAGAAGAAGAAGATAAATACATAGAAGAAGAAGATAAATACATAGAAGAAGATAAATACATAGAAGAAGATAAATACATAGAAGAAGAAGATAAATACATAGAAGAAGAAGATAAATACATAGAAGAAGAAGAAGATAAATACATAGAAAAAAAAGATGAACACATAGAAGAAGAAGAAAAACATACAAATAAACACACAAGGGTGAGAAAATGTGTGAGAGGTGGGTGTTAGCATTAGGTTAGACACACACAGAGGGAGATATGGTAGGATGTGTTGTTGACTGGGCATATGGGTTGTTGTGCTTGGGGACAAGGGAGGGATGGGCGAATGCATCAGACACCCCTGTCACAGGACAGACCTGAATCTGCTGAGAATTCTCACCAGGCTGCAGGTGTTACATTAAACATGTGTTATCAATTATATAGCAGGTCAGTAGGAATCCAGCAATCACACTGCTTTGCTGCTACCCACACAAACACACATATACAGTACATACAGTACATACCCACACAAACACACATATACAGTACATACAGTACATACCCACACAAACACACATATACAGTACATACAGTACATACCCACACAAACACACATATACAGTACATACAGTACATACCCACACAAACACACATATACAGTACATACAGTACACACCCACACAAACACACATATACAGTACATGCAGTACATACCCACACAAACACACATACAACTATAGTTCTATACCCAAACAACTATAGCTATATACCCAAACAACTATAGCTATATACCCAAACAACTATAGCTATATACCCAAACAACTATAGCTAAATATACCCAAACAACTATAGCTCTATACCCAAACAACTATAGCTCTATACCCAAACAACTATAGCTCTATACCCAAACAACTATAGCTCTATATCCAAACAACTATAGCTCTATACCCAAACAACTATAGCTCTATTCCCAAACAACTAGTTCTATACCCAAACAACTATAGCTCTATTCCCAAACAACTAGTTCTATACCCAAACAACTATAGCTCTATACACAAACAACTATAGCTCTATACCCAAACAACTAGCTCTATACCAAACAACTATAGTTCTATACCCAAACAACTATAGCTCTATACCCAAACAACTATAGTTCTATACCCAAACAACTAGCTCTATTCCCAAACATCTAGCTCTATACCCAAACAACTATAGCTCTATACCCAAACAACTAGCTCTATACCCAAACAACTATAGCTCTATACCCAAACAACTAGTTCTATACCCAAACAACTATAGTTCTATACCCAAACAACTATAGTTCTATACCCAAACAACTAGTTCTATACCCAAACAACTATTGCTCTATAACCAAACAACTATAGTTCTATACCCAAACAACTATAGTTCTATACCCAAACAACTAGTTCTATACCCAAACAAATATAGCTATATACCCAAACAACTATTGCTCTATACCCAAACAACTATAGTTCTATACCCAAACAACTATAGCTCTATACCCAAACAACTATAGCTCTATACCCAAACAACTAGTTCTATACCCAAACAACTATAGCTCTATACCCAAACAACTATAGTTCTATACCCAAACAACTATAGCTCTATACCAAACAACTATAGTTCTATACCCAAACAACTATAGTTCTATACCCAAACATCTAGCTCTATACCCAAACAACTATAGTTCTATACCCAAACAACTATAGCTAAATATACCCAAACAACTATAGTTCTATACCCAAACAACTATAGTTCTATACCCAAACAACTGTAGCTCTATACCCAAACAACTATAGCTCTATACCCAAACAACTAGTTCTATACCCAAACAACTATAGCTCTATACCCAAACAACTATAGCTCTATACCCAAACAACTATAGCTCTATACCCAAACAACTATAGCTAAATATACCCAAACAACTATAGCTAAATATACCCAAACAACTATAGCTCTATAGCCAAACAGCTAGAAACACTGATAGCTTTATGACCAAACATCTGTAACTATCAACTTGCAGACTAGACCAGGTTTCCAACACATTGAGATATGGAGGTATGGCTGTGACTCTGACACAAACAACTACAGTACAGCTATATCTTGATACCAGCACAACTATACCTTAAAACATTTATTACTCAATATCCAAATAACTATAACAACTTCATAGTCAATCAAACATTTGTCAACTAAACACATTCATGCTTGAATTAAAGCATTTATTTTCCCTTTGACAATTATAATTATAATCAAATACAAATTCTATGGCACTTCCATATTTTACATGATGCTTTACAACTAAAATAATTGGCATATTTTCAACTATAGAGGCTAAAGTCCAGAAAGACTAGATCAGGACAGAACTCCCATAGTTGTGGTGTTGAGCATCTGGAGTGTGAAACAGGAGAGGGCGAGATTGTCTCTATCATATGCACACACACACACAGCCACCTGACCTGGCCTCTGAACACACATATCACACAGGAGTTTCATAATCTCCAAATCTCCTTTCTGCAGATGTAACAGTACTCATCTATACCCTCGCTCTAAACCCTCATCTGTGTCTCCTGTTCCCTCCCTCCAAATGATTATAGTAATCACATCTTGACTCCAGCCCTCCGTCCTGTCCTGTCCTAGCTGAGGCTCAGGTTAGAATCACTATTAGTCGCCAAGTACGTTGAAACATATCCAGAATTTAACTTTGATTTCCACAAGATGGGCCAGCTGCAAAATCAAAATTGGCTTATTGTAAAAATTCATGAAAACAAATACAAGCTTTTTGGTCTTCATTTAATGTTAGGGTTAGGCATTATGGTTAGCAGTGTGGTTAAGCTTAGGGTTAAGCTTAGGGTTAGGTTGATGACTTCATGACTTTGTGGCTGTGCCAGCTAGTGACCACTCTACAGAGCTGCCTCCAGAACAAGATTCATGACAATAAATGCCAACCTGCAAATGAATGCTACCAGCAATAGAGAAATATAAAGACAGAATACAGACAGAGGAATTTACACACAGTCATACAGTATGTTCAATATAAATACAGTAAACATGAAACCCTAGTCTAGGGTATGGGCTGATTTACAGTGGGGATATATCTGTGTATGCAGAGGTAGGGATGCTGCCATTACGTACATACAATGCCTTCGAAAATGTATATATATTTTTTAACTGAAATATTACATTTACATAAGTATTCAGACCCTTTACTCAGTACTTTGTTAAGGTACCTTTGGCAGTGATTACAGCCTCAAGTCTTCTTGGGTATGACGCTACAAGCTTGGCACACCTGTATTTGGGGAGTTCCTCCCATTCTTCTCTGCAGATCCTCTCAAGCTCTGTCAGGTTGGATGTGGAGCGTTCGATCGGGTTCAACTCTGAGCTCTGGCTGGGCCACTCAAGGACATTGAGAGACTTGTCCCAAAGCCACTCCTGCGTTGTCTTGGCTGTGTGCTTAGGGATGTTGTCCTGTTGGAAGGTGAATCTTTGCCCCAGTCTGAGGTTCTGAGAGCAGGTTTTCACAATCTTGTCTCAGAGCTCTAGGACAATTCCTTCGACCTCACGGCTTGATTTTTGCTCTGACATACACTGTCAACTGTGGGACCTGTGGGTTTGAATATCGGTTGAAGAGCAGTGATCAGTTGAAGAGCATACATTTAGTTTTACTAGCATTTACGAGCAGTTGGAGGCCACGGAAGGAGTGTTGTATGGCGTTGAAGCTCGTTTTGGAGGTTTGTTAACACAGTGTCCAAAGAAGGGCCAGATGTATATAGAATGGTGTCGTCTGCGTAGAGGTGGATCAGAGAGTCACCAGCAGTGAGAGCGACATCATTGATATATACAGAGAATAGGGTTGGCCCAAGAATTGAACCCTGTGGCACCCCCATAGAGACTGCCAGAGGTCCGGACAACAGGTCCTCCGATTTGACACACTGAACTCTATCTGAGAAGTAGTTGGTGAACCAGGCGAGGCAGTCATTTGAGAAACCAAGGCTGTTGAGTCTGCCGATAAGAATGCAGTGATTGACAGAGTCGAAAGCCTTGGCCCGGTCGATGAAGACGGGGGTTATGATATCGTTTAGGACCTTGAGCGTGGCTGAGGTGCACCCATGACCAGCTCAGAAACCAGATTGCATAGCAGAGAAGGTGGGATTTGAAATGTTAACTTGGCTTTCGAAGACTTTAGAAAGGTCTGTAACAGTTTGGGTCTAGAGTGTCTCCCCCTTTGAAGAGGAGGACGACAGTGGCAGCTTTCCAATCTCTAGGGATCTCTCGAAAGAAAGGTTGAACAGGCTAGTAATAGGGGTTCTAACAATAGCTGCAGATCATTTTAGAAGGAAAGGGTCCAGATTGTCTAGCCCACCTGATTTGTAGGGGTCCATATTTTGCAGCTCTTTCAGAACATCAGCTATCTGGATTTGGGTTAGGGTTAGGGTTAGGAGAAGCGGGAGGGGGCAAGTTGCTGCGGGGGGAGCAGAGCTGTTGGCCGGGGTAAAGGTAGCCAGGTGGAAAGCATGGCCAGCCATAGAAAAATTCTTATTGAAATTCAAGAAATTCTCGATTATCATAGATTTATCAGTGGTGACAGTGTTTCCTTGCCTCAGTGCAGTGGGCAGCTGCACTGAGGCAAGGAATAGAATAAGAGCACCTCCTGTGTCCCAAAACGTTTTGGAATTAGTGCTACAGGATGCACATTTATTTTTGAAAAAGCTAGTCTTTGCTTTCCTAACTGACTGTATATTGGTTCCTGACTTCCCTGAAAAGTTGCAAATTGCGGGGGCTATTCGATGCTAATGCAGAGCGCCACAGGATGTTTTTGTGCTTGTCGAGGGCAGTCAAGTCTGGAGTGAACCAAGGGCTATATCTGTTATTAGTTCACAATTTTAAATGGGGCATGCTTATTTAAGATGGTGAGGCAAGCAATTTTAAAGAACAACCAGGTCAATATCCTTCCAGGATACCCGGGCCAGGTTGATTAGAAAGGCCTGCTTGCTAAAGTGTTTCAGGGAGCGTTTAACAGTGATAAGGGGTGGTCGTTTGACCGCGGACCCATTACGGATGCAGGCAATGAGGCAGTGATCGCAGAGATCCTGGTTGAAGACAGCGTAGGTGTATTTAGAGGGCATGTTAGTCAGGATGATATCTATGATGGTACCCATGTTTACGGATTTAGGGTTGTACCAGGTAGGTTCCTTGATAATTTGTGTGAGATTGAGGGCATCTATCTTAGATTGTAAGACGGCAGGGCTGTTAAGCATATCCCAGTTTAGGTCACTTAACAGTACAAACTCTGAGGATAGATGGGGGGCAATCAGTACACATATGGTGTCCAGGGCACAGGTGGGGGCTGAGGAGGGTCTGTAACAGGCGGCAACAATGAGAGACCTATTTCTGGAGAGATTCATTTTTAAAAGTAGAAGTTCAAGCTGTTTGGTAACAGACCTGGATAGTATGACAGAACTCTGTAGGCTATCTTTGCAGTAGATTGCAACTCCGCCCCCTTTAGCAGTTCTATCTTGACAGAAAGATTTGTAGTTGGATGGAAATTTCAGATTTCCTAAGCCAGGATTCAGACACGGCTAGGACATCAGGGTTGGCGGAGTGTGATAAAGCAGTGAATAAATCAAACTTAGGGAGGAGGCTTCTGATGTTAACATGCATGAAACCAAGGCTTTTACGGTTACAGAAGTCAACAAATGAGAGCGCCTGGGGAATAGGTGTAGTACTGGGGGCTACAGGACCTGGGTTTACCTCTACATCACCAGATGAACAGAGGAGGAGTAGAATAAGGGTACGGCTAAAGGCTTTAAGAACTGGTTGTCTAGTGCGATTCTAGATTCAGGGCATTATGTACAGACAAGGATATGGTAGGATGTGAGTTCAGTGGAGGTAAACCTAGGCGTTGAGTAACAATGAAAGAGGTTGCATCTCTGGAGGCGCTAGATAAGCCAGGTGAGCTCTCCGAATGTGTGTGTGTGTGGGGGGGGACAAAGGAGCTGTCTGAGGCATGTTGAGCGGGACTGGTGGCTCTACAGTGGAATAAAACAATAAGAGCTAACAGAAACAACAATAGACCAGGCATATTGACATAAGAGAGAGGCAAAAAGCAATCACAGGTGTTATATATTGGTACCCAATATTTTGTCCTAAAAGGATTTCCTAGTTGTAGTTCCAATGCAAGGGAGCGGGAGGTGCGGCGTTCAGAATGCTAACGGGCCGGGGCTAGCCTGTTGAAGGACCATGTCGGACGATTACGTCGGCAGACCAGTCCTGATGGATCGGAGAGGCTCCGTGTCGACAATAGAAGGTCCAGGCCAGTTGGCAAAGAGGTAATGTAGCCCAGGAATGAGCTAGTACACTTTGTCGGCTAGCCGGGAGATGGGCCTAGCTCGAGGCTAGCTCAAGGCTAACTGGTGCAAGCTTCGGGGACAATGATGTTAGCCAAACAACAGCCACTCGGTTGCAGCTAGCTAGCTGTGATGATCCGGTCTAATAACCCAGTGATAGCGGTAGAAATCTGGTGGTAAAGAAAGCAATCTGATATGTGCCACATTGGGTGAGGCTGTCGCTCTGAGACAGGACCCGAGAGCTGGAGTGCGAAAACGACACTCAAAAATAACAAAGGAGAGACAGCGACCATGAACCGGTGTGAACACAAACAGGAAACACACACAAGAATCCACAACACAGGTGAACACAATGAAACATAAATAGAATCCCCAATTAGAGACAACTCAAGACAGCTGCCTCTAATTGGGGATAATCCAACACGAAAAGACTCCCTAACTATTGTCAGGTCCTGACTGTGGCCATACGACTCCCACTAGGGGGAGCCAGAGACCTGGCCTCAGTCAGGGCCTGACTGTGGCCATAAGACTCCCACTAGGGGGAGCCAGAGACCTGGCCTCAGTCAGGGCCTGACAGAGGTGGGTCGCAGGAAAGTATATTTTGTTCGCAGGGGAGATGTTTGATGGAAAGAAATATATACGTAAAAGAGGAAAAGCAAAAAAAACATAGACAAACACGTCCGCACAGCTACGGCGTCTTGGAATACCCGTGTAAATAAGGATTGGAGACAGTCGCAGGAATAGTTTTTTTTATTTTCTACACCCAAACAAAAGAGCGTAGTGTAAACATCTATAACATATATAACATACTGTTCAGGGGGAAGCAGGTGTTTGTAATGAGACAAGACAGTCCGGGGTTGGTGGTAATGAATCCAATTCAGTGATGCCAAGAAAGCCGATGACGTAGACGTCAAGAACTGGTGCACGGAATGAGCAGCATTACTGGGGATCCGTATGGATATTTAATCCCACACTTAAAT
>CM042385.1:33688460-33718460 GCA_023634145.1 Thymallus thymallus | reverse complement strand
CTTTGCTGCTCATCAGATCCTATGATTACTCAGCTTCAGAGCTGATGCCTGCAGGACTGTTTGGTTATATGGTATTTCTTTCTGTTTAACTACCAGGCCTCAGGTCCTGTGTGTAGCACATCACTTTTTCTAACTGACCCTCTTTGTCCATTCATCTCCATTACCCGTCGTTGTCTTAGCTCTCTTAATTAACTGTTATTTTTTGTTTGTTTTATGCCTCTTTCTTATTTCAATATGCCTTGTCTGCTGCTGTTTAGGTTAGCTATTATTGTTTTATTTCACTGTAGAGCCCCCAGTCCTGCTCAACTGGCCTCTGATAGCTCCTTTGTCCCTCCCTCCACACATGCGGAGACCTCACCTGGCTTAACTGGTGTCTCCAGAGATGCAACCTCTCTCTTCATTACCCAACGCCTAGGTTTACCTCCACTGAACTCACATCCTACCATACCCTTGTCTGTACATTATGCCCTCAACCTATTCCACCACGCCCAGAAATCTGCTCCTTTTATTCTATGTACCCAACGTACTAGACGTCCAGTTCTTAAAGCCTTTAGCCGAATACTGATTCTACTCCTCCTCTGTTCCTCTGGTGATGTAGAGGTAAACCCAGGTCCTGTAGCCCCCAGTACTACACCTATTCCCCAGGCGCTCTCATTTGTTGATTTCTGTAACCGTAAAAGTTTCATGCATGTTAACATTAGAAGACACCTCCCTAAGTTTGATTTATTCACTGCTTTAGCACACTCCGCCAACCCGGATGTCCTAGCTGTGTCTGAATCCTGGCTTAGGAAGGCCACCAAAAATTTGGAAATTTCCATCCCCAACTACAATATTTCCCGTCAAGATAGAACTGCCAAAGGAGGCGGAGTTGCAATCTACTGCAGAGATAACCTGCAGAGTTCTGTCATACTGTCCAGGTCTGTGCCCAAACAGTTTGAGCTTCTACTCTTAAAAATCCACCTTTCCAGAAATAAGTCTCTCACTGTTGCCGCCTGTTACAGACCCCCCTCAGCCCCCAGCTGTGCCCTGGACTCCATATGTGAATTGATTGCCCCCATCTATCTTCAGAGTTTGTACTGTTAGGTGACTTAAACTGGGATATGCTTAACACCCCGGCTGTCCTTCAATCTAAGATAGATGCCCTCAATCTCACACAAATTATCAAGGAACCCACCAGGTACAACCCAAAATCCGTAAACATGGGTACCATTATTGATATCATCCTGACTAACTTGCCCTCCAAATACACCTCCTCTGTTTTCAACCAGGATCTCAGCGATCACTGCCTCATCGCCTGCATTCGCAATGGGTCAGCGGTCAAACGACCACCCCTTATCACTGTCAAACGCTCCCTAAAACACTTTTGCGAGCAGGCCTTTCTATTCGATCTGGCCCAGGTATCCTGGAAGGATATTGACCTCATCCCGTCAGTAGAGGACACCTGGTTGTTCTTTAAAAGTGCTTTCCTCACCATCCTAAATAAACGTAGAACTAAGAATAGATATAGCCCTTGGTTCACCCCAGACTTGACTGCACTAGACCAACACAAAAACATCCTGTGGCGCACTGCATTAGCATCGAATAGCCCCCGCGATATGCAGCTATTCAGGGAAGTCAGGAACAAGTACACACAGTCAGTTAGAAAAGCAAAGGCCAGCTTTTTCAAACAGAAATTTGCTTCCTGTAGTACTAACTCCAAAAAGTTCTGGGACACTGTAAAGTCCATGGAGAATAAGAGCACCTCCTCCCAGTTGCCCACTGCATTGAGGCTCGGAAAAACTGTTACCACCGATAAATCCACGATTATCGATAATTTCCAGAAGCATTTTGCTACGGCTGGCCATGCTTTCCACCTGGCTACCCCTACCCCGGCCAACAGCTCTGTACCCCCGGCAGCTACTTGCCCAAGCCCCCCCCGATTCTCCTTCACCCAAATCCAGACAGCTGATGTTCTGAAAGAGCTGCTAAATCTGGACCCCTACAAATCTGCTGGGCTAGATAATCTGGACCCTCTCTTTCTGAAATTATCAGCCAAAATTGTTGCAACTCACTAGCCTGTTCAACCTCTCTTTCGTATCGTCTGAGATCCCTAGAGATTGGAAAGCTGCCGGGGTCATCCCCCTCTTCAAAGGAGGAGACACTCTAGACCCAAACTGTTATAGACCAATATCCATCCTGCCCTGCCTTTCTAAAGTTTTCGAAAGCCAAGTTAACAAACAGATAACTGACCACTTCGAATCCCACTGTACCTTCTCTGCTATGCAATCTGGTTTCCGAGCTGGTCATGGGTGCACCTCAGCTACGCTCAAGGTACTGAACGATACCATAACCGCCATCGATAAAAGACAGTACTGTGCAGCCGTCTTCATCGACCTGGCCAAGGCTTTCGACTCTGTCAATCATCGCATTCTTATTGGCAGACTCAACAGCCTTGGTTTCTCAAGTGACTGCCTTGCCTGGTTCTCTAACTACTTTGCAGACAGAGTTCAGTGTGTCAAATCGGAGGGCCTATTGTCCGATCCTCTGGCAGTCTCTATGGGGGTGCCACAGGGTTCAATTCTTGGGCCAACCCTTTTCTCTATATACATCAACGATGTCGCTCTCGCTGCTGGTGACTCTCTGATCCATCTCTACGCAGATGACACCATTCTGTATACATCTGGCCCCTCTTTGGACACTGTGTTTACTAACCTTCAAACAAGCTTCAATGCCATACAACACTCCTTCCGTGGCCTCCAACTGCTCTTAAACGCTAGTAAAACTAAGTGCATGCTTTTCTATCGAACGCTGCCAGCACCCGCCCACCGGACTATCATCACTACTCTCGACGGGTCCGAATTAGAATACGTGGACACCTACAAATACCTAGGCATCTGGTTAGACTGTAAACTCAACTTCCAGACTCACATCAACCATCTCCAATCCAAAATTAAATCCAGAATTGGCTTCCTATTTCGCAACAAAGCCTCCTTCACTCATGCTGCCAAACATGCCCTTGTAAAACTGACTATCCTACCGATCCTTGATTTCGGCGATGTCATTTACAAACTAGCCTCCAACACTCTACTTAGCAAATTGGATGTAGTCTATCACAGTGCCATCCGTTTTGTCACCAAAGCCCCATACACTACCCATCACTGCGACCTGTATGCTCTCGTTGGCTGGCCTTCATTATATATTCGTCGCCAAACCCACTGGCTCCAGGTCATCTATAAGTCTTTATTAGGTAAATCCCCGCCCTATCTCAGCTCACTGGTCACTATAGCAACACCCACCCGTAGCATGCGCTCCAGCAGGTATATCTCACTGGTCACCCCCAAAGCCAACACCTCCTTTGGCCGCCATTCCTTCCAGTTCGCTGCTGCCAATGACTGGAACGAATTGCAAAAATCATTGAAGCTAGAGGTTCCTATCTCCCTCACTAACTTTAAGCATCAGCTGTCAAAGCTGCTTATCGATCACTGCACCTGTATATAGCCCTTCTGTAAATAGCCCACACAACTACCTCATCCCCATATTTATTTTTGTTATTTTCACAAATCTTGCACTCCAGTATCTCTATTTGCACATCATAATTTGCACATCCTTCATTCCTGTGTTAATGATGATAATCTGTAATTTATTTCACCACTATGGTCTATTTATTGTCCTACCTCCTAACCTTACTGCATTTTGCACTACATTTTGCAGTCTGTATATAGATTTTCTATTGTGTTTTTGACTATGTTTGTTTACTGTGTAACTCTGTGTTGTTTTTGTCGCACTGCTTTGCTTTGTCTTGGCCAGGTCGCAGTTGCAAATGAGAACTTGTTCTCAACTGACCTACCTGGTTAAATAAAGGTGAAAAAAAAAAAAAAAAAAAAGGACCTCAGACTGGGGTGATGGTTCACCTTTCAACAGGTCAACGACCCTAAACACACAGCCAAGACAACGCAGGAGTGGCTTAGGGACAAGTCTCTGAATGTCCTTGACTGGCCCAGCCAGAGGCCAGACTTGAACCGGATCGAACATCTCTGGAGAGACCTGAAAATAGCTGTGCAGCGACGCTCCCAATCCAACCTGACAGAACTTAAGAGGATCTGCAGAGAAGAATGGGAGAAACTCCCCAAATACAGGTGTGCCAAGCTTGTAGCGTCAAACCCAAGAAGACTCAAGGCTGTAATCGCTGCCAAAGGTGCTTCAACAAAGTACTGATTAAAGGGTCTGAATACTTATGGAAATGTGATATTTACATTTTTTTAATTTTATATAAATTGCAAAAATGTCTCCTTCCTGAGCGGTATGACGGCTGCGTGGTCCCATGGTGTTTATACTTGCATACTATTTTTTGTACAGATGAACGTGGTACCTTCAGGCGTTTGGAAATTGAACCAGACTTTTTCCTTAGGTCTTGGCTGATTTTCCCATGATGTTGAGCAAAGAGGCACTAAGTTTGAAGGTAGGCCTTGAAATACATCCACAGGTACACCTCCAGTTGACTAAAATTATGTCAATTAGCCTATCAGAAGCTTCTAAAGCCATAACATAATTTTCTGGAATTTTCCAAGCTTTTTAAAGGCACAGTCAACTTAGTGTATGTAAACTTCTGACCCACTGGAATTGTTATATAGTGAATTATAAGTGAAATAATCTGTCAGTTAACAACAGTTGGAAGAATTACTTGTGTCATGCACAAAGTAGATGTCCTAACTGACTTGCCAAAACGTAGGGTGTGTATAGTTTGTTAACATGAAATCTGTGGTGGTTGAAAAATTTGTTTTAATGACTTCAACCTAAGTGTATGTAAACTTCCGACTTCAACTGTATATACAGTAGTTGCCGTGGTAACCAAACAAACATACTTGCTAGTTTAGTTAACCAAACCATCAGTCCTAGCTTGCTATTATTAAAATCGAATTCAACATTGTCAATAATGTTTTCAATTTTACTTTTTGCGTTCAAAAGCAGCTCAAACATAGAACATGTAAGAATGAACTATAGCCTTTGAATTCTACCGTGCTGATATACCATGTGTTATAGAGAAATAATGCACGCTCTAGAATGCCCTTCAAGCCAATCAGAAACCGGACCGGACCGGACCGGGCGTGCAACAGGGAGGTAGGAGGAGAGCAGCTTTCACGGCCTGCGTCACACCCGAGGCCGGAACCGGAGCCCCCACCAGCAACCCCCTCAGTACCCCGCCATTTCCCCTCCTGGTTTAGTGTATTTTTTGGGGGAGAGGGGGAGATCAAGTGCGGTCGGGAGCCCGCACCTTGGAGGGGGGGTACTGTAAGGGCTGGGTAGTGGTAAAGCCGCTAACTCCCATCAGGGGGAGTGGATGAGCCACAACCCAGTCCTCACTTCAGAGAGGGAGGATTAATGATCCCCAATCAGAGACAGCTGTCTAGTATTGTCTCTGATTGGGGAGAGTATTTAGCTGTCCTCCACATCCACCTGTGTGTGGATCATTGTTTGTGCCTGTCTGCATGTGGGCTCACAGCACGTAAGTCACTTTGTATTTTGTCTGTTTCAATCTCCTGTTTTATTTTGTGTTTCATGAGAACATCTCCAAAATAAAAGGATGACACTTCACCAGCGCTCAGTCTATCGTCCCTTAAATACTCAGCATCGTGACACAGCCCAATAATACATGTAGTAGACCTAAAAATGCTTAGTCATGGCTGGTTCCACCCCTCCCCGTAGGTGATCACTGAGAGCCCAATAATACATATAGTAGACCTAAAAATGCTGAGTCATGGCTGGTTCCACCCCTCCACGGCAGTTCAGGAGCTACCCTGTTTTCTTCTTGTGGCTATGTGTTTCGGGTCATAGCGCACAAACAAGTCATAACGTTAGTTCCGTTACTCCTCTCCGTTCAAGCCAGCCTCTATTCACCTCACATCTCCACACAGCAGTGCCCTTGATAAATAGTAATGGACAGGATGAACTGAAACTGTGGTCACTCTCAGAGGATCTTTCTCTTGACCGTGTGACCAAGTTGAACAGAAGCAAAGATGAGGGGAGACAACACAGGGATGTTCTGTTAATCTAAACTCCAGTCACGCCATGTCCTTGATGATACACCCAGACCAGCTGCAGGCAGCTAGATGGAACCATCCTTATGAAAAGCACAGTATTGGTAGTTAAGAAATCCCCTATAAATAGTAAGAGATCTATCAATATTCATACAGATATAATCAACAAAGCAGGTAAACACGTTAATTTTTCCCTGACAGTCTCTTTCCAGGAACATCCTTCAGGATAAAAGCCTAATAGGCTTTTATCCATTTAGAGAAGTGAGTGGAGGTTGGCAGTAACATACATACTATAGACCTTCAAGGAGAGAAGTATGTTGTCTGGCTAGTTAGCTATGCTCAGGAAGAATGGCACCTGATGACCCCCCACTCACTGAGACCCGCACCACCATTCAGTCCTATTCCCTATATAGCGTACTACTTTTGACCAGGGCCCTTAGGGACCTATCGGGTGTCATTTGAGATGCATCACACCTCTCATCCAGACATCACATACATAAGACTCGTACAAACACACAGGTCTGTACTCTAACCCAGAACAGGACACACAGCTCTCTAACCCAGAACAGGACACACAGCTCTCTAACCCAGATCAGGACACACAGCTCTCTAACCCAGATCAGGACACACAGCTCTCTAACCCAGAACAGGACACACAGCTCTCTAACCCAGATCAGGACACACAGCTCTCTAACCCAGATCAGGACACACAGCTCTCTAACCCAGAACAGGACACACAGCTCTCTAACCCAGATCAGGACACACAGCTCTCTAACCCAGATCAGGACACACAGCTCTCTAACCCAGAACAGGACACACATCTCTCTAACCCAGATCAGGACACACAGCTCTCTAACCCAGATCAGGACACACTGCTTTCTAACACTGATCATTCTTATAACCCTATGGGTGCTCTTGATAGAGAGATAGACAGACAAAGAGCATGAGGACTTCATTTCATACCTCCTCCTCTTCCTCCCGCCGCTGCACTCCAACTGCTTCAATAATTCATCTGAACAAAAATAAAAACAGCATCATCTGACATGCAGAAAGCCTGAAACACAATCACAGGTTATACTCAGACTCTTTTATTCAACAACAGTCTCTTCCTCAATACACAAACACAAACACAATCACACTTGATTATACTTCTGACAAATGCTCAGAGCAACATATTGTGGTTTCTTATGGGAAAAGACATCATCTAACACATATTCTACTTCTTCATGGACAGAAGTATCCAGTCCGACCATCTACAGTATGGTGGCCTTGCCTTGTCAAGACCAACTACTTCTGTTGCGTCTGGCTCTGCCCTGCCCCTATATCTCCCAGCATTCAACTGGTTTAGCTACGTACTGCAGCAGCACTCTATGTCTTAGTTATGACCATATCCATATATAGACATCTCTCTATATATACTGAACAAAAATATAAATGCAACATGTAAAGTGTTGGTCCCATGTTTCATGTGTTGAAATAAAAGATCCCAGAAAATGTCGATACGGACCAAAAGCTTTTTTCTCTCAAATTTGCTTATATCCCTTTTAGTGAGACTTTCTCCTTTGCCAAGATAATTAATCCACCTGACAGGTGTGGCATATCAAGAAGCTGAATTAACAGCATGATCATTACACAGGTGCACCTTGTGCCAGGGACAATAAAAGGCCACTCTACAATGTGCAGTTTTGTCACACAACACAATGCCACAGACGTCTCAAGTTTTAAGGGAGCGTACACGTATATGTATATATATTCAGTATGTGGCTCTGGTTATGATAGCTCAGATACTGTAGCTGTAGCTGCCTATGGTTGTCTATTTTGGTTAACCTTGTGCTTTGGGTGTGTTTTGTTTGCTCTGACTGTTAACTTTGTGTTGTGGGTGTGTTTTGGCTGCTCTGACTGTTAACTTTGTGTTGTGGGTGTGTTTTGGCTGCTCTGACTGTTAACTTTGTGTTGTGGGTGTGTTTTGGCTGCTCTGACTGTTAACTTTGTGTTGTGGGTGTGTTTTGGCTGCTCTGACTGTTAACTTTGTGTTGTGGGTGTGTTTTGGCTGCTCTGACCATGATTTCTGAGAAGGTGATAATTGTGCTGACTGTGATCATTGCCATAACAATGCAATTTGTATATTTCCTGCACTGGCTGTCCTAGGCTCTGGTAGGTTGTGTTAGAACTGTTGGTGGTGTGTGTGTGTGTGTGTGTGTGTTTGTCTGAGTGTTCGTGTGCATGCTCTACTCCCAGTCTCAGCTGTGACAGGGACACTTGTGTTCCAGCTGACAGGCGACATTACACTCCCACGCTGAGAATAACTACACCCTCACGAAACACCCAACCACCTATCTTCACATCAGGCCTCCTCATCTCCCCTTATCTCCCCCTCCTCTACTCATCTCCCCTTACCTCCCCCTCCTCTTCTCCTCACCTCCCCCTCCTCCTCTCCCCTTACCTCCCCCTCCTCCTCTCTTCTCCTCTCCTCCCCTTACCTCCCCCTCCTCCTCTACTCATCTCCCCTTACCTCCCCCTCCTCCTCTCCCCTTACCTCCCCCTCCTCCTCTCCCCTTACCTCCCCCTCCTCCTCTCCCCTTACCTCCCCTCCTCCTCTACTCATCTCCCCTTACCTCCCCCTCCTCCTCTCCCCTTACCTCCCCCTCCTCCTCTCCCCTTACCTCCCCCTCCTCCTCTCCCCTTACCTCCCCCTCCTCCTCTCTTCTCCTCTCCTCCCCTTACCTCCCCCTCCTCCTCTCTTCTCCTCTCCTCCACTTACCTCCCCCTCCTCCTCTCTTCTCCTCTCCTCCCCTTACCTCCCCCTCCTCCTCTCTTCTCCTCTCCTCCCCTTACCTCCCCCTCCTCCTCTCTTCTCCTCTCCTCCCCTTACCTCCCCCTCCTCCTCTCTTCTCCTCTCCTCCCCTTACGTCCCCCTCCTCCTCTCCCCTTACCTCCCCCTCCTCCTCTCCCCTTACCTCACCCTCTCCTCCCCTTACCTCCTCTCCACTCTCCTCTGCTCCTCTCTCCTCTCCTCCTCTGCTCTTCTCTCCTCTCTCCTCTCCTCTCTCCTCCTCTCTCTTTTGGGGCGGTAGGTAGCCTAGTGGTTAGAGCGTTGGGCCAGTAACTGAAAGGTTGCTGGTTCGAATACCCGAGCAGACAAGATTAAAAAACCTGTCGATGTGTCCTTGAGCAAGGTACTTAACACTAATTTGCTCCAAGGGCTGACCCTGTAGGTAGGCTGTCATTGTAAATAAGAATATGTTCTTAATTGACTTCCCTAGTTAAATAAAGGTCAAATCAAATTCTGCTCCTCTGCCTCTCTCTCCTCTCCAGCGACAGTAACGGGTTAGAAGTGCAGGTCGAGCGGAGCAAAAGCAGGAGAGGTAGAGTGGTTTTCTCCTGTTCTCTTCTCCCTGTGTGTCATTCTAACATCAACTAATGTTGCCAGGAGCAGGAGAGGGAACAGAGCCTGGTTTCTAAAACTCCTGCTGCTGACTGTCACAGAATGTCATCTACATAAGAGACCTCTTTCTGTCTATCCCTTTCATACACATACCAAAATCCCTATAATTTACCATGCCTGCTTTTTATAACAGCTTATTGGTGTATCTGAAAGGGGTAGTTGGTTAAAATTAGTAAATTAAAAGCCACCTAAAGACCTAGTCATGATTCCTGCATTTTCACAGACCCTGTAATCTCTCACTCTCTATCTATCTCTGTCTCTGTCTCTCTCTCTCTCTCTCTCGCTCTCTTTCTCCCTCTCTCTCTATCTTTCTCCCTCTCTCTCCCTCTCTCTCTCTCTTTCTCCTCTCTCGCTATCTTTCTCCTCTCTCTCTTTCTCCTCTCTCCCTCTCCCTCTCTCTCTCTCTATCTTTCTCCTTCTTCCCTCTCCCCTTTCTATCTCCTCTCTCTCTTTCACTCTATCACATTTTCTTCTGCTCTCGTAATATGGTCTCCAGATTATTCATCTACATGTCTACACTGTGAACATTGTCAAGTGAAAAACATCAACCTAATAATAGTACAAACACACAATAAAATGTAAAAGCCTTACGCAGAGAGAGAGAGAGAGAGAGAGAGAGAGAGAGAGAGAGAGAGAGAGAGAGAGAGAGAGAGAGAGAGAGAGAGAGAGAGAGAGAGAGAGAGAGAGAGAGAGAGAGAGAGAGAGAGAGAGAGAGAGAGAGAGAGAGAGAGAGAGAGAGAGAGAGAGAGAGAGAGAGAGAGAGAGAGAGAGAGAGAGAGAGAGAGAGAGAGAGAGAGAGAGAGAGAGAGAGAGAGAGAGAGAGAGAGAGAGAGAGAGAGAGATGTTGATTTCCATAGCCGGCGGGATGTGGGGCAGGGTGGGGGGTTGTGGGAGTGCAGACTGCTAAATAGTCAATTAATGGTACCCAAACTATCTGCACTGACCCTAAGACTATATACACACACCATATACACCCTCACTCACACACCCTACATTGACACTCCCACACAAAACCCACACACATTCACATACACTACAGTCGTGGCCAAAAGTTTTGAGAATGACACAAGTATTGGTTTCCACAAAGTTTTCTGCTTCAGTGTTCTTAGATCTTTATGTCAGTAGTTACTATGGTAACACTGAAGTATAATTACAAGTATTCCATAAGTGTCAAAGGCTTTCATTGACATTGACATTCAGTTTATGCAAAGAGTCAATATTTGCAGTGTTGACCCTTCTTTTTCAAGACCTCTGCAATTCGCCCTGGCATGCTGTCAATTAACTTCTGGGCCACATCCTGACTGATGGCAGGCCATTCTTGCATAATCAATGCTTGGAGTTTGTCAGAAGTTGTGGGTTTTTGTTTTTGTTTGAGGATCGACCACAAGTTCTCAATGGGATTAAGGTCTGGGGAGTTTCCTGGCCATGGACCCAAAATGTCGATGTTTTGTTCCCCGAGCCACTTAGTTATCACTTTTGCCTTATGGCAAGGTGCTCCTTTATGCTGGAAAAAGCATTGGTCGTCACCAAACTGTTCTTGGATGGTTGGGAGAAGTTGCTCTCGGAGGATGTGTTGGTACCATTCTTTATTCATGGCTGTGTTCTTACCCTGACTTCATGTACATATCTACCTCAAATACCTTATTATTATCTATCCTGATGCCTAGTCACTTTACCCTGCCTTCATGTACATATCTACCTCAAATACCTTATTATTATCTATCCTGATGACTAGTAACTTTACCCTGCCTTCATGTAAATATCTACCTCAAATACCTTATTATTATCTATCCTGATGACTAGTCACTTTATCCTGCCTTCATGTACATATCTACCTCAAATACCTCGTACCTCTACACATTGATCTGGTACTGGTACTTCCTGTATATAGCTTAATTATTGTGTATTTAATGTACTGGTACTTCCTGTATTTACTGTAACTCCATTATTGATCTGATCTGGTACTGGTACTTCCTGTATTTACTGTAACTCCATTATTGATCTGATCTGGTACTGGTACTTCCTGTATTTACTGTAACTCCATTATTGATCTGATCTGGTACTGGTACTTCCTGTATTTACTGTAACTCCATTATTGATCTGATCTGGTACTGGTACTTCCTGTATTTACTGTAACTCCATTATTGATCTGATCTGGTACTGGTACTTCCTGTATTTACTGTAACTCCATTATTGATCTGATCTGGTACTGGTACTTCCTGTATTTACTGTAACTCCATTATTGATCTGATCTGGTACTGGTACTTCCTGTATTTACTGTAACTCCATTATTGTGTATTTTATTAATTCCTCTTTTGTTACATTTTTTTAAATGTATTATTATTTTTAAACTCTGAATCGTTGGGATAGATAGATAGATAGATAGATAGATAGGTACTTTATTGATCCCCCGGGGGGGAAATTTCATTATCAAGCAGCTACAACAAAAACACAGGGCAGGTGCAAAATGCCACAACGAAAGTACACAAAAGACAGATACACGGTACATGATACATAGAGCGGCAGTATGAAAAAGTATAGAAATACAGGATATCTGGAATGCAAAAAAAAAAAAAAAAAAATTAAAAAAAAAAGCTATAAGAAGACATTGCATAGTATGGGTGGTTGGCTGAATATGTACACTATACATTGGTGGATGTTGGATGGTTAACTATACTATACAGGTTGATGGCAGAGAAATACTTCAGTAGCTAATGCGTATGATATGAGCGAGGGTAATAATAGTTTACTTAATAGACAGAATGGGTAAATGAACAGGTAAGTGAAAATTTTGCATGGTTAAATTAGCTGTACAGTTAGGTATACAGTTATATTTACAGATAAGTGAATACTTGCATGTTTACACAAACTGTACAGGTAAAT
Organism: Thymallus thymallus; assembly: GCA_023634145.1. Taxonomy (NCBI): domain Eukaryota; kingdom Metazoa; phylum Chordata; class Actinopteri; order Salmoniformes; family Salmonidae; genus Thymallus; species Thymallus thymallus. Next base: position 33,706,118 of record CM042385.1, on the reverse strand, counting down.
GACAGGAAGAGATACTTTAATAGCTAAATGTGTGTATGATATCATTGGGGTAATAATAGTAATTCCCTTAAAATACAGTCCTTAGTGCGCAGGGTTTAATTACAGACAACTGCACTTATTGCACATTTGATATACTAAAAGCAATGAGAAAAGGTGCAACTGGCAGGATACTAATATGCCTTCCTGAGTGAATGCCTAGGTCCAATAATTACTTACAATATTGCATGTGATATAATATAACAACTGTACATGGGTATGTATATACAGACCTGTATGAATAAGTAGGTCCTGAGTGGATGAGTGCTGACGGAACAGAGTTACTCACGGATGGATGCATAATTGTTAAACTAGGTCCTAGCACCCCAACAGTTCCAGATCTAAGGAAGGGCACATAAGCAAGCATTTCATGGCAAAGTCAGTTGTATTCGGAGCATGTGACAAAAAACTGACTTGATTTGCATGCGTGCAGCAAGCTAAAGACAGCCAGCATGTGATTGACTGCTATAGACTGCTAGCATGTGATTGACTGCTATAGACTGCTAGCATGTGATTGACTGCTATAGACTGCTAGCATGTGATTAACTGCTATAGACTGCTAGCATGTGATTGACTGCTATAGACTGCTAGCATGTGATTGACTGCTAATGACTGCTAGCATGTGATTGACTGCTAATGACTGCTAGCATGTGATTGACTGCTAATGACTGCTAGCATGTGATTGACTGCTAAAGACTGCTAGCATGTGATCGACTACTAAAGGCTGCTAGCATGTGATTGCATTGAGCAGCCCAGCATTGAGCAGCCCAGCATTGAGCAGCCCAGCATTGAGCAGCCCAGCATTGAGCAGCCCAGCATTGAGCAGCCAGGGAATAAGCAGGAGATCTAGACAGAAGAAAATAAAAGAGTGAGAGAGAGTGCAAGACAGTGAGAACACTAGGCTAAACTCCAGTGAGGTGGTTGCCAGATTGAGTTATTTCCAGACAGAGTGAGACGAGAGGTGACAGTGACACAGTCACTCTATGTTGTCTTCCTAGACAGCCCTCAGAGGACAGGGAGAGCGTCTAGTCTACAGTTGCTCACTACACATCCTCAGGAGGACGATAAGCCAAGTTGGGAAAACACATTGAGCAGCGCACTGCACTGGAAGTTAGACATTGCACATCTTCATATCAACAATGTGTTACCAGCCCACCTTAAAATGGCACCATGTGTAGCCATATTCATATAGTTACAAACCATAACTTTTCAATGCATCTTCACCTGACATGACATGATGACCACTCATTAGGCCTACCTGAGAATCCAAGTATCTAGTCTTGGGAGACTAGACTCAGTGTTCACCAACAGCGTAGAGTAGACTTAGCTGAAAAGCGTGACTATACTGAAACATATCCTAATTCAGCACCATGGACAGCGTCGGTCAAGAGGGCCCTAATTCAGCACCATAGACAGTGTCAGTCAAGGGGGCCTAATTCAGCACCATGGACAGCGTCGGTCAAGAGGGCCCTAATTCAGCACCATGGACAGTGTCAGTCAAGGGGGCCTAATTCAGCACCATGGACAGCGTTGGTCAAGGGACCCCTAATTCAGCACCATGGACAGTGTCAGTCAAGGGGGCCTAATTCAGCACCATGGACAGCGTTGGTCAAGGGACCCCTAATTCAGCACCATGGACAGCGTTGGTCAAGGGACCCCTAATTCAGCACCATGGACAGTGTCAGTCAAGGGGGCCTAATTCAGCACCATGGACAGCGTTGGTTAAGGGACCACTAATTCAGCACCATGGACAGCGTCGGTCAAGAGGGCCCTAATTCAGCACCATAGACAGTGTCAGTCAAGGGGGCCTAATTCAGCACCATGGACAGCGTTGGTCAAGGGACCCCTAATTCAGCACCATGGACAGTGTTGGTCAAGGGACCCCTAATTCAGCACCATGGACAGTGTCAGTCAAGGGGGCCTAATTCAGCACCATGGACAGCGTTGGTTAAGGGACCCCTAATTCAGCACCATGGACAGCGTCGGTCAAGAGGCCCCTAATTCAGCACCATGGACAGCGTTGGTTAAGGGACCCTAATTCAGCAACATGGACAGTGTTGGTCAAGGGACCCTAATTCAGCATCATGGACGTTGTCGGTCAAGGGGCCGTAATTCAGCACCGTGGACGGTTTCGATCATGGGGCCCCTAATTCAGCACCGTGGACAGCATCAGTCAAGGGGGCCCTAATTCAGCACCATGGACAGCATCAGTCAAGGGGGCCCTAATTCAGCACCATGGACAGCATCAGTCAAGGGGGCCCCTAATTCAGCACCGTGGACAGCATCAGTCAAGGGGGGCCCTAATTCAGCACCGTGGACAGCATCAGTCAAGGGGGCCCTAATTCAGCACCGTGGACAGCATCAGTCAAGGGGGCCCTAATTCAGCACCGTGGACAGCATCAGTCAAGGGGGCCCTAATTCAGCACCGTGGACAGCATCAGTCAAGGGCAGACTGGAGCAGTGTTCGAATACTCATACTAACATACTGTATACTACATACTTAATGAGTATATACTACATGCTATATACTATTAGTTCATTTTAGTATACTGTAAACGAACGGTATCGTTTCAGTTGAGAATACTGGCTCTTCACCTGTTTACTGGAAGTTGATGCTGTTGCTATGCAACCTCTTGCTAGCTTGTTAGCATAACAAATTACTAGCTAGACTTTTTACGACTTCGGGTGTGTTCTTAAATTCAATCGGGAGTCCCATAGAGCGGCGCACAATTGGAACAGCGTCCTCCGGGTTAGGGGAGGGTTTGATCGGGGTAGGACGTCATTATAAATAAGAATTTGTTCAATAAGGAAACTAAAGATGTGATGCACTAACGCACATATCTATGCTGTAGAGAAATCAAATCAAATCATTCCTCTTTGGGTTTGAGATCAAATTAAACTGAGGCTATTGTTCTAAATCCTGGATGGAACGGCGACTTGATGTCCTTCCTAATCGGCAGCAGCAGTGAGCTTTGCGCAGACCAAACCATTAAGCACAATTAGCAATAATGAACCCTAATCACGCAGGTTTAATTGGCTTTATGTGTGTTCAATTAGACACAACATGGAAATTCCCTTTCGTTTAAAAGGCTGTCATAAAGGTATATAATGTCACAAGATTTCAAAGACTCGTAATGTGAGTCAGTTTTATCATTTAATAAATTCGTACAAAAGCTTCAACCACATTTCTGCGTAGTGCATTACAGACAGTGTGTATTTGTTGTGTAAAAATAATGCACAACAGTTAATCGAGGTATGTTAAAAATCACGTGATTAACACAATCTGACGCACGGAAAACGTGCAATAGCCTACTTTCCCCACTGGACTATAATGTCCTGTTGAAAAGATATCAAACCAGGGCGACAATTAAAACGTCACAATAATTTACAACTGTATCATAGACAGAATTATACATATAATCCCCATTACGCATAGCCTATATCAAGACAGGAATGAGAATATTTGTCATGATGTATACTCTAGGTCTTGAAATTCCCAAGAAAGTATTATACATTTAGAATCTTTAAAAATAGGCTTCCACCACTCTCCAACTGTAAGTATCATGGATATGCAGGGTGTGTCGCGGCCAAATTACAATATCGAGAGCTACGGTAGGCTATTGCTATAGGGTACTGTCTAAGTATAGGGTTACTCACTTGCCATAGTGAGAAACAGGAGAGCGAGCGCTGCTGTCACCGGGGCTGCCATAGCCGCTCGCTCCCTCCAATGCGCCCGAGATCCGAACACTTGGAGATGGACGAGTTTCCTGTTTCCCCCTCTTTCGCTCCCAGTGTGAAAATGAAAAATAAGAGACAGCACACACCAGCGCGTAATGAGGGGGACTTAAGGTGCCTTTTCAAGTCGTTGGTATCCGACGATCCCGTTAGTTTGATAAACGTGGAGGCTTCAAATGTCGTTACGAGGCAAGGAGAGGGTTGTTCAGTCTTCCCAGATGAGAAGGCTTGTTTCTGTCACAGCGCGTCTGAGTGGGGCTACGCGTCCGAACCCCGCCAGTCATGGAACTGCCAGTGCACGGCAAACTGGGGCGCAGAAACGGAGTCCATAATTCCACTTGAGTATTCAAATTTTATTTTTCCCGATATTTGGAGGCTATGAAGATGGATGGTGAGTTACGGGATATGGTAGACTGTCCGTCCATTGACTACTGTAGATACAATGTTAAAGCGGTTGTCCTCACTTTGAGATTGCCCGCGGGAGGTCCCAGTCTCGGGCGGCGTGAGGTCCCAGTCTCGGGCGGCGCGAGGTCCCAGTCTCTGTCTCTATCGCTCAGTTTTGATCTAGCCTACACAGTTGACATTTGTGACAACAAATAGGAAGCAATTACAGTAGAGATCCCTGAGGCGATCGGCTATTCTAATATACTATATTTACTTAGTTTAATTAAATGGGGATTAATCCTTGGAAAAACAAATGTGGGTTTAAAGTAAACCCCCATTGGGCACCAATCCAATAAAATGCTTTTAAATAATAAAACTTGTACTTTTCAGGCTTCACAAGCAGTCATTACCATAACACATGATCATTGTATACAGTGACATATACAGTGTATCATTTCACACAGAAATAGCAGGCCCACTTGACTAATTCTGAGTGTAGTGAATGCCTCTCTAACAGGAAGCTATAACAGGGGGGGGCTTGCCTGTTTTGCATGTTATTTTGGCATTAATATTAATATGTGTCACATATCAGTTTGCAAACAATGTAAAATAAATATATTGAGTTAGTAAAGCAGCATACAAACAGGCAGCTCCATAACGCAGGTGTTTCAGCTCAGTGCTTTCTGTGGGGGTGGGGCAGGCCAGCAGAAAATAGGAGCATTGCACCGTGATTGGCTCAGTGTTCTGTCACTCATGGGGACAATACATCACCCGCCTTTAGTAAGGGAGACAGCAAGAATGTGAGCCCTTTGGGTCCTTTCATAGACTTAGATTAGAAGTGCCCTTCCAAGAGGCTAAAGGTCATTGGCCACAGATAAAATGGCGTCAAATCACGTTATATCTAAAGTAGCTTTGATTGGACTGATCATGTCAACATCATACTTTCAAAATCTTAGCTATCAGTCATCATCATGAATCAAGTGGACAATCTACTGGCAAATCCTTTTAATCCTTGTCATATGAAGAGAAATAATGAAGAGAAATTATAGATAAAATGTATCAGTGCTCATCGGCCATTGGACATAAACATTACACAACAAGTTGGACATCGCAAATTCAACAATGAGAAGTTTGGAAGGAATCGTGACAGTGTCTTAACCGCAAGCATTGCAACTGGGAAGTCGGGAATAAACAGTTCAAACTGGAAAAATACGTTTTGAACTGTAAATCCGGCATCTTTCTCATTGATGACAAAATTAGCCCAAAAAAGGACCGTCGCGCCACTTTCCTTTTCAACTACATCACAACAACATGAGTCCAAAAATGTCTTGTATGCTTCTGCATAAAGGATGTAATATACCAGGGAGATATGTATACTGTAGATAAGAAAGTAATAGTAAGTGCATGTTGTGTAGTAAGCTGTTAGTAGCCCATGTGCCTCACCCTAATAATTTGGTCCCTTTCCCCTTCATAACATAGCCTACTGTTCTGACTTGGTGGTGCACATGTAGCCTATAGCCTGTTTTAGAGAAATGTAATCATAGAATATTGTAAAAGCTTTCATTGTCTGCTTATATGCCCCCTTTATTTATCCTACGGTTCTGACTTGGTGTACAGGGAGAACACTGTAAGAACGGTCCATGTTCTGAATTCTGTCGCTGTACATTTCAAAAGTGCTGAACAAATAGTTATATTGACTACGTCCGTCCTGGCTCGCTCATTAATGTCTTATTTGAAATTACAGATTGCTTCTTATCCGCTTGCCGTCCCCTTATTCCATAGTTTGTACATCTCAATAGTCATTATAAACCACATTTGTTTAAGCAAGTCAGCCATTTAAAAGCTATGGTTTTTTTAAAGGCAGTAAATGAGGCTGAATGAACTGTTTCACTGCCAGACAAGGCTCCTCTGATAGCCAGGTGTAGCAGTGGTAAGGTGTTGGGACTCTGCTGTTGGGACTCTGCTGTTGGGACAGCTTTATGTCGGCCCTAACAGTTTGTGGGCACCGTTTGTCACCGTTATAGTTGATGTATTGTTTAGTGTTGTGTTTTGTTGTGTAGTGGCTTTGCTGTTTGCCCCACCAAGATGTACATGCTAAAAACACCACTGCTGTATGCAATATGCTGGACACAACTACTTCCGCCTCGCATGGCGGCCTCAGCTGGTAACCATGGGCTCCGAGGGAGATTATGCAATTAACTCTACATGAACTTAATTAAGCACAGCTTTGAACGGTTCAAACCCCCCCCCCCAACGCAAACTACCCAGGGATACTAGTGTACAGCGGACAGGAGAAAGGGAGGGCTAGAGAAAGGAGGGGAAGAATGGAGAGAGGAGGAGAGGAATGAGAGGTAACTGACACAGCTACCCACTCTCCTCTCATCAACTCCAAACCAAACCCCACACTTACCAACACAACACACATATTCACAGAACAACAGTATAGATATCCAGTTACCTTAAGAGCTAGATATCCCAATATCACCTTGCACTTTAAAGTGGGAATGCCATAACAGAGACAAATCTCTGCTGATGACCTAATCAAAATAACATCCATCACCCCATACCCGCCCCTCACCCCATCCCTCATCTTGACCAGTAGGTCTGCTTCTAAAAGCTGTGGTGTGGAGGGTACAGGGAGGTGGAGGGAGGATGGAAACAGCATACATCTAATCAGAGCTACTTAGACCTCACTGCCGGCTGTGAAAAGAGAGACTGACACCAGCCCCCTGAGAGGAGCAGCCTCCATCAGCAAGCAAACAAACAAAGAGGCAAGCAAAAAAAAGAAAGTATATACATAGCACTTTGTCCTCCTCTCTCCAAACACGGACATTAATGACACAGGATGTAAACCATGACCGTCCGTATCTCTATCTAGCAATCACGACATGTAGCAATGACAAGTTAATGACCCCTTATTCACACAACACCTACAGGAATATTTCAGCAACAGCACCAACTCTCTCCTCAGCCACGCCAACCTACCCTGGCAATATCAACCCTTCCTGTCTCTCTCCACATCCCTAACCCCCTAACTCTCTCCTCTCCTCTCCTCTCTCCACATCCCTAACACCCTAACTCACCCTCTCTTCTCCTCTCTCCACATCCCTAACACCCTAACTCACCCTCTCTTCTCCTCTCTCCACATCCCTAACACCCTAACTCACCCCTCTCCTCTCCTCTCTCCACATCCCTAACCCCCTAACTCACCCTCTTTTCTCCTCTCTCCACATCCCTAACCCCTTAACTCACCCTCTCCTCTCTCTCCACATCCCTAACCCCCTAACTCACCCCTCTCTCTCCTCTCCTCTCTCCACATCCCTAACCCCCTAACTCACCCTCTCTTCTCCTCTCTCCACATCCCTAACCCCTTAACTCACCCTCTCCTCTCTCTCCACATCCCTAACCCCCTAACTCACCCCTCTCTCTCCTCTCTCCACATCCCTAACACCCTAACTCACCCCTCTCTCTCTCTCCACATCCCTAACCCCCTAACTCACCCCTCTACTCTCCTCTCTCCACATCCCTAACACCCTAACTCACCCCTCTCTCTCTCTCCACATCCCTAACCCCCTAACTCACCCCTCTACTCTCCTCTCTCCACATCCCTAACACCCTAACTCACCCCTCTCTCTCTCTCCACATCCCTAACCCCCTAACTCACCCCTCTACTCTCCTCTCTCCACATCCCTAACCCCCTAACTCACCCCTCTCCTCTCTCCACATCCCTAACCCCCTAACTCACCCTCTCTTCTCCTCTCTCCACATCCCTAACCCCCTAACTCATCTCTCTCCTCTCTTCACATCCCTATTTTCTCCCCAGACTCCATTCCCTTTCTATCCCATGCTTCTCTACTCATTCCTTTGTCACACTGTAGGCTTGCTTGTAGGTTTGAGTCCTCTTTCATTACCTTCAAGTGCTCATTGACCATGCCAGTGGTGAAAGTGTAATATAATCAGTTCATATGACTGTGGGACATTAGTGTTCCTATATGACAGGCAGGGACAGGGAGTTCCCTAATTTCAGACTGGTGGTCTGTCACAACCAGACACTGACCTACTCTAATGACTACAACTCACCCTGATGGCTCAGTCTCTGAATGGGACCTCATACAGTCAGTCCCCCTCCCCTGACAGAAACAATCAGTCCCCCTCCCCTGACAGATACAGTCAGTCCCCCTCCCCTGACAGATACAGTCAGTCCACTTCCCCTGACAGATACAGTCAGTCCCCCTCCCCTGATAGATACAGTCAGTCCCCCTCCCCTGACAGATACAGTCAGTCCCCCTCCCCTGACAGATACAGTCAGTCCCCCTCCCCTGACAGATACAGTCAGTCCCCCTCCCCTGACAGATACAGTCAGTCCCCCTCCCCTGACAGATACAGTCAGTCCCCCTCCCCTGACAGATACAGTCAGTCCCCTTCCCCTGACAGATACAGTCAGTCCCCCTCCCCTGATAGATACAGTCAGTCCCCCTCCCCTGACAGATACAATCAGTCCCCCTCCCCTGACAGATAGTCAGTCCCCCTCCCCTGACAGATAGTCAGTCCCCCTCCCCTGACAGATACAGTCAGTCCCCCTCCCCTGACAGATACAGTCAGTCCCCTTCCCCTGACAGATACAGTCAGTCCCCCTCCCCTGACAGATACAGTCAGTCCCCCTCCCCTGATAGATACAGTCAGTCCCCCTCCCCTGACAGATACAATCAGTCCCCCCTCCCCTGACAGATAGTCAGTCCCCCTCCCCTGACAGATAGTCAGTCCCCCTCCCCTGACAGATAGTCAGTCCCCCTCCCCTGACGGATAGTCAGTCCCCCTCACCTGACAGATCCTCTCCTATTGTTCACCTCCCTCCCTCCCTCCCCCCTTCTCTCTCTCCCCTTCTTTTATTTTCTCCCCCTCTCTGTTGTTGACTCCTATAGGGAGGACTGTGTGTCTGTTGTTGACTCCTATAGGGAGGACTGTGTGTCTGTTGTTGGCTCCTATAGGCAGGACTGTGTGTCTGTTGTTGACTCCTATAGGGAGGACTGTGTGTCTGTTGTTGACTCCTATAGGGAGGACTGTGTGTCTGTTGTTGACTCCTATAGGGAGGACTGTGTGTCTGTTGTTGACTCCTATAGGGAGGACTGTGTGTCTGTTGTTGACTCCTATAGGGAGGACTGTGTGTCTGTTGTTGACTCCTATAGGGAGGACTGTGTGTCTGTTGTTGACTCCTATAGGGAGGACTGTGTGTCTGTTGTTGACTCCTATAGGGAGGACTGTGTGTCTGTTGTTGACTCCTATAGGGAGTACTGTGTGTCTGTTGTTGACTCCTATAGGGAGGACTGTGTGTCTGTTGTTGACTCCTATAGGGAGGACTGTGTGTCTGTTGTTGACTCCTATAGGGAGGACTGTGTGTCTGTTGTTGACTCCTATAGGGAGGACTGTGTGTCTGTTGTTGACTCCTATAGGGAGGACTGTGTGTCTGTTGTTGACTCCTATAGGGAGGACTGTGTGTCTGTTGTTGACTCCTATAGGGAGGACTGTGTGTCTGTTGTTGACTCCTATAGGGAGGACTGTGTGTCTGTTGTTGACTCCTATAGGGAGGACTGTGTGTCTGTTGTTGACTCCTATAGGGAGGACTGTGTGTCTGTTGTTGACTCCTATAGTGAGGACTGTGTGTCTGTTGTTGACTCCTATAGGGAGGACTGTGTGTCTGTTGTTGACTCCTATAGGGAGGACTGTGTGTCTGTTGTTGACTCCTATAGGGAGGACTGTGTGTCTGTTGTTGACTCCTATAGGGAGGACTGTGTGTCTGTTGTTGACCCCTATAGGGAGGACTGTGTGTCTGTTGTTGACCCCTATAGGGAGGACTGTGTGTCTGTTTATGACTCCTACCGTATAGGGAGGACTGTGTGTCTTTTGATGACTCCTACCGTATAGGGAGGACTGTGTGTCTTTTGATGACTCCTGTAGGGAGGACTGTGTGTCTGTTGATGACTCCTGTAGGGAGGACTGTGTGTCTGTTGATGACTCCTATAGAGAGGACTGTGTGTCTGTTGATGACTCCTATAGGTAGGACTGTGTGTCTGTTGATGACTCCTGTAGGGAGGACTGTGTGCCCTGAGCAGGGTTATGTCATCATGATTCGTACTTTGTCCCCAGCCAGACTGTACACACCTGACTCAGACTGCACCATGGCCCAGCGCCAACTCTTTGTCCACACAAACATACACACATATGCACACGCCCACACAAACACACACATGCATGCGCACACACACGCTGGCATATGCAGACACAGACAAACCTTGTCCCTAAACACCCTCTCAAACACACACACTTTCTCGAACACACTTTCTAACGTGCCAACAAACACAGATTTGCAGATAGACAGACAGACACACACTGTGACCCGTCCTTACAGACTCTCTCAAACAAGTAAACAGATGGACATGATTTTTAAGGTCTTATCTGAGACTTCTGCTTTCTCTTTCCTCACATTCATCTTTTACATTTCCCTTCATCCTTGCTGTTGTTTCTGTTTTTCTCTCTCTAACAGACTATGAACAGAACAGGCCACTGGCATCCACAGACACCTGTTTACTGTGGCCGGGATCAAAGTGACCAATTAGAGCGAATCAATGCAGACGGAACAAAAAGACAAACAAGGCTGCATCCTGTGACTCTGCTCCTACCTTCACAGTCTCTCTTCATACACCCTACTGCATCTACCAAGAACATCCCCCTCTCTGCTCCTACCTTCACAGTCTCTCTTCATACACCCTACTGCATCTACCAAGAACATCCCCCTCTCTGCTCCTACCTTCACAGTCTCTCTTCATACACCCTACTGCATCTACCAAGAACATCCCCCTCTCTGCTCCTACCTTCACAGTCTCTCTTCATACACCCTACTGCATCTACCAAGAACATCCCCCTCTCTGCTCCTACCTTCACAGTCTCTCTTCATACACCCTACTGCATCTACCAAGAGTATCTCCCTCTCTGCTCCTACCTTCACAGTCTCTCTTCATACACCCTACTGCATCTACCAAGAGCACCTCCCTTTCTATTCTCAACATCCGCCTCCTTTTCTTATCTACACACACACACACACACACACACACACACACACACACACACACACACACACACACACACACACACAAACACACACATAGGATTAGGGCCTTAAGATGAACATAGTGGACCCTCTATAGGCCTAAATGATCAGACCGTTTTTTGTCCTTGTGTTCTAATTAACTCTATCCTGTTATTTCATGATGTGCTTTCCTCTATCCCTCTACTGGGAGACCCGGCAAGCATCTTTTTAAAATGAAGACCATTTGAAATCCTTTCAACATTGGATCACTTGGGAGGCTAAAGTAGTTTCATTTAAACGTGAAAGAACATTGATAAGTTCATACAAGTATGTGCCCTTAAAGATAAAAGTATGGCTATTTGGCTCAGAGTCTGACATCGCCCTGCAGGGCTTGAGTTGAGAAGTAAAGCTCAAGGTTTTAAGTTTTAAAAAAAAGTAATATCTCCATATTTATATGCCCCTTTCCCAGCACCGGCCCATTAAGAACAAGGAAACGGATGCTGATCAATATGTTGAAAACAACAATAGATTATAGAAATAGGAGTGCAGGCAGGGCACATAAAACCTCCTCAGAGAACATGAGCAATGAGACAAATAAAGGGGGATAACCTGATGAAAGAGGAGGGTGAGATGGGTAGAAAAAGGAGGGACTCTCAGGAGGAGAGAGTAGAGAGGGTGGGAAAGTTATACAGATAGGTATAGAGGTAGAGAGAGATGTATCCTCACTGCTAGTGATGCAGTCCTGCTCTCTCCCAATATAATTGATTCATTCTGTTTCTCAGTAATTACCTACATTAAATCTCCTATAAACTCACTTAGCCAGTTTCCTTGCTATTGCATTGACTTTGAGTTTATCCTTCATTTACACTACCGTTCAAAAGTTTGGGGTCACTTTGAAATGTCCTTTGTCCATTAAAATAACATCAAATTGATCAGAAATACAGTGTAGACATTGTTAATGTTATAAATGACTATTGTAGCTGGAAACGGCTGATTGTTTATGGAATATCTACATAGGCGTACAGAGGCCCATTATCAGCAACCATCACTCCTGTGTTCCAATGGCACGTTGTGTTAACTAATCCAAGTTTATCATTTTAAAAGGCTAATTGATCATTAGAAAACCCTTTTGCAATTATGTTAGCACAGCTGAAAACTGTTGTGCTCATTAAAGAAGCAATAAAACTGGCCTTCTTTAGACTAGTTGAGTATCTGGAGCATCAGCATATGTGGGTTCGATTACAGGCTCAAAATGGCCAGAAACAAAGAACTTTCTTCTGAAACTCGTCAGTCTATTCTTGTTCTGAGAAATGAAGGCTATTTCATGCGAGATATTGCCAACAGAATTAAAGATCTCGTACAACGCTGTGTACTACTCCCTTCACAGAACAGAGCAAACTGTCTCTAACCAGAATAGAAAGAGGAGTGGGAGGCCCCGGTGCACAACTGAGCAAGAGGACAAGTACATTAGAGTGTCTAGTTTGAGAAACAGACGCCTCACAAGTCCTCAACTGGCAGCTTCATTAAATAGTATCCACAAAACACCAGTCTCAACGTCAACAGTGAATATGTGACTCCTGGATGCTGGCCTTCTAGGCAGAGTTACAAAGAAAAAGCCATATCCCAGACTGGCCAATAAAAATAACAGATTAAGACGGGCAATAGAACACAGACACATTCGACAGAGGAAGATTGGAAAAAAGTGTTATGAACAGACAAATCTAAGTTTGAGAGGTTCGGATCACAAAGAAGAACGTTCGTGAGATGCAGACCAAATGAAAAGATGCTGGAGGAGTGCTTGACATCATCTGTCAAGCATGGTGGAGGCAATGTGATGGTCTGGGGGGCTTTGGTGGTAAAGTGGGAGATTAGTACAAGGTAAAAGGATCTTGAAGAAGGAAGGCTATCACTCCATTTTGCAACACCATGCCATACCCTGTGGACGGAGCTTAATTGGGGCCAATTTCCTCCTACAACAGGACAATGACCCAAAGCACAGCTCCAAACTAAGCAAGAACTATTTAGGGAAGAAGCAGTCAGCTGGTATTCTGTCTATAGTGGAGTGGCCAGCACAGTCACCGGATCTCAACCCTATTGAGCTGTTGTGGGAGGAGCTTGACCGTATGGTACGTAAGAAGTGCCCATCAAGCCAATCCAACTTGTGGGAGATGCTTCAGGAATCATGGGGTGAAATCTCTTCAGATTACCTCAACGAATTGACAACTAGAATGCCAAAGGTTTTTAAGGCTGTAATTGCTGCAAATGGAGGATTCTTTGACGAAAGCAATGTTTGAAGGACACAATTATTATTTCAATTAAAAATCATTATTTATAACCTTGTCAATGTCTTGACTATATTTCATATTCATTTTGCAACTAATTTTATGTATGTTTTCATGGAAAACAAAGACATTTCTAAGTGACCCAAAACTTTTGAACGATAGTGTAACTTCCAGTATGTATGAAATTCTGGATTCTAGACTGTAGTGTTTCACAATCTGCCTCCATTCCCCAGGTCAAGTTGATGAGCTGTATATATTGTTGCTCTGGAAAAACATGAGGGAAGCCAACATTGTGGAAAGTTATTTAACTTATATAAGTTGTATGCATCCCCTATATTTTGAAGTTGTCATTATACATCTTCTCAGTGCCTCTTCATCTGCCTCATTCTAAGCTTCGTCTTCATTTACACGTGATTACACCGGTGAATCAGTATTTCAACCCGACACACACACACATTTTGATTCCCCTGTCTCAGGTATACCCTTCTGCTCCTCCCGGAGGTCACTGGCAGGACATTCCAAACACCCTGTCTCAGGTATACCCTTCTGCTCCTTCCGGAGGTCACTGGCAGGACATTCCAAACACCCTGTCTCAGGTATACCCTTCTACTCCTCCCGGAGGTCACTGGCAGGACATTCCAAACACCCTGTCTCAGGTATACCCTTCTGCTCCTCCCGGAGGTCACTGGCAGGACATTCCAAACACCCTGTCTCAGGTATACCCTTCTGCTCCTCCCGGAGGTCACTGGCAGGACATTCCAAACACCCTGTCTCAGGTATACCCTTCTGCTCCTCACGGGGGTCACTGGCAGGATATTCCAAACACCCTGTCTCAGGTATACCCTTCTGCTCCTCACAGGGGTCACTGGCAGGATATTCCAAACACCCTGTCTCAGGTATACCCTTCTGCTCCTCACGGGGGTCACTGGCAGGATATTCCAAACACCCTGTCTCAGGTATACCCTTCTGCTCCTCACGGGGGTCACTGGCAGGATATTCCAAACACCCTGTCTCAGGTATACCCTTCTGCTCCTCATGGGGGTCACTGGCAGGACATTCCAAACACCCAGAAAGAGGGGTGAGGTTGGATATAAAGATAAAGACAATTTGTTCTTCACTTAAATTTGTGAACATGAGCATAAAGGCCTAACCCTAACCCAGATAACGTTAATGTGTCCAGTTTTCTGAGGGTTAGGAGAATATTCTATCAACATATACAGAACGTGGTTGCCATGTTCTCAGAATATAAGATTTTAATGTTCTACTGCTACTTCCTGTATATAGCTTAAATATTGTGTATTTAATGTGCTGCTACTTCCTGTATATATCTTAATTATTGTGTATTTAATGTGCTGCTACTTCCTGTATATATCTTAATTATTGTGTATTTAATGTGCTGCTACTTCCTGTATATATCTTAATTATTGTGTATTTAATGTGCTGCTACTTCCTGTATATAGCTTAATTATTGTGTATTTAATGTGCTGCTACTTCCTGTATATAGCTTAATTATTGTGTATTTAATGTGCTGCTACTTCCTGTATATAGCTTAATTATTGTGTATTTAATTCCTCTTGTGTTACTCGTGTTGTATTTTTCTTAATTTTTTATTTTTAACTCGTTGGGAAGGGCTGTAAACAAGCATTTCACAGTGAAGTCTACAACCGTAGTATCGTAAACAAGCATTTCACAGTAAAGACTATACATGTTGTATCGTAAACAAGCATTTCACAGTAAAGACTACACACGTTGTATTGTAAACAAGCATTTCACAGTAAAGACTACACCCGTTGTATTGTAAACAAGCATTTCACAGTAAAGACTACACCCATTCTGTAAAAGTGACAAATACAATTTGATTTGAACTCAACCTCTTGGCGTTCCGATAGTCTTCATATGCAAACATGTCTGTGTCAATGACTGATTTTACCTGTATTGCTACACTTTGCACTTCAAAGTAAATCTTATGTCTGTTAAAAGTACCCTCAATAAAAACTATTTTATTCATCACAGTGATTAAGGAGTTACATTGAAACAGATAAATATTACAACAACATTAGACAACTATACAGAAACCCTTAAAATATCTGAAATACACTACATGACCAAAAGTATGTGGACAGCTGCTCGTCGAACATCTCATTCCAAAATCATGGGCATTGCTGCAGGGACTTGCTTCCATTCAGCCACAAGAGCATTAGTGAGGTCAGCACTGGTGTTGGGTGACTAGGTGTTTGATGGGGGTTGAGGTCAGGGCTCTGTGCAGGCCATTCATGTTATTCCACACTGATCTCAATAAGACATTTCTGTATGGACCTCACTTTGTGCACGGGGGTATTGTCATGCTGAAACAGGAAAGGGCCCAAACTGTTGCCACAAAGTTGGAAGCACAGAATGTCATTGTATGCTGTAGTATTAAGCTTTTCCTTCACTGGAACTAAGGGGCCTGAACCATGAAAAACAGCCCAGACCATTATTCCTCCTCCACCAAACTTTACAGTTGGCACTATGCATTGGGGCAGGGAGCGTTCTCCTGGCATCTTCCAAACCTAGATTTACATCACTGGAACATTAGGCAATGTTCTCTAAAGTTTTGGAAATGTTTGTTGCTCGCTGGACTTCATCAGAAGAGGAAGATTTATGGACTGGGGTCAACTGGAAAAACAGGAAGTGAATCATTCAAAGACAGATAGTTAATCACTCACACATGTGCACGACACATGCTCGACAGACAGACAGACAGACATTAGTGTGTGAGTTCACTGCAGATGCATCGAATCACTTAATCTGAAGAGCAGACAGACAGACAGACAGACTGATAAATTCACCTGGTATAGAGAGAAGATTAACTGTGAGTGTTTGTCAGGGGAAGATTGCAGGGCTGTATGGCCTTCTGTCACTTTGATCAGTTTACAGTTTCACAGCCTGAACCATGAAAGCCCTCTGGCTGAGCAGAGATTCAGTATGACTAACTACACACACACACACGCCCCAATGACTGGAACGAATTGCAAAAATCATTGAAGCTAGAGGTTCCTATCTCCCTCAATAACTTTAAGCATCAGTTATCAAAGCTGCTTATCGATCACTGCACCTGTATATAGCCCTTCTGTAAATAGCCCACACTACTACCTCATCCCCATATTTATTTTTTTGTTTATTTTCACTAATCTTGCACACCAGTACCTCTATTTGCACATCATAATTTGCACATCCTTCATTCCTGTGTTAATGATGATAATTCTGTAATTTATTTCACCACTATAGTCTATTTATTGTCCTACCTCCTAACCTTACTGCATTTTTGCACTACTTTTTGCACTCTGTATATAGATGTTCTATTGTGTTTTTGACTATGTTTGTTTATCTCATGTGTAACTCTGTGTTGTTATTTGTCACACTGCTTTGCTTTGTCTTGGCCAGGTCGCAGTTGCAAATGAGAACTTGTTCTCAACTGACCTACCTGGTTAAATAAAAGTGAAATAAATAAATAAAATAAATATGACCATGCAGAGATGAGGTGTGATGTGCCGATGTGCTTCATGCATTTGCTTCTGCTGCACTTGCTCGTGTGTGTGTGTGTGGTGTGTGGTGTGTGTGTGTGTGTGTGTGTGTGTGTGTGTGTGTGTGGTGTGTGTGTGTGGTGTGTGGTGTGTGGTGTGTGGTGTGTGTGAAAACACAAAGTATTCAAGTATTGTCCAATCCCTGATACAGAGCCTCTTGAACTTCTGTATCCTGACAGTAAGAGCAGCAAACTAAGGATTGATGACTACATTAAAAACAACCACTATTGTGTTACAGAAAGCCAAAACGCCTCCTTAGCTGGACCTAAACACATTTTGCATCACAGATACTCTGAGCCTCCAAAATAATACCAATAAATCCAAATATTACATCTTCTTTTATTGTCCTCAAATCTTTAAGTCAAGCCTACAGCTACAGAGGCAAGGAATAACTGCCTCCTTAGCTGGACCTAAACACATTTTGCATTACAGATACTAGGGAGCCTCCAAAATAATACCAATAAATCCAAATATTACATCTTTTTTTATTGTCCTCAAATCTTTAAGGCAAGCCTACAGCTACAGAGGCAAGGAATAACCGCTTCTGATGTAAGCTAGTAAACGCCATATTACA
>CM042385.1:33648460-33683460 GCA_023634145.1 Thymallus thymallus | reverse complement strand
AAACACACAACCATGCAAACACACAAGCATGCAAACACACAAGCATGCAAACACACAAGCATGCAAACACACAAGCATGCAAACACACAAGCATGCAAACACACAAGCATGCAAACACACAAGCATGCACCAGGGGAGGCTGCTGAGGGGAGGATGGCTCAAAAGAATGGCTAAAATGGAGTGTAATGTCTGGAATGAAGTAAATGCAATGGAATCACATGAAAACCCCCAAAGATGTGTTTGATACAATTCCATTAACTCCATTCCAGCCATTATTATGAGCTGTCCTCCCCTCACCAGCCTCCGCTGATACACACACACACACACACACACACACACTCATTCACTCCTATATTTACACCCACAACCAAATCTTGAGCATGACAGACAGAAAAAGTGTTTGTGTGAGGGACTAACCGAGGAATCAGAGGTTGTTCCGTTCATGTGTCTTCAGATAAGCACAACTCTGCTGCTCCTCTCCCATACAGCCAATTAGAACACGCCACCAAGCAGGAAACAGCTAGAGGATATACAGCAAATCAGTGAACAGCTTGAGGAGAGCCAACCAACCAAAATCTTATGGGTAGGATCGGTAATTAGAAGCTGCAAGTAACTGTTGATTTCTCTATGTGTGACACAGAGATAATGTATCTGTGATAATGCTGTGACGGGGCATCAGTTTGAAGGACAAAGTCACAAAGTTTGAAGGTCTGGTCTGTTTGCACAGTTATGCGTGTCTTTGTCTGTGTTTATCTGCATCTGAGTAACAGAGAGAGAGTGCTTCTGTCACCAACCAAGGAGGGCCTACAGCAGAACCTAGATCTTCTGCACAGATTCTGTCAGTTCCGGGCCCTGACAGTAAATCTCAGTAAGACAAATCTCAGACAAAAATAATGGTGTTCCATTGGTAACTGGACCACAAATACAAATTCCATCTAGACACCATTGCCCTACAGCACACAAAAACTATGCATACTTTGGCCTAAACATCAGCGCCACAGGTAACTTCCACAAAGCTGTGAACGATCTGACAGACAAGGCAAGGGCCTTCTATGCCATCAAAAGGAACATAAAATTCGACATACCAATTAGGATCTGGCTAAAAATACTTGAATCAGTTATAGAACCCATTGCCCTTTATGGTTGTGAGGTCTGGGGTTCCACTCACCAACCAAGAATTCACAAAATGGGACAAACACCAAATTGAGACTCTGCATGCAGAATTCTACATCATTTTTGTACAACGTAAAACACCAAATAATGAATGCAGAGCAGAATTAGGCCGATACCCACTAATTATCAAAATCCAGAAAAGAGCCGTTAAATTCTACAACCACCTAAAATGAAGCGATTCCCAAACCTTCCATAACAAAGCCATCACCTACAGAGAGATGAACCTGGAGAAGAGTCCCCTAAGCAAGCTGGTCCTGGGGCTTTGTTCACAAACACAACCAGACCCCACAGAGCCCCAGGACAACAACACAATTATACCCAACCAAATCATGAGAAAACAAAAAGAGAATTACTTGACACAGAAAGAATTAACAGAAAAAGTAAATAGAATGATATTTGCCCCTAAACAGAGAATACACAGTGGCAGAATACCTGACCACTGT
This sequence comes from Thymallus thymallus, assembly GCA_023634145.1. Taxonomy (NCBI): domain Eukaryota; kingdom Metazoa; phylum Chordata; class Actinopteri; order Salmoniformes; family Salmonidae; genus Thymallus; species Thymallus thymallus. The sequence continues at coordinate 33,681,844 of CM042385.1, read as the reverse complement.
GACTGACCCAATATTAAGGAAAGCTTTGACTATGTACAGACTCAGTGAGCATAGCCTTGCTATTAAGAAAGGAAGCCATACGCAGACCTGGCTCTGAGAGAAGACAGGCTATGTGCACACTGCCCACAAAATGAGGTATAAACTGCGCTGCACTTCCTAACTTCCTGCCAAATGTATGACCATATTAGAGACACATATTTCTCTCAGATTACACAGATCCACAAAGAATTCAGAAACAAACTCAATTTTGATAAACTCCCATATCTACTGGGTGAAATACCACAGTATGCAATCCCAGCAGCAATATTTGTGACCTGTTGCCACAAGAAAATGACAACCAGTGAAGAACAAACACCATTCTTCTTCTTCTTCTTCTTCTTCTTCTTCCTTTTTTTTGGAGATTCGCATCGATTTTGCGCATTACCGCCACCTACTGTGAACTTGATCCAGAGACTCTACCAACTACCCGCTCCTCATCCTTACCCACTATATTAAAACATTATGTGCTACAGCCAGCGCTGCGTGTTCAGCTCCTCTGGCTCAAAAAATAAATAAAAATACAAATAACTAAAATAAAATTATATATATATATATATATATATTTTAAAAAAAACACCTTTCAAATCCTATTAATTAAACCTGTATTCTCCAAATATTTAAATAAAGCTTCTCTATTATCATCTTCCTGTTCTTGTCTTAATATGTTTCTCAATGTTATATCAGTCTCCTTTCCTCAGAATCTCTTCAAATAATTTCTCTCTCTCCTCTTTATATCTTTCACAATACATGATAACATGTTCTACTGTTTCATTTTCTCCACTCCATTCACAGAGTCCTGTCGGATGCTTGGACATTAATGTCAATGTTTTATTAAGACCTGTATGTCCTGTTCTAAGTCTTGATCAAATGTTTTCCTCCCTTCTACTTCCACCTGTGTACCTCTTTTTCCCCACTTTTGGTTGGATTGTATACCTATGTCTACCCTTACTTCCTGTTTCCCACATTTGTTGCCATCTTTGATTTATTTGTTTTTTAATTATAGCTTTAATTTCATCTCTACTATGTGTTATTTCCATTTCTATTCTATCCTCCTGCAAGGCTTGTTTCACCATTGTATCTGCTGCCTCATTCCCTTTTACCCCAACATGAGCTGGTACCCACATGAATATCACCCATGAATATCATTCTTGTAATATCTCCACTACTAAGTCCTGTCTAGTGTCTGACTGTTGTGCTTCAATGCACTTAAGAGCTGAACTGGAGTCTGAACATAAATAAAGTATCTATCTATCTATCTATCTATCTATCTATCTATCTATCTACCTACCTACCTACCTACCTACCTATCTATCTATCTATCTATCTATCTATCTATCTATCTATCTATTACCACATCCTCTAATCCTGCCTCATTATTAACAATATTTCTAACAAAGAATGTTCGGTGGGACTTAAAGAACAATCATGTCGAATTCGTTACTATTTTGTGATGTCATGAAAGACGGTAGAACAACATAACTGTATCTCTGTTTGTCTACACTTCCCAGTTATGAGGTTTACATCTAATTGTTGTATAAAACAAATTATTAAGTATAATAATACTTTTGTGAAGATAACAATGTGATTTTAGCATTCTAGTTGAAATTATTGTTTTCCATACTCACTTACTCTCAGTCAGTGGCCCCACCCAGGTGAGCACGAACATGAGGAAACACCCCCTTTTCCACCCAAGTATAAAAACCCCCATGACGAAATTCACATTAGACTAAGCAGACTAAGGTGTAAGCTGAATGTTGCAAATGGTTGAATTTCTACCAGACCAGTCTACATACGGTTTGAGCTGGATGTTGCAAAATGGTTTAAAACTAGAACTCCATTACCAAAGGACAAGACCAGACAGCATGGAGCGTTGATAATTGGCTGGAAATTGTGAAACTCTGAAACTATCGATCACTGCAGAAGAAGTGATAAATCCTGGGGCCGTAGCCTTAAATGGGGCGGCAGGTAGCCCAGTGGTTAGAGTGTTGGGCCCGTAACCGAAAGGTTGCTGGATCGAATCCCTGAGCTGACAAGGTAAAAATCTGTCGTTCTGCCCCTGAACAAGGCAGTTAACCCACTGTTCCTAGGCCGTCATTGAAAATAAGAATTTGTTCTTAACTGACTTGCCTAGTAAAATAAAGGTTAAAAAATTAAAAAATCAGTCTGCTGCTGAAAATGTGCATAGTCCAGGATGAGAATATCTATTCTAACAGATCAACTCTACAAACTACAGGGTATGCTGAAGTATCCATCTAACCACCACAACGACCAAAAACTCTACCAAGGACATGGTGATCTCTGGTGGGCAAAGCAGAGTCTTATATCATCAACTCAACTATCGAAGACGTAAATACGTATTACATTTCTAATGTGAATGAGCAGTTAGTAGGAGGCTAAGTGTTTAGGGTTAGGTTTATGACAGTGAGTTTATTGATGGTGTTAAACCGTTAGTTGCACGGGCCTCTTCTGTTTGTGTATATTATCCCCCTAGAACCATTGTGTGTGTGTGTGTGTGTGTATGTGTATGTGTATGTGTATGTGTGTGTGTGTGTGTGTGTGTGTGTGTGTGTGTGTGTGTGTGTCTACTCCTTGCTGTTGAGTCCAGATGGAGCCAGAGTGTTAAGTTTGTCTATCCATCTGGACTCTGCCGCTCTTCTTTGGGTCTTTGTCCAGGACTCCTGAGACTCCAAACCCGTGATTTGTAGGTGTGCTATGGGGTGTGTCTGGAAGTGTTGGACCAAATGTGTGGGTAGTTTGTTATTGTTTATTGTGTATAGGTGTTGTTTGAGGCGTGTGAGGATGGTATAGCCAGTTTCCCCTACATATATGTTGTGGCATAATGTGCAGGTGATGGCATATACAATGTTACTGCTGTGAATGTTCATTAGTTTTTTGATGGGGATGGAGGTGTGTGTATGTTTGTTGTGTATGTTGGACAGTTGTCTGTAGTACTGGTGCTCAATGGGTAGTGTGGGGGCTGGCCGGTTGGAGAACTTGGCATGAACCAGAATGTCCTTCAGGTTGGGGTTTCTACGGAAGGCTGAGATGGGTCTGAATGGTTGGAGTGGGGGGGGAATGTGTGCTGTGTGTCAGTAAAGGCTGTCTTGAGTTTGGAGTGGATGTATTTGTTAATGTGTGAGTAAGTACTGATTATAGGTATGTTCAGCGGTTCAGGTTCTGCAGGGGGAATGGGGGCTCTGAGGAAAGTATGAGGGTGTAGGGAAGGGATTGGGTGGGTGGGATTGGGATACAGACCCGGAGTAGGGAAAGGGATAGAGTGTTGCAGGGGTACCTGGTACCGGGAACTGTGTGAAGAGGAATGGTTGGGGTTAGGGTTAAGGTCGGGGTTAGGGTTAGGGTTAGGGTTAGGGTTAGGGTTAAGGTTAAGGTTAAGGTTAGGGTTAAGGTTAGGGTTAAGGTTAGGGTTGGGGTTGGGGTTGGGGTTAGGGTTAGGGTTAGGGTTGAGGTTAGGGTTAGGGTTAGGGTTGGGGTTGGGGTTAGGGTTAGGGTTAGGGTAGGGATGTGGAATCTGTGTTTGGCCTTTGGGTTAGGGTTAGGGTTAGGGTTAGTGTTAGGGTTTAGGGTTAGGGTTAGGGTTAGGGTTTAGGGTTAGGGTTTAGGGTTAGGGTTTAGGTTTAGGGTTAGGGTTAGGGTTAGGGTTTAGGGTTAGGGTTAGGGTTAGGGTTAGGTTGGGTTAGGGTTAGGGTTTAGGGTTAGGGTTAGGGTTAGGGTTTAGGGTTAGGGTTAGGGTTAGGGTTTAGGGTTAGGGTTAGGGTTAGGGTTAGGGTTTAGGGTTAGGGTTAGGGTTAGGTTTAGTTTTTAGGAATCCCAGAGGTCGATCCGATACATTCAGAGACCCGGGAGGAAGGGCACGCCGCTTGCCGAGCAGGAGAGCCGAGGGGTTAGGGTTAGGGTTAGGGTTTAGGGTTAGGGTTAGGGTTAGGGTTAGGGTTAGGGAGGGATAGAGAGAGAGAGAGAGAGAGAGAGAGAGAGAGAATTGAAAGTGGTGTTATATAATTAAATCAATGTTTAAAAATAACAAGTGCGCAGTCAGAATCGGTGAAAAACAAACAGACTACTTTACCCAGAGACGTGGAGTTAAACAAGGAAACAACCTAAGCTCAAGCCTGTTTAACATCTATATTAATGAACTGACAAAAATGCTTGAACAATCAACAGCCCCTGGACTGACCCTTAAAGATATAAAAATAAAATGTCTCCTATATGCAGATGATCTGGTACTACTATCACCAACAAAAGAAGGCCTACAACAACATCTAGATGTCCTACATCAATTCTGCCTGAACTGGGCGCTGACAGTAAACCTAGAAAAAACCAAAATTATGATATTCCAAAAAAGATCCAGATGCCAAGAAAACAAATACACCTTCCTATTAGGCTCCACACACCTAGAACACACCTACACCTACACATATTTAGGACTAAAAATAAGCTCCACAGGAAGTTTCAACTTGGCTGTAAATGAACTGAGAGACAAGGCAAGAAGAGCTTTTTATGCCATTAAAAGAAACATCAAATTAGACATACCAATTAGGATCTGGCTCAAAATATTCAAATCAATAATTGAACCAATTGCATTATATGGCAGTGAAGTGTGGGGCCCACTTACCAAACAAGAATTAGAAAAATGGGACAAACATCCAATTGAAACCCTGCATGCGGAACTTTGTAAGAATATCCTCAGAGTCCAGAGAAAAACTACAAACAACGCATGCAGGGCAGAATTAGGCCAATTTCCCCTTTTAATTAATATCCAAAAACGAGCCACCACATTCTATAACCATTTAAAAATAAGCGACCCCAACTCTTACCACCACAAAGCCCTCCAATACCAAGAGGTGACCATAGAAAAGAGTCCCCTTAGTCAGCTGATCCTGAGACTAAACTCACAAACCAACAGTAACCCAACAAAGCCTCAGGACAGCACTCAGAAAATTACATGACCTATTGGAAAGACACCACAAAAAATCAAAGTAAACTTCAATGCTATTTGGCACTAAACAGACAGTACACAGTGGCAAACTATCTGACCACTGTGACTGATAGAAAACTGAGGAAAACATTGACTATGTACAGACTCAGCGAGCACAGCCTGGCTATAGAGACCGGTCGTCGCAGACAGATCTGGCAACCCAGAGATGCCAGGTTGTGTTTACTCTGCCCACAAAACAGAATAGAAACGGAAACACACTTTCTCTTAAAATGTGATAATTATGCAGACATACGGGCAACTTTCTTTCCCCAAATTAAAAATAGAAATAAAGAATTTGAAACAGGAACAGATGATGAAAAATTACAATACCTATTGGGTGAAAAGGTCCATTGTGCCATTTATGGTGCAAAATATGTTGCATTATGCCACACCTGTAGGGACAACCAGTTGACCCAACTGCAAACAATAATCCCGTAAGGACAACCAGTTGACCCAACTACAACCAATAACCTCCCAACAAACTTACACACACACAAAACACACACATACACAACCAAACATATTCAAAATAATTGTAAGTGATAATTAATATGTAATGAATCTATATTTTTGTTGTTATTGTTAATAATAATATGAACGTTCTTTTTATTGTTACATTGTAAAGTGCTTTGGCAATATTGTTAAGTTGTAACTTTCATGCCAATAAAGCCGAATTTGAATTTGAATTTGAGAGAGAGAGAGAGAGAGAGAGAGAGAGAGAAACACATCAGTTTGTCTAGCGTGACATGAATCAACATGATTCATAGACCCACTCAGTGACGTTCCATCCTCATTGCCCCTCTAACAGCGCCAGAGGGTCTGCCCTAAATGGTACTGTGACATCATACCACATCACATCCATAAATCCAGCATGACATCAGTTCACATCAGTTACAGTACTTAATTTTAATCAACATTTCCATTATTTGGGAAAGACGGCTGCACACACGCACAAGCATGCAAACACACAAGCATGCAAACACACAAGCATGCAAACACACAAGCATGCAAACACACAACCATGCAAACACACAAGCATGCAAACACACAAGCATGCAAACACACAAGCATGCAAACACACAAGCATGCAAACACACAACCATGCAAACACACAAGCATGCAAACACACAAGCATGCAAACACACAACCATGCAAACACACAAGCATGCAAACACACAACCATGCAAACACACAAGCATGCAAACACACAAGCATGCAAACACACAAGCATGCAAACACACAAGCATGCAAACACACAAGCATGCAAACACACAAGCATGCAAACACACAAGCATGCACCAGGGGAGGCTGCTGAGGGGAGGATGGCTCAAAAGAATGGCTAAAATGGAGTGTAATGTCTGGAATGAAGTAAATGCAATGGAATCACATGAAAACCCCCAAAGATGTGTTTGATACAATTCCATTAACTCCATTCCAGCCATTATTATGAGCTGTCCTCCCCTCACCAGCCTCCGCTGATACACACACACACACACACACACACACACTCATTCACTCCTATATTTACACCCACAACCAAATCTTGAGCATGACAGACAGAAAAAGTGTTTGTGTGAGGGACTAACCGAGGAATCAGAGGTTGTTCCGTTCATGTGTCTTCAGATAAGCACAACTCTGCTGCTCCTCTCCCATACAGCCAATTAGAACACGCCACCAAGCAGGAAACAGCTAGAGGATATACAGCAAATCAGTGAACAGCTTGAGGAGAGCCAACCAACCAAAATCTTATGGGTAGGATCGGTAATTAGAAGCTGCAAGTAACTGTTGATTTCTCTATGTGTGACACAGAGATAATGTATCTGTGATAATGCTGTGACGGGGCATCAGTTTGAAGGACAAAGTCACAAAGTTTGAAGGTCTGGTCTGTTTGCACAGTTATGCGTGTCTTTGTCTGTGTTTATCTGCATCTGAGTAACAGAGAGAGAGTGCTTCTGTCACCAACCAAGGAGGGCCTACAGCAGAACCTAGATCTTCTGCACAGATTCTGTCAGTTCCGGGCCCTGACAGTAAATCTCAGTAAGACAAATCTCAGACAAAAATAATGGTGTTCCATTGGTAACTGGACCACAAATACAAATTCCATCTAGACACCATTGCCCTACAGCACACAAAAACTATGCATACTTTGGCCTAAACATCAGCGCCACAGGTAACTTCCACAAAGCTGTGAACGATCTGACAGACAAGGCAAGGGCCTTCTATGCCATCAAAAGGAACATAAAATTCGACATACCAATTAGGATCTGGCTAAAAATACTTGAATCAGTTATAGAACCCATTGCCCTTTATGGTTGTGAGGTCTGGGGTTCCACTCACCAACCAAGAATTCACAAAATGGGACAAACACCAAATTGAGACTCTGCATGCAGAATTCTACATCATTTTTGTACAACGTAAAACACCAAATAATGAATGCAGAGCAGAATTAGGCCGATACCCACTAATTATCAAAATCCAGAAAAGAGCCGTTAAATTCTACAACCACCTAAAATGAAGCGATTCCCAAACCTTCCATAACAAAGCCATCACCTACAGAGAGATGAACCTGGAGAAGAGTCCCCTAAGCAAGCTGGTCCTGGGGCTTTGTTCACAAACACAACCAGACCCCACAGAGCCCCAGGACAACAACACAATTATACCCAACCAAATCATGAGAAAACAAAAAGAGAATTACTTGACACAGAAAGAATTAACAGAAAAAGTAAATAGAATGATATTTGCCCCTAAACAGAGAATACACAGTGGCAGAATACCTGACCACTGTGACTGACCCAATATTAAGGAAAGCTTTGACTATGTACAGACTCAGTGAGCATAGCCTTGCTATTAAGAAAGGAAGCCATACGCAGACCTGGCTCTGAGAGAAGACAGGCTATGTGCACACTGCCCACAAAATGAGGTATAAACTGCGCTGCACTTCCTAACTTCCTGCCAAATGTATGACCATATTAGAGACACATATTTCTCTCAGATTACACAGATCCACAAAGAATTCAGAAACAAACTCAATTTTGATAAACTCCCATATCTACTGGGTGAAATACCACAGTATGCAATCCCAGCAGCAATATTTGTGACCTGTTGCCACAAGAAAATGACAACCAGTGAAGAACAAACACCATTCTTCTTCTTCTTCTTCTTCTTCTTCTTCCTTTTTTTTGGAGATTCGCATCGATTTTGCGCATTACCGCCACCTACTGTGAACTTGATCCAGAGACTCTACCAACTACCCGCTCCTCATCCTTACCCACTATATTAAAACATTATGTGCTACAGCCAGCGCTGCGTGTTCAGCTCCTCTGGCTCAAAAAATAAATAAAAATACAAATAACTAAAATAAAATTATATATATATATATATATATATTTTAAAAAAAACACCTTTCAAATCCTATTAATTAAACCTGTATTCTCCAAATATTTAAATAAAGCTTCTCTATTATCATCTTCCTGTTCTTGTCTTAATATGTTTCTCAATGTTATATCAGTCTCCTTTCCTCAGAATCTCTTCAAATAATTTCTCTCTCTCCTCTTTATATCTTTCACAATACATGATAACATGTTCTACTGTTTCATTTTCTCCACTCCATTCACAGAGTCCTGTCGGATGCTTGGACATTAATGTCAATGTTTTATTAAGACCTGTATGTCCTGTTCTAAGTCTTGATCAAATGTTTTCCTCCCTTCTACTTCCACCTGTGTACCTCTTTTTCCCCACTTTTGGTTGGATTGTATACCTATGTCTACCCTTACTTCCTGTTTCCCACATTTGTTGCCATCTTTGATTTATTTGTTTTTTAATTATAGCTTTAATTTCATCTCTACTATGTGTTATTTCCATTTCTATTCTATCCTCCTGCAAGGCTTGTTTCACCATTGTATCTGCTGCCTCATTCCCTTTTACCCCAACATGAGCTGGTACCCACATGAATATCACCCATGAATATCATTCTTGTAATATCTCCACTACTAAGTCCTGTCTAGTGTCTGACTGTTGTGCTTCAATGCACTTAAGAGCTGAACTGGAGTCTGAACATAAATAAAGTATCTATCTATCTATCTATCTATCTATCTATCTATCTACCTACCTACCTACCTACCTACCTATCTATCTATCTATCTATCTATCTATCTATCTATCTATCTATTACCACATCCTCTAATCCTGCCTCATTATTAACAATATTTCTAACAAAGAATGTTCGGTGGGACTTAAAGAACAATCATGTCGAATTCGTTACTATTTTGTGATGTCATGAAAGACGGTAGAACAACATAACTGTATCTCTGTTTGTCTACACTTCCCAGTTATGAGGTTTACATCTAATTGTTGTATAAAACAAATTATTAAGTATAATAATACTTTTGTGAAGATAACAATGTGATTTTAGCATTCTAGTTGAAATTATTGTTTTCCATACTCACTTACTCTCAGTCAGTGGCCCCACCCAGGTGAGCACGAACATGAGGAAACACCCCCTTTTCCACCCAAGTATAAAAACCCCCATGACGAAATTCACATTAGACTAAGCAGACTAAGGTGTAAGCTGAATGTTGCAAATGGTTGAATTTCTACCAGACCAGTCTACATACGGTTTGAGCTGGATGTTGCAAAATGGTTTAAAACTAGAACTCCATTACCAAAGGACAAGACCAGACAGCATGGAGCGTTGATAATTGGCTGGAAATTGTGAAACTCTGAAACTATCGATCACTGCAGAAGAAGTGATAAATCCTGGGGCCGTAGCCTTAAATGGGGCGGCAGGTAGCCCAGTGGTTAGAGTGTTGGGCCCGTAACCGAAAGGTTGCTGGATCGAATCCCTGAGCTGACAAGGTAAAAATCTGTCGTTCTGCCCCTGAACAAGGCAGTTAACCCACTGTTCCTAGGCCGTCATTGAAAATAAGAATTTGTTCTTAACTGACTTGCCTAGTAAAATAAAGGTTAAAAAATTAAAAAATCAGTCTGCTGCTGAAAATGTGCATAGTCCAGGATGAGAATATCTATTCTAACAGATCAACTCTACAAACTACAGGGTATGCTGAAGTATCCATCTAACCACCACAACGACCAAAAACTCTACCAAGGACATGGTGATCTCTGGTGGGCAAAGCAGAGTCTTATATCATCAACTCAACTATCGAAGACGTAAATACGTATTACATTTCTAATGTGAATGAGCAGTTAGTAGGAGGCTAAGTGTTTAGGGTTAGGTTTATGACAGTGAGTTTATTGATGGTGTTAAACCGTTAGTTGCACGGGCCTCTTCTGTTTGTGTATATTATCCCCCTAGAACCATTGTGTGTGTGTGTGTGTGTGTATGTGTATGTGTATGTGTATGTGTGTGTGTGTGTGTGTGTGTGTGTGTGTGTGTGTGTGTGTGTCTACTCCTTGCTGTTGAGTCCAGATGGAGCCAGAGTGTTAAGTTTGTCTATCCATCTGGACTCTGCCGCTCTTCTTTGGGTCTTTGTCCAGGACTCCTGAGACTCCAAACCCGTGATTTGTAGGTGTGCTATGGGGTGTGTCTGGAAGTGTTGGACCAAATGTGTGGGTAGTTTGTTATTGTTTATTGTGTATAGGTGTTGTTTGAGGCGTGTGAGGATGGTATAGCCAGTTTCCCCTACATATATGTTGTGGCATAATGTGCAGGTGATGGCATATACAATGTTACTGCTGTGAATGTTCATTAGTTTTTTGATGGGGATGGAGGTGTGTGTATGTTTGTTGTGTATGTTGGACAGTTGTCTGTAGTACTGGTGCTCAATGGGTAGTGTGGGGGCTGGCCGGTTGGAGAACTTGGCATGAACCAGAATGTCCTTCAGGTTGGGGTTTCTACGGAAGGCTGAGATGGGTCTGAATGGTTGGAGTGGGGGGGGAATGTGTGCTGTGTGTCAGTAAAGGCTGTCTTGAGTTTGGAGTGGATGTATTTGTTAATGTGTGAGTAAGTACTGATTATAGGTATGTTCAGCGGTTCAGGTTCTGCAGGGGGAATGGGGGCTCTGAGGAAAGTATGAGGGTGTAGGGAAGGGATTGGGTGGGTGGGATTGGGATACAGACCCGGAGTAGGGAAAGGGATAGAGTGTTGCAGGGGTACCTGGTACCGGGAACTGTGTGAAGAGGAATGGTTGGGGTTAGGGTTAAGGTCGGGGTTAGGGTTAGGGTTAGGGTTAGGGTTAGGGTTAAGGTTAAGGTTAAGGTTAGGGTTAAGGTTAGGGTTAAGGTTAGGGTTGGGGTTGGGGTTGGGGTTAGGGTTAGGGTTAGGGTTGAGGTTAGGGTTAGGGTTAGGGTTGGGGTTGGGGTTAGGGTTAGGGTTAGGGTAGGGATGTGGAATCTGTGTTTGGCCTTTGGGTTAGGGTTAGGGTTAGGGTTAGTGTTAGGGTTTAGGGTTAGGGTTAGGGTTAGGGTTTAGGGTTAGGGTTTAGGGTTAGGGTTTAGGTTTAGGGTTAGGGTTAGGGTTAGGGTTTAGGGTTAGGGTTAGGGTTAGGGTTAGGTTGGGTTAGGGTTAGGGTTTAGGGTTAGGGTTAGGGTTAGGGTTTAGGGTTAGGGTTAGGGTTAGGGTTTAGGGTTAGGGTTAGGGTTAGGGTTAGGGTTAGGGTTTAGGGTTAGGGTTAGGGTTAGGTTTAGTTTTTAGGAATCCCAGAGGTCGATCCGATACATTCAGAGACCCGGGAGGAAGGGCACGCCGCTTGCCGAGCAGGAGAGCCGAGGGGTTAGGGTTAGGGTTAGGGTTTAGGGTTAGGGTTAGGGTTAGGGTTAGGGTTAGGGAGGGATAGAGAGAGAGAGAGAGAGAGAGAGAGAGAGAGAATTGAAAGTGGTGTTATATAATTAAATCAATGTTTAAAAATAACAAGTGCGCAGTCAGAATCGGTGAAAAACAAACAGACTACTTTACCCAGAGACGTGGAGTTAAACAAGGAAACAACCTAAGCTCAAGCCTGTTTAACATCTATATTAATGAACTGACAAAAATGCTTGAACAATCAACAGCCCCTGGACTGACCCTTAAAGATATAAAAATAAAATGTCTCCTATATGCAGATGATCTGGTACTACTATCACCAACAAAAGAAGGCCTACAACAACATCTAGATGTCCTACATCAATTCTGCCTGAACTGGGCGCTGACAGTAAACCTAGAAAAAACCAAAATTATGATATTCCAAAAAAGATCCAGATGCCAAGAAAACAAATACACCTTCCTATTAGGCTCCACACACCTAGAACACACCTACACCTACACATATTTAGGACTAAAAATAAGCTCCACAGGAAGTTTCAACTTGGCTGTAAATGAACTGAGAGACAAGGCAAGAAGAGCTTTTTATGCCATTAAAAGAAACATCAAATTAGACATACCAATTAGGATCTGGCTCAAAATATTCAAATCAATAATTGAACCAATTGCATTATATGGCAGTGAAGTGTGGGGCCCACTTACCAAACAAGAATTAGAAAAATGGGACAAACATCCAATTGAAACCCTGCATGCGGAACTTTGTAAGAATATCCTCAGAGTCCAGAGAAAAACTACAAACAACGCATGCAGGGCAGAATTAGGCCAATTTCCCCTTTTAATTAATATCCAAAAACGAGCCACCACATTCTATAACCATTTAAAAATAAGCGACCCCAACTCTTACCACCACAAAGCCCTCCAATACCAAGAGGTGACCATAGAAAAGAGTCCCCTTAGTCAGCTGATCCTGAGACTAAACTCACAAACCAACAGTAACCCAACAAAGCCTCAGGACAGCACTCAGAAAATTACATGACCTATTGGAAAGACACCACAAAAAATCAAAGTAAACTTCAATGCTATTTGGCACTAAACAGACAGTACACAGTGGCAAACTATCTGACCACTGTGACTGATAGAAAACTGAGGAAAACATTGACTATGTACAGACTCAGCGAGCACAGCCTGGCTATAGAGACCGGTCGTCGCAGACAGATCTGGCAACCCAGAGATGCCAGGTTGTGTTTACTCTGCCCACAAAACAGAATAGAAACGGAAACACACTTTCTCTTAAAATGTGATAATTATGCAGACATACGGGCAACTTTCTTTCCCCAAATTAAAAATAGAAATAAAGAATTTGAAACAGGAACAGATGATGAAAAATTACAATACCTATTGGGTGAAAAGGTCCATTGTGCCATTTATGGTGCAAAATATGTTGCATTATGCCACACCTGTAGGGACAACCAGTTGACCCAACTGCAAACAATAATCCCGTAAGGACAACCAGTTGACCCAACTACAACCAATAACCTCCCAACAAACTTACACACACACAAAACACACACATACACAACCAAACATATTCAAAATAATTGTAAGTGATAATTAATATGTAATGAATCTATATTTTTGTTGTTATTGTTAATAATAATATGAACGTTCTTTTTATTGTTACATTGTAAAGTGCTTTGGCAATATTGTTAAGTTGTAACTTTCATGCCAATAAAGCCGAATTTGAATTTGAATTTGAGAGAGAGAGAGAGAGAGAGAGAGAGAGAGAGAGAAACACATCAGTTTGTCTAGCGTGACATGAATCAACATGATTCATAGACCCACTCAGTGACGTTCCATCCTCATTGCCCCTCTAACAGCGCCAGAGGGTCTGCCCTAAATGGTACTGTGACATCATACCACATCACATCCATAAATCCAGCATGACATCAGTTCACATCAGTTACAGTACTTAATTTTAATCAACATTTCCATTATTTGGGAAAGACGGCTGCACACACGCACAAGCATGCAAACACACAAGCATGCAAACACACAAGCATGCAAACACACAAGCATGCAAACACACAACCATGCAAACACACAAGCATGCAAACACACAAGCATGCAAACACACAAGCATGCAAACACACAAGCATGCAAACACACAACCATGCAAACACACAAGCATGCAAACACACAAGCATGCAAACACACAACCATGCAAACACACAAGCATGCAAACACACAACCATGCAAACACACAAGCATGCAAACACACAAGCATGCAAACACACAAGCATGCAAACACACAAGCATGCAAACACACAAGCATGCAAACACACAAGCATGCACCAGGGGAGGCTGCTGAGGGGAGGATGGCTCAAAAGAATGGCTAAAATGGAGTGTAATGTCTGGAATGAAGTAAATGCAATGGAATCACATGAAAACCCCCAAAGATGTGTTTGATACAATTCCATTAACTCCATTCCAGCCATTATTATGAGCTGTCCTCCCCTCACCAGCCTCCGCTGATACACACACACACACACACACACACACACACTCATTCACTCCTATATTTACACCCACAACCAAATCTTGAGCATGACAGACAGAAAAAGTGTTTGTGTGAGGGACTAACCGAGGAATCAGAGGTTGTTCCGTTCATGTGTCTTCAGATAAGCACAACTCTGCTGCTCCTCTCCCATACAGCCAATTAGAACACGCCACCAAGCAGGAAACAGCTAGAGGATATACAGCAAATCAGTGAACAGCTTGAGGAGAGCCAACCAACCAAAATCTTATGGGTAGGATCGGTAATTAGAAGCTGCAAGTAACTGTTGATTTCTCTATGTGTGACACAGAGATAATGTATCTGTGATAATGCTGTGACGGGGCATCAGTTTGAAGGACAAAGTCACAAAGTTTGAAGGTCTGGTCTGTTTGCACAGTTATGCGTGTCTTTGTCTGTGTTTATCTGCATCTGAGTAACAGAGAGAGAGTGCTTCTGTCACCAACCAAGGAGGGCCTACAGCAGAACCTAGATCTTCTGCACAGATTCTGTCAGTTCCGGGCCCTGACAGTAAATCTCAGTAAGACAAATCTCAGACAAAAATAATGGTGTTCCATTGGTAACTGGACCACAAATACAAATTCCATCTAGACACCATTGCCCTACAGCACACAAAAACTATGCATACTTTGGCCTAAACATCAGCGCCACAGGTAACTTCCACAAAGCTGTGAACGATCTGACAGACAAGGCAAGGGCCTTCTATGCCATCAAAAGGAACATAAAATTCGACATACCAATTAGGATCTGGCTAAAAATACTTGAATCAGTTATAGAACCCATTGCCCTTTATGGTTGTGAGGTCTGGGGTTCCACTCACCAACCAAGAATTCACAAAATGGGACAAACACCAAATTGAGACTCTGCATGCAGAATTCTACATCATTTTTGTACAACGTAAAACACCAAATAATGAATGCAGAGCAGAATTAGGCCGATACCCACTAATTATCAAAATCCAGAAAAGAGCCGTTAAATTCTACAACCACCTAAAATGAAGCGATTCCCAAACCTTCCATAACAAAGCCATCACCTACAGAGAGATGAACCTGGAGAAGAGTCCCCTAAGCAAGCTGGTCCTGGGGCTTTGTTCACAAACACAACCAGACCCCACAGAGCCCCAGGACAACAACACAATTATACCCAACCAAATCATGAGAAAACAAAAAGAGAATTACTTGACACAGAAAGAATTAACAGAAAAAGTAAATAGAATGATATTTGCCCCTAAACAGAGAATACACAGTGGCAGAATACCTGACCACTGTGACTGACCCAATATTAAGGAAAGCTTTGACTATGTACAGACTCAGTGAGCATAGCCTTGCTATTAAGAAAGGAAGCCATACGCAGACCTGGCTCTGAGAGAAGACAGGCTATGTGCACACTGCCCACAAAATGAGGTATAAACTGCGCTGCACTTCCTAACTTCCTGCCAAATGTATGACCATATTAGAGACACATATTTCTCTCAGATTACACAGATCCACAAAGAATTCAGAAACAAACTCAATTTTGATAAACTCCCATATCTACTGGGTGAAATACCACAGTATGCAATCCCAGCAGCAATATTTGTGACCTGTTGCCACAAGAAAATGACAACCAGTGAAGAACAAACACCATTCTTCTTCTTCTTCTTCTTCTTCTTCTTCCTTTTTTTTGGAGATTCGCATCGATTTTGCGCATTACCGCCACCTACTGTGAACTTGATCCAGAGACTCTACCAACTACCCGCTCCTCATCCTTACCCACTATATTAAAACATTATGTGCTACAGCCAGCGCTGCGTGTTCAGCTCCTCTGGCTCAAAAAATAAATAAAAATACAAATAACTAAAATAAAATTATATATATATATATATATATATTTAAAAAAAAACACCTTTCAAATCCTATTAATTAAACCTGTATTCTCCAAATATTTAAATAAAGCTTCTCTATTATCATCTTCCTGTTCTTGTCTTAATATGTTTCTCAATGTTATATCAGTCTCCTTTCCTCAGAATCTCTTCAAATAATTTCTCTCTCTCCTCTTTATATCTTTCACAATACATGATAACATGTTCTACTGTTTCATTTTCTCCACTCCATTCACAGAGTCCTGTCGGATGCTTGGACATTAATGTCAATGTTTTATTAAGACCTGTATGTCCTGTTCTAAGTCTTGATCAAATGTTTTCCTCCCTTCTACTTCCACCTGTGTACCTCTTTTTCCCCACTTTTGGTTGGATTGTATACCTATGTCTACCCTTACTTCCTGTTTCCCACATTTGTTGCCATCTTTGATTTATTTGTTTTTTAATTATAGCTTTAATTTCATCTCTACTATGTGTTATTTCCATTTCTATTCTATCCTCCTGCAAGGCTTGTTTCACCATTGTATCTGCTGCCTCATTCCCTTTTACCCCAACATGAGCTGGTACCCACATGAATATCACCCATGAATATCATTCTTGTAATATCTCCACTACTAAGTCCTGTCTAGTGTCTGACTGTTGTGCTTCAATGCACTTAAGAGCTGAACTGGAGTCTGAACATAAATAAAGTATCTATCTATCTATCTATCTATCTATCTATCTATCTATCTATCTATCTACCTACCTACCTACCTACCTACCTACCTATCTATCTATCTATCTATCTATCTATCTATCTATCTATCTATTACCACATCCTCTAATCCTGCCTCATTATTAACAATATTTCTAACAAAGAATGTTCGGTGGGACTTAAAGAACAATCATGTCGAATTCGTTACTATTTTGTGATGTCATGAAAGACGGTAGAACAACATAACTGTATCTCTGTTTGTCTACACTTCCCAGTTATGAGGTTTACATCTAATTGTTGTATAAAACAAATTATTAAGTATAATAATACTTTTGTGAAGATAACAATGTGATTTTAGCATTCTAGTTGAAATTATTGTTTTCCATACTCACTTACTCTCAGTCAGTGGCCCCACCCAGGTGAGCACGAACATGAGGAAACACCCCCTTTTCCACCCAAGTATAAAAACCCCCATGACGAAATTCACATTAGACTAAGCAGACTAAGGTGTAAGCTGAATGTTGCAAATGGTTGAATTTCTACCAGACCAGTCTACATACGGTTTGAGCTGGATGTTGCAAAATGGTTTAAAACTAGAACTCCATTACCAAAGGACAAGACCAGACAGCATGGAGCGTTGATAATTGGCTGGAAATTGTGAAACTCTGAAACTATCGATCACTGCAGAAGAAGTGATAAATCCTGGGGCCGTAGCCTTAAATGGGGCGGCAGGTAGCCCAGTGGTTAGAGTGTTGGGCCCGTAACCGAAAGGTTGCTGGATCGAATCCCTGAGCTGACAAGGTAAAAATCTGTCGTTCTGCCCCTGAACAAGGCAGTTAACCCACTGTTCCTAGGCCGTCATTGAAAATAAGAATTTGTTCTTAACTGACTTGCCTAGTAAAATAAAGGTTAAAAAATTAAAAAATCAGTCTGCTGCTGAAAATGTGCATAGTCCAGGATGAGAATATCTATTCTAACAGATCAACTCTACAAACTACAGGGTATGCTGAAGTATCCATCTAACCACCACAACGACCAAAAACTCTACCAAGGACATGGTGATCTCTGGTGGGCAAAGCAGAGTCTTATATCATCAACTCAACTATCGAAGACGTAAATACGTATTACATTTCTAATGTGAATGAGCAGTTAGTAGGAGGCTAAGTGTTTAGGGTTAGGTTTATGACAGTGAGTTTATTGATGGTGTTAAACCGTTAGTTGCACGGGCCTCTTCTGTTTGTGTATATTATCCCCCTAGAACCATTGTGTGTGTGTGTGTGTGTGTGTATGTGTATGTGTATGTGTATGTGTATGTGTGTGTGTGTGTGTGTGTGTGTGTCTACTCCTTGCTGTTGAGTCCAGATGGAGCCAGAGTGTTAAGTTTGTCTATCCATCTGGACTCTGCCGCTCTTCTTTGGGTCTTTGTCCAGGACTCCTGAGACTCCAAACCCGTGATTTGTAGGTGTGCTATGGGGTGTGTCTGGAAGTGTTGGACCAAATGTGTGGGTAGTTTGTTATTGTTTATTGTGTATAGGTGTTGTTTGAGGCGTGTGAGGATGGTATAGCCAGTTTCCCCTACATATATGTTGTGGCATAATGTGCAGGTGATGGCATATACAATGTTACTGCTGTGAATGTTCATTAGTTTTTTGATGGGGATGGAGGTGTGTGTATGTTTGTTGTGTATGTTGGACAGTTGTCTGTAGTACTGGTGCTCAATGGGTAGTGTGGGGGCTGGCCGGTTGGAGAACTTGGCATGAACCAGAATGTCCTTCAGGTTGGGGTTTCTACGGAAGGCTGAGATGGGTCTGAATGGTTGGAGTGGGGGGGGAATGTGTGCTGTGTGTCAGTAAAGGCTGTCTTGAGTTTGGAGTGGATGTATTTGTTAATGTGTGAGTAAGTACTGATTATAGGTATGTTCAGCGGTTCAGGTTCTGCAGGGGGAATGGGGGCTCTGAGGAAAGTATGAGGGTGTAGGGAAGGGATTGGGTGGGTGGGATTGGGATACAGACCCGGAGTAGGGAAAGGGATAGAGTGTTGCAGGGGTACCTGGTACCGGGAACTGTGTGAAGAGGAATGGTTGGGGTTAGGGTTAAGGTCGGGGTTAGGGTTAGGGTTAGGGTTAGGGTTAGGGTTAAGGTTAAGGTTAAGGTTAGGGTTAAGGTTAGGGTTAAGGTTAGGGTTGGGGTTGGGGTTGGGGTTAGGGTTAGGGTTAGGGTTGAGGTTAGGGTTAGGGTTAGGGTTGGGGTTGGGGTTAGGGTTAGGGTTAGGGTAGGGATGTGGAATCTGTGTTTGGCCTTAGGGTTAGGGTTAGGGTTAGTGTTAGGGTTTAGGGTTAGGGTTAGGGTTAGGGTTTAGGGTTAGGGTTTAGGGTTAGGGTTTAGGTTTAGGGTTAGGGTTAGGGTTAGGGTTAGGGTTTAGGGTTAGGGTTAGGGTTAGGGTTAGGGTTAGGGTTAGGTTGGGTTAGGGTTAGGGTTTAGGGTTAGGGTTAGGGTTAGGGTTTAGGGTTAGGGTTAGGGTTAGGGTTTAGGGTTAGGGTTAGGGTTAGGGTTAGGGTTAGGGTTTAGGGTTAGGGTTAGGGTTAGGTTTAGTTTTTAGGAATCCCAGAGGTCGATCCGATACATTCAGAGACCCGGGAGGAAGGGCACGCCGCTTGCCGAGCAGGAGAGCCGAGGGGTTAGGGTTAGGGTTAGGGTTTAGGGTTAGGGTTAGGGTTAGGGTTAGGGTTAGGGTTAGGGTTAGGGTTTAGGGTTAGGGTTTAGGGTTTAGGGTTAGGGTTAGGGTTAGGGTTAGGGTTAGGGTTAGGGTTAGGGTTAGGGTTAGGGTTAGGGTTAGGGTTAGGGTTAGGGTTAGGGTTAGGGTTAGGGTTAGGGTTAGGGTTAGGGTTAGGGTTAGGGTTAGGGTTAGGGTTAGGGTTAGGGTTAGGGTTAGGGTTAGGGTTAGGGTTAGGGTTAGGGTTAGGGTTAGGGTTAGGGTTAGGGTTAGGGTTAGGGTTAGGGTTAGGGTTAGGGTTAGGGTTAGGGTTAGGGTTAGGGTTAGGGTTAGGGTTAGGGTTAGGGTTAGGGTTAGGGTTAGGGTTAGGGTTAGGGTTAGGGTTAGGGTTAGGGTTAGGGTTAGGGTTAGGGTTAGGGTTAGGGTTAGGGTTAGGGTTAGGGTTAGGGTTAGGGTTAGGGTTAGGGTTAGGGTTAGGGTTAGGGTTAGGGTTAGGGTTAGGGTTAGGGTTAGGGTTAGGGTTAGGGTTAGGGTTAGGGTTAGGGTTAGGGTTAGGGTTAGGGTTAGGGTTAGGGTTAGGGTTAGGGTTAGGGTTAGGGTTAGGGTTAGGGTTAGGGTTAGGGTTAGGGTTAGGGTTAGGGTTAGGGTTAGGGTTAGGGTTAGGGTTAGGGTTAGGGTTAGGGTTAGGGTTAGGGTTAGGGTTAGGGTTAGGGTTAGGGTTAGGGTTAGGGTTAGGGTTAGGGTTAGGGTTAGGGTTAGGGTTAGGGTTAGGGTTAGGGTTAGGGTTAGGGTTAGGGTTAGGGTTAGGGTTAGGGTTAGGGTTAGGGTTAGGGTTAGGGTTAGGGTTAGGGTTAGGGTTAGGGTTAGGGTTAGGGTTAGGGTTAGGGTTAGGGTTAGGGTTAGGGTTAGGGTTAGGGTTAGGGTTAGGGTTAGGGTTAGGGTTAGGGTTAGGGTTAGGGTTAGGGTTAGGGTTAGGGTTAGGGTTAGGGTTAGGGTTAGGGTTAGGGTTAGGGTTAGGGTTAGGGTTAGGGTTAGGGTTAGGGTTAGGGTTAGGGTTAGGGTTAGGGTTAGGGTTAGGGTTAGGGTTAGGGTTAGGGTTAGGGTTAGGGTTAGGGTTAGGGTTAGGGTTAGGGTTAGGGTTAGGGTTAGGGTTAGGGTTAGGGTTAGGGTTAGGGTTAGGGTTAGGGTTAGGGTTAGGGTTAGGGTTAGGGTTAGGGTTAGGGTTAGGGTTAGGGTTAGGGTTAGGGTTAGGGTTAGGGTTAGGGTTAGGGTTAGGGTTAGGGTTAGGGTTAGGGTTAGGGTTAGGGTTAGGGTTAGGGTTAGGGTTAGGGTTAGGGTTAGGGTTAGGGTTAGGGTTAGGGTTAGGGTTAGGGTTAGGGTTAGGGTTAGGGTTAGGGTTAGGGTTAGGGTTAGGGTTAGGGTTAGGGTTAGGGTTAGGGTTAGGGTTAGGGTTAGGGTTAGGGTTAGGGTTAGGGTTAGGGTTAGGGTTAGGGTTAGGGTTAGGGTTAGGGTTAGGGTTAGGGTTAGGGTTAGGGTTAGGGTTAGGGTTAGGGTTAGGGTTAGGGTTAGGGTTAGGGTTAGGGTTAGGGTTAGGGTTAGGGTTAGGGTTAGGGTTAGGGTTAGGGTTAGGGTTAGGGTTAGGGTTAGGGTTAGGGTTAGGGTTAGGGTTAGGGTTAGGGTTAGGGTTAGGGTTAGGGTTAGGGTTAGGGTTAGGGTTAGGGTTAGGGTTAGGGTTAGGGTTAGGGTTAGGGTTAGGGTTAGGGTTAGGGTTAGGGTTAGGGTTAGGGTTAGGGTTAGGGTTAGGGTTAGGGTTAGGGTTAGGGTTAGGGTTAGGGTTAGGGTTAGGGTTAGGGTTAGGGTTAGGGTTAGGGTTAGGGTTAGGGTTAGGGTTAGGGTTAGGGTTAGGGTTAGGGTTAGGGTTAGGGTTAGGGTTAGGGTTAGGGTTAGGGTTAGGGTTAGGGTTAGGGTTAGGGTTAGGGTTAGGGTTAGGGTTAGGGTTAGGGTTAGGGTTAGGGTTAGGGTTAGGGTTAGGGTTAGGGTTAGGGTTAGGGTTAGGGTTAGGGTTAGGGTTAGGGTTAGGGTTAGGGTTAGGGTTAGGGTTAGGGTTAGGGTTAGGGTTAGGGTTAGGGTTAGGGTTAGGGTTAGGGTTAGGGTTAGGGTTAGGGTTAGGGTTAGGGTTAGGGTTAGGGTTAGGGTTAGGGTTAGGGTTAGGGTTAGGGTTAGGGTTAGGGTTAGGGTTAGGGTTAGGGTTAGGGTTAGGGTTAGGGTTAGGGTTAGGGTTAGGGTTAGGGTTAGGGTTAGGGTTAGGGTTAGGGTTAGGGTTAGGGTTAGGGTTAGGGTTAGGGTTAGGGTTAGGGTTAGGGTTAGGGTTAGGGTTAGGGTTAGGGTTAGGGTTAGGGTTAGGGTTAGGGTTAGGGTTAGGGTTAGGGTTAGGGTTAGGGTTAGGGTTAGGGTTAGGGTTAGGGTTAGGGTTAGGGTTAGGGTTAGGGTTAGGGTTAGGGTTAGGGTTAGGGTTAGGGTTAGGGTTAGGGTTAGGGTTAGGGTTAGGGTTAGGGTTAGGGTTAGGGTTAGGGTTAGGGTTAGGGTTAGGGTTAGGGTTAGGGTTAGGGTTAGGGTTAGGGTTAGGGTTAGGGTTAGGGTTAGGGTTAGGGTTAGGGTTAGGGTTAGGGTTAGGGTTAGGGTTAGGGTTAGGGTTAGGGTTAGGGTTAGGGTTAGGGTTAGGGTTAGGGTTAGGGTTAGGGTTAGGGTTAGGGTTAGGGTTAGGGTTAGGGTTAGGGTTAGGGTTAGGGTTAGGGTTAGGGTTAGGGTTAGGGTTAGGGTTAGGGTTAGGGTTAGGGTTAGGGTTAGGGTTAGGGTTAGGGTTAGGGTTAGGGTTAGGGTTAGGGTTAGGGTTAGGGTTAGGGTTAGGGTTAGGGTTAGGGTTAGGGTTAGGGTTAGGGTTAGGGTTAGGGTTAGGGTTAGGGTTAGGGTTAGGGTTAGGGTTAGGGTTAGGGTTAGGGTTAGGGTTAGGGTTAGGGTTAGGGTTAGGGTTAGGGTTAGGGTTAGGGTTAGGGTTAGGGTTAGGGTTAGGGTTAGGGTTAGGGTTAGGGTTAGGGTTAGGGTTAGGGTTAGGGTTAGGGTTAGGGTTAGGGTTAGGGTTAGGGTTAGGGTTAGGGTTAGGGTTAGGGTTAGGGTTAGGGTTAGGGTTAGGGTTAGGGTTAGGGTTAGGGTTAGGGTTAGGGTTAGGGTTAGGGTTAGGGTTAGGGTTAGGGTTAGGGTTAGGGTTAGGGTTAGGGTTAGGGTTAGGGTTAGGGTTAGGGTTAGGGTTAGGGTTAGGGTTAGGGTTAGGGTTAGGGTTAGGGTTAGGGTTAGGGTTAGGGTTAGGGTTAGGGTTAGGGTTAGGGTTAGGGTTAGGGTTAGGGTTAGGGTTAGGGTTAGGGTTAGGGTTAGGGTTAGGGTTAGGGTTAGGGTTAGGGTTAGGGTTAGGGTTAGGGTTAGGGTTAGGGTTAGGGTTAGGGTTAGGGTTAGGGTTAGGGTTAGGGTTAGGGTTAGGGTTAGGGTTAGGGTTAGGGTTAGGGTTAGGGTTAGGGTTAGGGTTAGGGTTAGGGTTAGGGTTAGGGTTAGGGTTAGGGTTAGGGTTAGGGTTAGGGTTAGGGTTAGGGTTAGGGTTAGGGTTAGGGTTAGGGTTAGGGTTAGGGTTAGGGTTAGGGTTAGGGTTAGGGTTAGGGTTAGGGTTAGGGTTAGGGTTAGGGTTAGGGTTAGGGTTAGGGTTAGGGTTAGGGTTAGGGTTAGGGTTAGGGTTAGGGTTAGGGTTAGGGTTAGGGTTAGGGTTAGGGTTAGGGTTAGGGTTAGGGTTAGGGTTAGGGTTAGGGTTAGGGTTAGGGTTAGGGTTAGGGTTAGGGTTAGGGTTAGGGTTAGGGTTAGGGTTAGGGTTAGGGTTAGGGTTAGGGTTAGGGTTAGGGTTAGGGTTAGGGTTAGGGTTAGGGTTAGGGTTAGGGTTAGGGTTAGGGTTAGGGTTAGGGTTAGGGTTAGGGTTAGGGTTAGGGTTAGGGTTAGGGTTAGGGTTAGGGTTAGGGTTAGGGTTAGGGTTAGGGTTAGGGTTAGGGTTAGGGTTAGGGTTAGGGTTAGGGTTAGGGTTAGGGTTAGGGTTAGGGTTAGGGTTAGGGTTAGGGTTAGGGTTAGGGTTAGGGTTAGGGTTAGGGTTAGGGTTAGGGTTAGGGTTAGGGTTAGGGTTAGGGTTAGGGTTAGGGTTAGGGTTAGGGTTAGGGTTAGGGTTAGGGTTAGGGTTAGGGTTAGGGTTAGGGTTAGGGTTAGGGTTAGGGTTAGGGTTAGGGTTAGGGTTAGGGTTAGGGTTAGGGTTAGGGTTAGGGTTAGGGTTAGGGTTAGGGTTAGGGTTAGGGTTAGGGTTAGGGTTAGGGTTAGGGTTAGGGTTAGGGTTAGGGTTAGGGTTAGGGTTAGGGTTAGGGTTAGGGTTAGGGTTAGGGTTAGGGTTAGGGTTAGGGTTAGGGTTAGGGTTAGGGTTAGGGTTAGGGTTAGGGTTAGGGTTAGGGTTAGGGTTAGGGTTAGGGTTAGGGTTAGGGTTAGGGTTAGGGTTAGGGTTAGGGTTAGGGTTAGGGTTAGGGTTAGGGTTAGGGTTAGGGTTAGGGTTAGGGTTAGGGTTAGGGTTAGGGTTAGGGTTAGGGTTAGGGTTAGGGTTAGGGTTAGGGTTAGGGTTAGGGTTAGGGTTAGGGTTAGGGTTAGGGTTAGGGTTAGGGTTAGGGTTAGGGTTAGGGTTAGGGTTAGGGTTAGGGTTAGGGTTAGGGTTAGGGTTAGGGTTAGGGTTAGGGTTAGGGTTAGGGTTAGGGTTAGGGTTAGGGTTAGGGTTAGGGTTAGGGTTAGGGTTAGGGTTAGGGTTAGGGTTAGGGTTAGGGTTAGGGTTAGGGTTAGGGTTAGGGTTAGGGTTAGGGTTAGGGTTAGGGTTAGGGTTAGGGTTAGGGTTAGGGTTAGGGTTAGGGTTAGGGTTAGGGTTAGGGTTAGGGTTAGGGTTAGGGTTAGGGTTAGGGTTAGGGTTAGGGTTAGGGTTAGGGTTAGGGTTAGGGTTAGGGTTAGGGTTAGGGTTAGGGTTAGGGTTAGGGTTAGGGTTAGGGTTAGGGTTAGGGTTAGGGTTAGGGTTAGGGTTAGGGTTAGGGTTAGGGTTAGGGTTAGGGTTAGGGTTAGGGTTAGGGTTAGGGTTAGGGTTAGGGTTAGGGTTAGGGTTAGGGTTAGGGTTAGGGTTAGGGTTAGGGTTAGGGTTAGGGTTAGGGTTAGGGTTAGGGTTAGGGTTAGGGTTAGGGTTAGGGTTAGGGTTAGGGTTAGGGTTAGGGTTAGGGTTAGGGTTAGGGTTAGGGTTAGGGTTAGGGTTAGGGTTAGGGTTAGGGTTAGGGTTAGGGTTAGGGTTAGGGTTAGGGTTAGGGTTAGGGTTAGGGTTAGGGTTAGGGTTAGGGTTAGGGTTAGGGTTAGGGTTAGGGTTAGGGTTAGGGTTAGGGTTAGGGTTAGGGTTAGGGTTAGGGTTAGGGTTAGGGTTAGGGTTAGGGTTAGGGTTAGGGTTAGGGTTAGGGTTAGGGTTAGGGTTAGGGTTAGGGTTAGGGTTAGGGTTAGGGTTAGGGTTAGGGTTAGGGTTAGGGTTAGGGTTAGGGTTAGGGTTAGGGTTAGGGTTAGGGTTAGGGTTAGGGTTAGGGTTAGGGTTAGGGTTAGGGTTAGGGTTAGGGTTAGGGTTAGGGTTAGGGTTAGGGTTAGGGTTAGGGTTAGGGTTAGGGTTAGGGTTAGGGTTAGGGTTAGGGTTAGGGTTAGGGTTAGGGTTAGGGTTAGGGTTAGGGTTAGGGTTAGGGTTAGGGTTAGGGTTAGGGTTAGGGTTAGGGTTAGGGTTAGGGTTAGGGTTAGGGTTAGGGTTAGGGTTAGGGTTAGGGTTAGGGTTAGGGTTAGGGTTAGGGTTAGGGTTAGGGTTAGGGTTAGGGTTAGGGTTAGGGTTAGGGTTAGGGTTAGGGTTAGGGTTAGGGTTAGGGTTAGGGTTAGGGTTAGGGTTAGGGTTAGGGTTAGGGTTAGGGTTAGGGTTAGGGTTAGGGTTAGGGTTAGGGTTAGGGTTAGGGTTAGGGTTAGGGTTAGGGTTAGGGTTAGGGTTAGGGTTAGGGTTAGGGTTAGGGTTAGGGTTAGGGTTAGGGTTAGGGTTAGGGTTAGGGTTAGGGTTAGGGTTAGGGTTAGGGTTAGGGTTAGGGTTAGGGTTAGGGTTAGGGTTAGGGTTAGGGTTAGGGTTAGGGTTAGGGTTAGGGTTAGGGTTAGGGTTAGGGTTAGGGTTAGGGTTAGGGTTAGGGTTAGGGTTAGGGTTAGGGTTAGGGTTAGGGTTAGGGTTAGGGTTAGGGTTAGGGTTAGGGTTAGGGTTAGGGTTAGGGTTAGGGTTAGGGTTAGGGTTAGGGTTAGGGTTAGGGTTAGGGTTAGGGTTAGGGTTAGGGTTAGGGTTAGGGTTAGGGTTAGGGTTAGGGTTAGGGTTAGGGTTAGGGTTAGGGTTAGGGTTAGGGTTAGGGTTAGGGTTAGGGTTAGGGTTAGGGTTAGGGTTAGGGTTAGGGTTAGGGTTAGGGTTAGGGTTAGGGTTAGGGTTAGGGTTAGGGTTAGGGTTAGGGTTAGGGTTAGGGTTAGGGTTAGGGTTAGGGTTAGGGTTAGGGTTAGGGTTAGGGTTAGGGTTAGGGTTAGGGTTAGGGTTAGGGTTAGGGTTAGGGTTAGGGTTAGGGTTAGGGTTAGGGTTAGGGTTAGGGTTAGGGTTAGGGTTAGGGTTAGGGTTAGGGTTAGGGTTAGGGTTAGGGTTAGGGTTAGGGTTAGGGTTAGGGTTAGGGTTAGGGTTAGGGTTAGGGTTAGGGTTAGGGTTAGGGTTAGGGTTAGGGTTAGGGTTAGGGTTAGGGTTAGGGTTAGGGTTAGGGTTAGGGTTAGGGTTAGGGTTAGGGTTAGGGTTAGGGTTAGGGTTAGGGTTAGGGTTAGGGTTAGGGTTAGGGTTAGGGTTAGGGTTAGGGTTAGGGTTAGGGTTAGGGTTAGGGTTAGGGTTAGGGTTAGGGTTAGGGTTAGGGTTAGGGTTAGGGTTAGGGTTAGGGTTAGGGTTAGGGTTAGGGTTAGGGTTAGGGTTAGGGTTAGGGTTAGGGTTAGGGTTAGGGTTAGGGTTAGGGTTAGGGTTAGGGTTAGGGTTAGGGTTAGGGTTAGGGTTAGGGTTAGGGTTAGGGTTAGGGTTAGGGTTAGGGTTAGGGTTAGGGTTAGGGTTAGGGTTAGGGTTAGGGTTAGGGTTAGGGTTAGGGTTAGGGTTAGGGTTAGGGTTAGGGTTAGGGTTAGGGTTAGGGTTAGGGTTAGGGTTAGGGTTAGGGTTAGGGTTAGGGTTAGGGTTAGGGTTAGGGTTAGGGTTAGGGTTAGGGTTAGGGTTAGGGTTAGGGTTAGGGTTAGGGTTAGGGTTAGGGTTAGGGTTAGGGTTAGGGTTAGGGTTAGGGTTAGGGTTAGGGTTAGGGTTAGGGTTAGGGTTAGGGTTAGGGTTAGGGTTAGGGTTAGGGTTAGGGTTAGGGTTAGGGTTAGGGTTAGGGTTAGGGTTAGGGTTAGGGTTAGGGTTAGGGTTAGGGTTAGGGTTAGGGTTAGGGTTAGGGTTAGGGTTAGGGTTAGGGTTAGGGTTAGGGTTAGGGTTAGGGTTAGGGTTAGGGTTAGGGTTAGGGTTAGGGTTAGGGTTAGGGTTAGGGTTAGGGTTAGGGTTAGGGTTAGGGTTAGGGTTAGGGTTAGGGTTAGGGTTAGGGTTAGGGTTAGGGTTAGGGTTAGGGTTAGGGTTAGGGTTAGGGTTAGGGTTAGGGTTAGGGTTAGGGTTAGGGTTAGGGTTAGGGTTAGGGTTAGGGTTAGGGTTAGGGTTAGGGTTAGGGTTAGGGTTAGGGTTAGGGTTAGGGTTAGGGTTAGGGTTAGGGTTAGGGTTAGGGTTAGGGTTAGGGTTAGGGTTAGGGTTAGGGTTAGGGTTAGGGTTAGGGTTAGGGTTAGGGTTAGGGTTAGGGTTAGGGTTAGGGTTAGGGTTAGGGTTAGGGTTAGGGTTAGGGTTAGGGTTAGGGTTAGGGTTAGGGTTAGGGTTAGGGTTAGGGTTAGGGTTAGGGTTAGGGTTAGGGTTAGGGTTAGGGTTAGGGTTAGGGTTAGGGTTAGGGTTAGGGTTAGGGTTAGGGTTAGGGTTAGGGTTAGGGTTAGGGTTAGGGTTAGGGTTAGGGTTAGGGTTAGGGTTAGGGTTAGGGTTAGGGTTAGGGTTAGGGTTAGGGTTAGGGTTAGGGTTAGGGTTAGGGTTAGGGTTAGGGTTAGGGTTAGGGTTAGGGTTAGGGTTAGGGTTAGGGTTAGGGTTAGGGTTAGGGTTAGGGTTAGGGTTAGGGTTAGGGTTAGGGTTAGGGTTAGGGTTAGGGTTAGGGTTAGGGTTAGGGTTAGGGTTAGGGTTAGGGTTAGGGTTAGGGTTAGGGTTAGGGTTAGGGTTAGGGTTAGGGTTAGGGTTAGGGTTAGGGTTAGGGTTAGGGTTAGGGTTAGGGTTAGGGTTAGGGTTAGGGTTAGGGTTAGGGTTAGGGTTAGGGTTAGGGTTAGGGTTAGGGTTAGGGTTAGGGTTAGGGTTAGGGTTAGGGTTAGGGTTAGGGTTAGGGTTAGGGTTAGGGTTAGGGTTAGGGTTAGGGTTAGGGTTAGGGTTAGGGTTAGGGTTAGGGTTAGGGTTAGGGTTAGGGTTAGGGTTAGGGTTAGGGTTAGGGTTAGGGTTAGGGTTAGGGTTAGGGTTAGGGTTAGGGTTAGGGTTAGGGTTAGGGTTAGGGTTAGGGTTAGGGTTAGGGTTAGGGTTAGGGTTAGGGTTAGGGTTAGGGTTAGGGTTAGGGTTAGGGTTAGGGTTAGGGTTAGGGTTAGGGTTAGGGTTAGGGTTAGGGTTAGGGTTAGGGTTAGGGTTAGGGTTAGGGTTAGGGTTAGGGTTAGGGTTAGGGTTAGGGTTAGGGTTAGGGTTAGGGTTAGGGTTAGGGTTAGGGTTAGGGTTAGGGTTAGGGTTAGGGTTAGGGTTAGGGTTAGGGTTAGGGTTAGGGTTAGGGTTAGGGTTAGGGTTAGGGTTAGGGTTAGGGTTAGGGTTAGGGTTAGGGTTAGGGTTAGGGTTAGGGTTAGGGTTAGGGTTAGGGTTAGGGTTAGGGTTAGGGTTAGGGTTAGGGTTAGGGTTAGGGTTAGGGTTAGGGTTAGGGTTAGGGTTAGGGTTAGGGTTAGGGTTAGGGTTAGGGTTAGGGTTAGGGTTAGGGTTAGGGTTAGGGTTAGGGTTAGGGTTAGGGTTAGGGTTAGGGTTAGGGTTAGGGTTAGGGTTAGGGTTAGGGTTAGGGTTAGGGTTAGGGTTAGGGTTAGGGTTAGGGTTAGGGTTAGGGTTAGGGTTAGGGTTAGGGTTAGGGTTAGGGTTAGGGTTAGGGTTAGGGTTAGGGTTAGGGTTAGGGTTAGGGTTAGGGTTAGGGTTAGGGTTAGGGTTAGGGTTAGGGTTAGGGTTAGGGTTAGGGTTAGGGTTAGGGTTAGGGTTAGGGTTAGGGTTAGGGTTAGGGTTAGGGTTAGGGTTAGGGTTAGGGTTAGGGTTAGGGTTAGGGTTAGGGTTAGGGTTAGGGTTAGGGTTAGGGTTAGGGTTAGGGTTAGGGTTAGGGTTAGGGTTAGGGTTAGGGTTAGGGTTAGGGTTAGGGTTAGGGTTAGGGTTAGGGTTAGGGTTAGGGTTAGGGTTAGGGTTAGGGTTAGGGTTAGGGTTAGGGTTAGGGTTAGGGTTAGGGTTAGGGTTAGGGTTAGGGTTAGGGTTAGGGTTAGGGTTAGGGTTAGGGTTAGGGTTAGGGTTAGGGTTAGGGTTAGGGTTAGGGTTAGGGTTAGGGTTAGGGTTAGGGTTAGGGTTAGGGTTAGGGTTAGGGTTAGGGTTAGGGTTAGGGTTAGGGTTAGGGTTAGGGTTAGGGTTAGGGTTAGGGTTAGGGTTAGGGTTAGGGTTAGGGTTAGGGTTAGGGTTAGGGTTAGGGTTAGGGTTAGGGTTAGGGTTAGGGTTAGGGTTAGGGTTAGGGTTAGGGTTAGGGTTAGGGTTAGGGTTAGGGTTAGGGTTAGGGTTAGGGTTAGGGTTAGGGTTAGGGTTAGGGTTAGGGTTAGGGTTAGGGTTAGGGTTAGGGTTAGGGTTAGGGTTAGGGTTAGGGTTAGGGTTAGGGTTAGGGTTAGGGTTAGGGTTAGGGTTAGGGTTAGGGTTAGGGTTAGGGTTAGGGTTAGGGTTAGGGTTAGGGTTAGGGTTAGGGTTAGGGTTAGGGTTAGGGTTAGGGTTAGGGTTAGGGTTAGGGTTAGGGTTAGGGTTAGGGTTAGGGTTAGGGTTAGGGTTAGGGTTAGGGTTAGGGTTAGGGTTAGGGTTAGGGTTAGGGTTAGGGTTAGGGTTAGGGTTAGGGTTAGGGTTAGGGTTAGGGTTAGGGTTAGGGTTAGGGTTAGGGTTAGGGTTAGGGTTAGGGTTAGGGTTAGGGTTAGGGTTAGGGTTAGGGTTAGGGTTAGGGTTAGGGTTAGGGTTAGGGTTAGGGTTAGGGTTAGGGTTAGGGTTAGGGTTAGGGTTAGGGTTAGGGTTAGGGTTAGGGTTAGGGTTAGGGTTAGGGTTAGGGTTAGGGTTAGGGTTAGGGTTAGGGTTAGGGTTAGGGTTAGGGTTAGGGTTAGGGTTAGGGTTAGGGTTAGGGTTAGGGTTAGGGTTAGGGTTAGGGTTAGGGTTAGGGTTAGGGTTAGGGTTAGGGTTAGGGTTAGGGTTAGGGTTAGGGTTAGGGTTAGGGTTAGGGTTAGGGTTAGGGTTAGGGTTAGGGTTAGGGTTAGGGTTAGGGTTAGGGTTAGGGTTAGGGTTAGGGTTAGGGTTAGGGTTAGGGTTAGGGTTAGGGTTAGGGTTAGGGTTAGGGTTAGGGTTAGGGTTAGGGTTAGGGTTAGGGTTAGGGTTAGGGTTAGGGTTAGGGTTAGGGTTAGGGTTAGGGTTAGGGTTAGGGTTAGGGTTAGGGTTAGGGTTAGGGTTAGGGTTAGGGTTAGGGTTAGGGTTAGGGTTAGGGTTAGGGTTAGGGTTAGGGTTAGGGTTAGGGTTAGGGTTAGGGTTAGGGTTAGGGTTAGGGTTAGGGTTAGGGTTAGGGTTAGGGTTAGGGTTAGGGTTAGGGTTAGGGTTAGGGTTAGGGTTAGGGTTAGGGTTAGGGTTAGGGTTAGGGTTAGGGTTAGGGTTAGGGTTAGGGTTAGGGTTAGGGTTAGGGTTAGGGTTAGGGTTAGGGTTAGGGTTAGGGTTAGGGTTAGGGTTAGGGTTAGGGTTAGGGTTAGGGTTAGGGTTAGGGTTAGGGTTAGGGTTAGGGTTAGGGTTAGGGTTAGGGTTAGGGTTAGGGTTAGGGTTAGGGTTAGGGTTAGGGTTAGGGTTAGGGTTAGGGTTAGGGTTAGGGTTAGGGTTAGGGTTAGGGTTAGGGTTAGGGTTAGGGTTAGGGTTAGGGTTAGGGTTAGGGTTAGGGTTAGGGTTAGGGTTAGGGTTAGGGTTAGGGTTAGGGTTAGGGTTAGGGTTAGGGTTAGGGTTAGGGTTAGGGTTAGGGTTAGGGTTAGGGTTAGGGTTAGGGTTAGGGTTAGGGTTAGGGTTAGGGTTAGGGTTAGGGTTAGGGTTAGGGTTAGGGTTAGGGTTAGGGTTAGGGTTAGGGTTAGGGTTAGGGTTAGGGTTAGGGTTAGGGTTAGGGTTAGGGTTAGGGTTAGGGTTAGGGTTAGGGTTAGGGTTAGGGTTAGGGTTAGGGTTAGGGTTAGGGTTAGGGTTAGGGTTAGGGTTAGGGTTAGGGTTAGGGTTAGGGTTAGGGTTAGGGTTAGGGTTAGGGTTAGGGTTAGGGTTAGGGTTAGGGTTAGGGTTAGGGTTAGGGTTAGGGTTAGGGTTAGGGTTAGGGTTAGGGTTAGGGTTAGGGTTAGGGTTAGGGTTAGGGTTAGGGT
Organism: Thymallus thymallus; assembly: GCA_023634145.1. Classification (NCBI taxonomy): domain Eukaryota; kingdom Metazoa; phylum Chordata; class Actinopteri; order Salmoniformes; family Salmonidae; genus Thymallus; species Thymallus thymallus. The sequence continues at coordinate 33,650,312 of CM042385.1, read as the reverse complement.
TAGGGTTAGGGTTAGGGTTAGGGTTAGGGTTAGGGTTAGGGTTAGGGTTAGGGTTAGGGTTAGGGTTAGGGTTAGGGTTAGGGTTAGGGTTAGGGTTAGGGTTAGGGTTAGGGTTAGGGTTAGGGTTAGGGTTAGGGTTAGGGTTAGGGTTAGGGTTAGGGTTAGGGTTAGGGTTAGGGTTAGGGTTAGGGTTAGGGTTAGGGTTAGGGTTAGGGTTAGGGTTAGGGTTAGGGTTAGGGTTAGGGTTAGGGTTAGGGTTAGGGTTAGGGTTAGGGTTAGGGTTAGGGTTAGGGTTAGGGTTAGGGTTAGGGTTAGGGTTAGGGTTAGGGTTAGGGTTAGGGTTAGGGTTAGGGTTAGGGTTAGGGTTAGGGTTAGGGTTAGGGTTAGGGTTAGGGTTAGGGTTAGGGTTAGGGTTAGGGTTAGGGTTAGGGTTAGGGTTAGGGTTAGGGTTAGGGTTAGGGTTAGGGTTAGGGTTAGGGTTAGGGTTAGGGTTAGGGTTAGGGTTAGGGTTAGGGTTAGGGTTAGGGTTAGGGTTAGGGTTAGGGTTAGGGTTAGGGTTAGGGTTAGGGTTAGGGTTAGGGTTAGGGTTAGGGTTAGGGTTAGGGTTAGGGTTAGGGTTAGGGTTAGGGTTAGGGTTAGGGTTAGGGTTAGGGTTAGGGTTAGGGTTAGGGTTAGGGTTAGGGTTAGGGTTAGGGTTAGGGTTAGGGTTAGGGTTAGGGTTAGGGTTAGGGTTAGGGTTAGGGTTAGGGTTAGGGTTAGGGTTAGGGTTAGGGTTAGGGTTAGGGTTAGGGTTAGGGTTAGGGTTAGGGTTAGGGTTAGGGTTAGGGTTAGGGTTAGGGTTAGGGTTAGGGTTAGGGTTAGGGTTAGGGTTAGGGTTAGGGTTAGGGTTAGGGTTAGGGTTAGGGTTAGGGTTAGGGTTAGGGTTAGGGTTAGGGTTAGGGTTAGGGTTAGGGTTAGGGTTAGGGTTAGGGTTAGGGTTAGGGTTAGGGTTAGGGTTAGGGTTAGGGTTAGGGTTAGGGTTAGGGTTAGGGTTAGGGTTAGGGTTAGGGTTAGGGTTAGGGTTAGGGTTAGGGTTAGGGTTAGGGTTAGGGTTAGGGTTAGGGTTAGGGTTAGGGTTAGGGTTAGGGTTAGGGTTAGGGTTAGGGTTAGGGTTAGGGTTAGGGTTAGGGTTAGGGTTAGGGTTAGGGTTAGGGTTAGGGTTAGGGTTAGGGTTAGGGTTAGGGTTAGGGTTAGGGTTAGGGTTAGGGTTAGGGTTAGGGTTAGGGTTAGGGTTAGGGTTAGGGTTAGGGTTAGGGTTAGGGTTAGGGTTAGGGTTAGGGTTAGGGTTAGGGTTAGGGTTAGGGTTAGGGTTAGGGTTAGGGTTAGGGTTAGGGTTAGGGTTAGGGTTAGGGTTAGGGTTAGGGTTAGGGTTAGGGTTAGGGTTAGGGTTAGGGTTAGGGTTAGGGTTAGGGTTAGGGTTAGGGTTAGGGTTAGGGTTAGGGTTAGGGTTAGGGTTAGGGTTAGGGTTAGGGTTAGGGTTAGGGTTAGGGTTAGGGTTAGGGTTAGGGTTAGGGTTAGGGTTAGGGTTAGGGTTAGGGTTAGGGTTAGGGTTAGGGTTAGGGTTAGGGTTAGGGTTAGGGTTAGGGTTAGGGTTAGGGTTAGGGTTAGGGTTAGGGTTAGGGTTAGGGTTAGGGTTAGGGTTAGGGTTAGGGTTAGGGTTAGGGTTAGGGTTAGGGTTAGGGTTAGGGTTAGGGTTAGGGTTAGGGTTAGGGTTAGGGTTAGGGTTAGGGTTAGGGTTAGGGTCTAGGGTTAGGGTTAGGGTTAGGGTTAGGGTTAGGGTTAGGGTTAGGGTTAGGGTTAGGGTTAGGGTTAG
>CM042385.1:33610473-33642973 GCA_023634145.1 Thymallus thymallus | reverse complement strand
GCCTGTAATAGCAGGTAGCCTGAGCCTAAACCATGCTGACAGTTCAAAACAGGCCAAGCCCGTAGGTCAGTATGTGTGGATGTGTGTGCGTTCCTGCTTTCATGCGTGTGTTTGTGACTGCGTGCATTCTTATATCTGTCATGTTTTCTTGGAAGTGGTTCAGATCCTTGTTTAGGTTCTTGTTTAGCAGTACCAGTCTGCTAGTCTTGTTCAGGTTATTTAGTCTGTAGCAGCACCAGTCTGCTAGTTTTGTTCAAGTTATTTAGTCTGTAGCAGCACCAGTCTGCTAGTCTTGTTCAGGTTATTTAGTCTGTAGCAGCACCAGTCTGCTAGTCTTGTTCAGGTTATTTAGTCTGTAGCAGCACCAGTCTGCTAGTCTTGTTCAGGTTATTTAGTCTGTAGCAGCACCAGTCTGCTAGTCTTGTTCAGGTTATTTAGTCTGTAGCAGTACCAGTCTGCTAGTCTTGTTCAGGTTATTTAGTCTGTAGCAGCACCAGTCTGCTAGTCTTGTTCAGGTTATTTAGTCTGTAGCAGTACCAGTCTGCTAGTCTTGTTCAGGTTATTTAGTCTGTAGCAGCACCAGTCTGCTAGTCTTGTTCAGGTTATTTAGTCTGTAGCAGTACCAGTCTGCTAGTCTTGTTCAGGTTATTTAGTCTGTAGCAGCACCAGTCTGCTAGTCTTGTTCAGGTTATTTAGTCTGTAGCAGCACCAGTCTGCTAGTCTTGTTCAGGTTATTTAGTCTGTAGCAGCACCAGTCTGCTAGTCTTGTTCAGGTTATTTAGTCTGTAGCAGTACCAGTCTGCTAGTCTTGTTCAGGTTATTTAGTACCAGTCTTTGGCAGATGAGCTGGACTGTTGATTTGGGGGGTGGAATTGGTGAAATTCTTGTTGGATGGGAACCTGCCTGCGTTGTGTGTCGTGCATTTGAATCAGATCATATTTCTCCTCTCCTCTCCTCTCCTCTCCTCTCCTCTCCTCTCCTCTCCTCTCCTCTCCTCTCCTCTCCTCTCCTCTCCTCTCCTCTCCTCTCCTCTCCTCTCCTCTCCTCTTCTCTCTTCTTCTCTTCTCTCTTCTTCTCTTTTTCTCTCCTCATCTATTTCTTCCCCTGTTCTCTCTCCTCTCTTTTCTCCTCTTCTCTCTCTCCCTTCCTCTCCTCTCCTCTATCTCCTTTCTCCTCTCTGTCCTGTCTCCTCTCTCTCCTCTCCTCCCTGTCAAAGGATCAACACTATGGCAACAGTGAGTCATTCTCTATAGCCAACCAATTAAACGCAGGGTTATTCTTATAAAAGAAAATGACCTATTTTGCCAGGCAACAACCAGGGTGTTCCAGAACTTAATTCCCATCATGAATGACCTGCCTCTCCACACAGGGCAGCCCAACAGGGTAATGCCATGGCACACAGAAAGAGTGCATTTAAGATTATGTGAACGTGTGTCGTTGCACTCCCAGACCTTTTAACTTGTCTAGACTCTAGACCATTCATTCTAACTGGCACAATCAAGCGATGTCATGATTATTTTAGTTCCATTCACTAGAGCAGACAGTGATGTACAGTCAGCTGTAGAATTTATTTTGTTATACACGTGACATCCCCAAAAATGACAATGAAAGTGAATTTGCATTATATAGCACAAGATGAACTACAGTCACATTGTTCTGGTTTAAGCTTTTTGACAGTGCATTTATTTTATAGTGCCTGCAGTGTCTGTGTGAGTGTGTGTGTGTGTGTGTGTGTGTGTGTGTGTGTGTGTGTGTGTGTGTGTGTGTGTGTGTGTGTGTGTGTGTGTGTGTGTGTGTGTGTGTGTGTGTGTGTGTGTGTGTGTGTGTGTGTGTGTGTTAACGCACCAATGATTAACCCATTAAGTGACCCGAGGACATCCGCCAAGTCCTCTTTTATAATGAGAGGATCTGTCAAGCAGGGTGGATGTGGGCCATTCTTTCCTTATATACTGTGTGTTCACTGTTACTCACTTCAGGTGAGTCACAACGACAGTCGCTGTCAGCCACAGTGACAGTAAAACACCACAGGCCTTTTCCACACACACGTGGTCGGCATGTGCAAGCATGCATGGAAAGTTATATAAAAAGCATTACTATAAACTGTAACCTCCCCTCAGACAGAGAGAGGAATCAGGAACACAGAATCTTGAGAGTGGGTGGAACCCACCACCTGAAGGCATCATGCTATTTTAATGGCAGTGTCCCTCAACCCTTCAGGACTGCTTCCTCTATACCCCCTACACACACACGAATACACACATACTGGGCCAGTAGACTCCCCCTCACTACCGCCGCCTGACAGAACTTCTAACAAACCTATTACACCATGTGACCTCTGACCCCACAGTAACAAGGTCACTTCCTGTTAGAGGTCACCTACATCTCAGCCCTCTGGCATTCCAGCTATGAATGACTCTCTGTTTGTTCTTTTTTTCTATTCTCTTATAAGTCTCTCTCCATTTCTTTCTCTTTCCCTTTCACTCGCTCATGCTTTCTCTCTCTCTCTCTCTCTCTCTCTCTCTCTCTCTCATCATCTCTTTATCCCCCATCTTCGGGTTTCACTGTGGTCTCACTGAATTGAAACACTATGAATTTAAGTATGCTCCAACTAATTCTCTCTCTCCCCCACTCTACCTCCCCTCCCGGAGGACCTGAGCCTTAGGACCATGCCTCAGGACTACCTGGTCTGATGACTCCTAGCTGTCCCCAGTCCACCTGGTCGTGCTGTTGCACCAGTTTCAACTCTTCTGCCTGCGGCTATGGAACCCTGACCTGTTCATTGGACGTGCCACCTTGTCCCAGACCTGCTGTTTTCTTCTCTCTCTCTCTACCACACCTGCTATTTCAACATCTAAATGCCTGGCTATGAAAAGCCAAGTGACATTCACTCCTGGTGTGTTTACCTGTTGCAACCTCTACAACCACTGTTATTATTAGTTGACCCTGCTGGTCATCTATGAATGTTTGAACATCTTGGAGAAAGATCAGGCCTTAATGGCCATGAATTGTTATAATCTCCACCCGGCACAGCCAGAAGGGGACTGGCCACCCCTCAGAGCCTGGTTCCTCTCTAGGTTTCTTCCTAGGTTTGCCTTTCTAGGGAGTTGTTCCTAGCCACCGTGCTTCTACATCTGCATTGCTTGCTGTTGGGGGTTTTAGGCTGGGTTTCTGTATAGCACTTTGTGACATCGGCTGATGTAAAAAGGGTTTTATAAATACATTTCATTGATTGATTGAAACACTGTGTTGTTACTACATGGTTGCTATGTGTGGCCTGTTGTCCACTCTGTGGTTTGTTTCATACATATCAGTTTATATCATCCACTCGAAGGGATAGTTTGCCCAAACTACTAAAGGAGATATTGGTTTCCTTACCCTGTAAGCAGTCTATGGACAAGAAATTACATAGATTTTTACCTGGCCACTTTTAAATTATAACTTTTTTGCATTTGTGGCACTAATCCGATGCAAGTCAATGCTTTGCTTGGTTCGCTTCATGTCACATCATCTATTTTTATTTTTATTTTTTATTTCACCTTTATTTAACCAGGTAGGTCAGTTGAGAACAAGTTCTCATTTGCAACTGCGACCTGGCCAAGACAAAGCAAAGCAGTGCGACAAAAAAAACACAACAACACAGAGTTACACATTAAACAAACAGTCAAAAACACAATAGAAAATCTATAAACAGAGTGCAAAATGTAGTGCAAAAATGCAGTAAGGTTGGGAGGTAGGACAATAAATAGACTATAGAGTAGAAATAAATTACAGAATTATCATCATTAACACAGGAATGAAGGATGTGCAAATTATGATGTGCAAATAGAGATACTGGAGTGCAAGATTAGTGGAAAATAAACAAAAATAAATATGGGGATGAGGTAGTAGTGTGGGCTATTTACAGAAGGGCTATATACAGGTGCAGTGATCGATAAGCTGCTTTGACAGCTGATGCTTAAAGTTATTGAGGGAGATAGGAACCTCTAGCTTCAATGATTTTTGCAATTCGTTCCAGTCATTGGCAGCAGCGAACTGGAAGGAATGGCGGCCAAAGGAGGTTTTGGCTTTGGGGGTGACCAGTGAGATATACCTGCTGGAGCACATGCTACGGGTGGGTGTTGCTATGGTGACCAGTGAGCTGAGATAGGGCGGGGATTTACCTAATAAAGACTTATAGATGACCTGGAGCCAGTGGGTTTGGCGACGAATATATAGTGAAGGCCAGCCAACGAGAGCATACAGGTCGCAGTGGTGGGTAGTGTAAGGGGCTTTGGTGACAAAACGGATGGCACTATGATAGACTACATCCAATTTGCTAAGTAGAGTGTTGGAGGCTAGTTTGTAAATGACATCGCCGAAATCAAGGATCGGTAGGATAGTCAGTTTTACAAGGGCATGTTTGGCAGCATGAGTGAAGGAGGCTCTGTTGCGAAATAGGAAGCCAATTCTGGATTTAATTTTGGATTTGAGATGGTTGATGTGAGTCTGGAAGTTGAGTTTATAGTCTAACCAGATGCCTAGGTATTTGTAGGTGTCCACGTATTCTAATTCGGATCCGTCGAGAGTAGTGATGATAGTCCGGTGGGCGGGTGCTGGCATCGTTTGATAGAAAAGCATGCACTTAGTTTTACTAGCGTTTAAGAGCAGTTGTAGGCCACGGAAGGAGTGTTGTATGGCATTGAAGCTTGATTGAAGGTTAGTAAACACAGTATCCAAAGAGGGGCCAGATGTATACAGAATGGTGTCATCTGCGTAGAGATGGATCAGAGAGTCACCAGCAGCGAGAGCGACATCGTTGATGTATATAGAGAAAAGGGTTGGCCCAAGAATTGAACCCTGTGGCACCCCCATAGAGACTGCCAGAGGATCGGACAATAGGCCCTCCGATTTGACACACTGAACTCTGTCTGCAAAGTAGTTAGAGAACCAAGCAAGGCAGTCACTTGAGAAACCAAGGCTGTTGAGTCTGCCAATAAGAATGCGGTGATTGACAGAGTCGAAAGCCTTGGCCAGGTCGATGAAAACGGCTGCACAGTACTGTCTTTTATCGATGGCGGTTATGATATCGTTCAGTACCTTGAGCGTAGCTGAGGTGCACCCATGACCAGCTCGGAAACCAGATTGCATAGCAGAGAAGGTACGGTGGGATTCGAAGTGGTCAGTTATCTGTTTGTTAACTTGGCTTTCGAAAACTTTAGAAAGGCAGGGCAGGATGGATATTGGTCTATAACAGTTTGGGTCTAGAGTGTCTCCTCCTTTGAAGAGGGGGATGACCGCGGCAGCTGTCCAATCTCTAGGGATCTCAGACGATACGAAAGAGAGGTTGAACAAGCTAGTGATAGGTGTTGCAACAATTTTGGCTGATAATTTCAGAAAGAGAGGGTCCAGATTATCTAGCCCAGCAGATTTGTAGGGGTCCAGACTTAGCAGCTCTTTCAGAACATCAGCTGTCAGGATTTGGGTGAAGGAGAAGCGGGGGGGGGGCTTGGGCAAGTAGCTGCCGGGGGTGCAGAGCTGTTGACCGGGGTAGGGGTAGTCAGATGGAAAGCATGGCCAGCCGTAGCAAAATGCTTATTGAAATTTTCAATAATCGTGGATTTATCGGTGGTAACAGTGTTTCCGAGCCTCAGTGCAGTGGGCAACTGGGAGGAGGTGCTCTTATTCTCCATGGACTTTACAGTGTCCCAGAACTTTTTGGAGTTAGTACTACAGGAAGCAAATTTCTGTTTGAAAAAGCTGGCCTTTGCTTTTCTAACTGACTGGGTGTACTTGTTCCTGACTTCCCTGAATGGCTGCATATCGCGGGGGCTATTCGATGCTAATGCAGTGCGCCACAGGATGTTTTTGTGTTGGTCTAGTGCAGTCAAGTCTGGGGTGAACCAAGGGCTATATCTATTCTTAGTTCTACGTTTTTTGAAAGGGGCATGCTTATTTAGGATGGTGAGGAAAGCACTTTTAAAGAACAACCAGGCGTCCTCTACTGACGGGATGAGGTCAATATCCTTCCAGGATACCTGGGCCAGATCGAATAGAAAGGCCTGCTCGCAAAAGTGTTTTAGGGAGCGTTTGACAGTGATAAGGGGTGGTCGTTTGGCCGCTGACCCATTGCGAACACAGGCGATGAGGCAGTGATCGCTGAGATCCTGGTTGAAAACAGAGGAGGTGTATTTGGAGGGCAAGTTAGTCAGGATGATATCAATAATGGTACCCATGTTTACGGATTTTGGGTTGTACCTGGTGGGTTCCTTGATAATTTGTGTGAGATTGAGGGCATCTATCTTAGATTGAAAGACAGCCGGGGTGTTAAGCATATCCCAGTTTAAGTCACCTAACAGTACAAACTCTGAAGATAGATGGGGGGCAATCAATTCACATATGGAGTCCAGGGCACAGCTGGGGGCTGAGGGGGGTCTGTAACAGGCTGCAACAGTGAGAGACTTATTTCTGGATAGGTGGATTTTTAAAAGTAGAAGCTCAAACTGTTTGGGCACAGACCTGGACAGTATGACAGAACTCTGCAGGTTATCTCTGCAGTAGATTGCAACTCCACCTCCTTTGGCAGTTCTATCTTGACGGGAAATGTTGTAGTTGGGGATGGAAATTTCCGAATTTTTGGTGGCCTTCCTAAGCCAGGATTCAGACACAGCTAGGACATCGGGGTTGGCGGAGTGTGCTAATGCAGTGAATAAATCAAACTTAGGGAGGAGGCTTCTAATGTTAACATGCATGAAACCAAGGCTTTTACGGTTACAGAAATCAACAAATGAGAGCGCCTGGGGAATAGGTGTAGTACTGGGGGCTACAGGACCTGGGTTTACCTCTACATCACCAGAGGAACAGAGGAGTAATATAATTAGTATTCGACTAAGGACTTTAAGAACTGGACGTCTAGTACGTTGGGTACATAGAATAAAAGGAGCAGATTTCTGGGCGTGGTGGAATAGATTCAGGGCATAATTTATAGTCAAGGATATAGAAGGGTGTGAGTTCAGTGGAGGTAAACCTAGGCGTTGGGTAATAAAGAGAGAGGTTGCATCTCTGGAGACACCAGTTAAGCCAGATGAGGTCTCCGCATGTGTGGGGGGAGGGACAAAAAAGCTATCAGAGCCCAGTTGGGCAGGACTGGGGGCTCTGCAATGAAGTAAAACAATAATAGCTAACCTAAACAACAACAGACAAGGCATATTGAAATAAGAAAGTTATTGGTAACTTATTATTGGTAACTAAGAAAGTTATTGGTAACTTAATTGAGTTACACAATACATTGTTACATATTTTTTGGATGATTTGGACAGGAAGTGCAAAAATGCTAATCCATAGACTGCTTACAGGGTCACTTTGTAATTTGGGTGAACTCTCCCTTTAAAAGAAAGGAAAGAGGAATCCATTTTGTTTGCATCTAGAAACCTACAATTGTAGTTGGATACTTGGGTAGCAACATTAACATTCCACAGAAGTACAGTAGGTACACCAATAGGTTTCAACCAGAGGGAACAATGTTCATACCTTATTCCTGCCCACAGCAGAGACAGGTGGAGATGGGTTCTACAGTTTCAATTCCCCTCACTAGACTGTTACATTGCACTATATCTCCCCCTTGTGTCTTTTTAGTGAACTGCAGGGTAAGAGGTGCTGTGAGAAAAGGATGCTGTGAGCAGACAGAAAAGAGATAAATATAAATTGTGTGTGTGTGTGAAGGGATGAGGAGGAGGAGGAGGAGGAGGAGGAGGAGGAGGAGGAGGAGGAGGAGGAGGAGGAGGAGGAGGAGGGGGAGGAGGAGGGGGAGGAGGAGGAGATGACACAGACCAGCCAACAAGAGGGAGGTTTTAAGTAAATCAAGTAATTTTATGTGTCAACATGATCTAGCCATATGTTTTTAGGCAACTTCTCAATATAATGCACACTATGCAAGTAAGCTTAGCGAGATGCAGACACACACACACTAGCTCTTCCTCTCTCTGTTGGGCAATGTGCCTGGTCCTGGCTGTGCAGTAGCAGTGGGATGCTCTCTTTCTGTCTCTACTCTGGGCTGCTAGCCAGGACTCTGGCAGTGCGCTCACTCACATGTGTGTGTGAGAGCATTAGCCTCTGGTAACCAGCCAGCATCCTGGCAAACAGTGAGTGTGTGTGTGTGTGTGTGTGTGTGTGTGTGTGTGTGTGTGTGTGTGTGTGTGTGTGTGTGTGTGTGTGTGTGTGTGTGTGTGTGTGTGTGTGTGTGTGTGTGTGTGTGTGTGTGTGTGTGTGTTTCTCGATCGAAAGGGTATCTGTTGGTTTCACAGCTTGAATAGCCCTGGTGTGAATCATCTGTGGTAATAGAGCTATTCTGCCCAGCGCGTTTCAGGCTTAAATTATGCCAGAGTACATGCAAACACACACACACACACACACACATATTCTGCACATGGTGTGGCGACAGCTTTATACACAACCAACGCCTCTTAAGGTTGCCATTCACCTTGTGTCATAGTGTCATCCACTGTTTGCAGAAAACAACCTGTTTTATTTTTACATTAAATCGAGTGTGAGTTTTTATTTTTCCATTCAATCAAATATTTTTCCATTAAATCAGATATGAGTTTTATTTTTCCATTCAATCAGATATGAGTTTTATTTTTCCATTCAATCAGATATGAGTTTTATTTTTCCATTCAACCAGATATGAGTTTTATTTTTTCCATTCAATCAGATATGAGTTTCTCTCAAGTTATCCAGGACATCATTTCTAAACATTCACTCAATATAAAACTGTATTTTATTAATGTTACTTGTCATTTGTGTAAGAAAATCATGTTTCACAGGCATCTGTAGATTGAGTACGAGACACACTTTACTGCTCTGATGCTGCTTACCTACTGTATGTGAAGGTCTTACTCAAACTGTACAACACACATCAGTTAACACTCATTGATCTGTCTTAATTTCCTAACATATAGAAATAACTATAGGTAGCCCATGGTACATCCTGTATACATCCTGAATGATCTGGTGAAAACTGAGTATCCAGTGTAATGCTAATGCTAGTTGTGGTTATGGCTAATGCTAGCTAGCTATGACAATGACTAAAACTAGCTGTGATTGTAGCTGACGCTAGCTGTGATTGTGGCTAATGCTAGCTGTAACAATGACACAAATATAACTGCGATTGTAGGCAAAGATAGTTATACTCAAAGCTTGCCAGGGACTCCCTGGCATCTTATCAACAGTAAAAGCTGTTGGGGCTCCCACTGCACACTGGAGCCGTAGGGTAGTGGTTACAGAGATGGATTACCTGCTAATCCCACACAGGGACACACACACACACACACACACACACAAAGACACAGCCTCACCTCCCTGCCTTCCTGGCCACTCCATTTAAAATACTTGGGTGAGGAGAGAAGAGAGACTATTCAGGCGGTAATGTGAAATCTGAGAGTGGAGCAGGGCTAAGCCTGCCTAGATAAGGTCAGCAGGATGGGAGAGTCATAATAATGTATTATGTGAAGCGATACTGTAGAGGAGGCCATGGTGTGATGTCCTTGGGTGTGGAGCACAGGCTCATAATAACGGCCAGAACGGAGCCAATGGAATGGCATCATGCACCTGGAAACCATGTGTTTGATATATTTGATACCATTCCACAAATTCTGTTCCACTCATTAACACGAGCTCGTTCTCCTGGGGGGTGGCTGTGTGGTCAAGGAGCCGGGATCTGGTGGTGTGGGGACCTGGTCTGGTGTCAGTGTTCTGCTGGGATCACCTCCAGGATGATCTGGACAGATCTGTTAAAGGAATCTGACGAAAGAATAAAATACATAGAAAAACAATTATGGTACCATTGTACAGATTATTATGGTACCATTGTACAGATTATTATGGTACCATTGTACAGATTATTATGGTACCATTGTACAGATTATTATGGTACCATTTTACAGATTATTATGCTACCATTGTACAGATTATTATGCTACCATTGTACAGATTATTATGCTACCATTGTACATATTATTATGGTACCATTGTACAGATTATTATGCTACCATTGCACAGATTATTATGGTACCATTGTACAGATTATTATGCTACCATTGTACAGATTATTATGGTACCATTGTACAGATTATTATGCTACCATTGTACAGATTATTATGCTACCATTGTACAGATTATTATGCTACCATTGTACAGATTATTATGGTACCATTGTACAGATTATTATGCTACCATTGTACAGATTATTATGCTACCATTGTACAGTATGCTCAGTGTGTCAAAGTGGACACATTATTGGTATTAATGCAGCAATTATGATAGGATGCTATGCTGAAAATGTATTGGAAATTGCTTATATGTTATAGTAAGCTATGCATGTATAGTTTCATGGTCCACTGAAGCACTGATCAATTCTTTGCTGTCTGTATGTCAGTAGTATGTATGTAAGTGTAGGTAGCGTGTTACCTAAACCATTCTGTAGCCACTTGGGTCTGCGGTCAAACACAATGAAAATATAGTATGCTGGGATTCCTGTCAGGGAGATGACGAACCCTATCCCTGTGTTGACGGGGTCGGAATAGAGAGAGAGGAACACCATGAAGAAACAGGTGAAGGAGAAAATGGCTGGAATGAAAAGAGGAACCTGGAGAGAAAGACAAAAAAGTACAAAGGTCTCAAGGATGAATAGTGTAAAGTGTTTAGTAGTTGACTAAGACAGCCATTAGACCGCCTCATACTGTGTTTGTGTGTCCATGTGTGCAAGATGCTTGTGTATCCGCGGATCGTGCATCGGCATCCACCGGCGCACGAAGTGGCACCGAAGGAGAGATATCATCATCGACTATTGTTGTGTGTCACACACCTGTCTATATAAGGTCCCACAGTTGACAGTGCATATCAGATCAAAAACCAAGCCATGAGGTCGAAGGATTTGTCCGTAGAGCCCAGAGACAGGATTGTGTCGAGGCACAGATCTGGGGAAGGGTACCAAAAAATGTCTGCAGCATTGAAGACCCGCAAGAACACAGTGGGCTCCATCATTCTTAAATGGAAGATATTTTGAACCACCAAGACTTGTGTGAAAATTGATGAGTAAAAAAAAGTCAAGGGGTCTGAATACTTTCCGATTGCATTGTATGTATTCACGTGTGTTGGACTGACCTTAAAAGGACGTGGCATGTCAGGGCGTGTGTATCTCATGTAGATGAGGCCCAGCACAGCCACGCCAATGAAGAGCCAGCGGAGGAAGCTCATGAAATTCAACAGGCTGTAGATATCTCCCACAAACAGCTGGAACACCGTCATAGGGTACTGGAGACGAACACAGAACACACACGGATCCAATGAGGATGTGGTAGAGATGCTTAAAGATAACCACAAAGCATGTTAACAGTTAAAACATGCAAACAATGAATACAGGAAGGAATGCAAAGTATTAATTGGGGACCTCAAAGAGCAGGTCTTATTAAAGACAGTAAACAATGACATGTGTATGAAACATTTTTTTTTATGTTAATCTGACCAGAATGATGACGGCTGCCAAAGGTGTGTGTCTGCGGACGTGGATCATGGACAGAACATCGGGGAGATGGCCTTCTCGTGACGCCACGTAAAAAATTCTAGAATGACCAACACAATCTTCAGGGTTACGTGAGAAAATCATCATCGTCAGAGCCAAAAACAGCAACAAAAACATTAAAATAAATGTTTTATTGTCACATACACTGCATAGTGTAGTTTTACAGGCTCAGCCGTAGTAGTACGGCGCCCAAGTACTCACTATTTTGTTATTCCTCTATGAAATAAAGCAATTTCAGCTATTGTGTTTTCACTATTACCACAATACTGCATATTCTATATTCAACCTCCAAATCCGAACTTCTGTATAAAACAGTTTGGCAGGGAGGGAAGGCATTTTTTTCATTCTCCTTGGCAGGAAAAGCTAGCCAAGGCTGTGGTTTGACACCTGCGTTGACGCAGCCCACCTTGAGAAAGCGAATAAGCAGCCGTTCATCGAACCGAAGCACGACAAGGCTACAAATACAGGCACTGCCACCGAAAACTTCCCCATCATCTTCTCTGCAAATGTCTGCACACAAGAGAGAGAGAGAGAGAGAGAGAGAGAGAGAGAGGGAGAGGGAGAGAGAGAGGGAGAGAGAGAGAGAGAGAGAGAGAGAGAGAGAGAGAGAGAGAGAGGAGAGGGAGAGAGAGAGGGAGAGAGAGAGTAAGAACCAAAGAGATACAGAGAAAGATTCTTAATTCACTGAACATCTCGTTTCAGAACATGGGTAGCTAAATGCATTCAGACTTTCCTTAAGAGCAGCATCACAGACCTTTTAAACTGTATTAGAAAGGTCTGATCAGATCAGAGCCCTTTTAGTGAATGAATCTCCCCCTACACCAAACTGTTCAGAGAACAGTGTGCAGACTAATTTTAGGCTTTGTCTAAGACTATGTTATTTACACTGGACCTAATGTAATTATTATTGAGAGGGATGAACTGTGTGAAATCACATTAGGCCATACTGGGAAGCATAGGTGTTGGGCTTGGCGGCCCACTAATGATGAAAGGTTAAGGGTAGTGCCGGAAAGCAACACCACAGATCAGTCACTTCTCAGAGCTGGATGGAATTAGGTATTGATGAACGAGGCGTGAGATTGCAGCCAATACACATCAAGTGTATCAATACATCACACACAGAAATCTATAGGATTGAAATCGGCCAATAGACAGAGAGTTTGTTAGATGCCTTACCACGGCGACGGCTTGAGAGGCCAACAGCTCCTCTGCTGACATCACAGTGTAGTACGCCACATTGGTCAACACGTAGCAGGAAGTGACTATCGCCATGGAGATACAGATGGCCAATGGCACAGTCCTGAGGACATGTACAAATTTGAGACCAACAACCCAATCAAAATATAACTTGATCTCACCTTACGATGAGGCAAACCTGTGTTAATGAGATATGAAATGAGAAACTCACTTTTCAGGGTTCTCTACTTCCTCAGTCACGAAGTTCAGGTAAAACCTGTTAGATAAAGGTTTACAACGAGATCAATCAATCAATCAATCAAATGTATTTATAAAGCCCTTTTTACATCGGCCAATGTCACAAAGTGCTATACAGAAACCCAGCCTAAAACCCCCAACAGCAAGCAATGCAGATGTAGAAGCACGGTGGCTAGGAACAACTCCCTAGAAAGGCAGGAACCTAGGAAGAAACCTAGAGAGGAACCAGGCTCTGAGGGGTGGCCAGTCCTCTTCTGGCTGTGCCAGGTGGAGATTATAACAATTCATGGCCATTAAGGACAGTTCTTTCTCCAAGATGTTCAAACATTCATAGATGACCAGCATTAGGATATCGATAACAAGAGCTCATGACGAGTTAATACTGCATTATACCTGTTGGCTTTATGCTAATTATCACCTAGAATTAGATATGTGTAAAAGCTAGTTGTGCTTTAAGATGTTCATACCTACCACCCGGCATAGGCGTACATCCCAGAGTAGAAGGCCAGAGGAAGACCTGTGAGCTGGATTTTACTGACCTCAAACGCATTCTTAAAGTTCTGAGTCTCCCCTGTACACACACACACACACACACACACACACACATACACACACACACACACACACACACACACAAAAAAAAAGGAATTATACAAACACCAAAGAATATAAATTCTAGTTGATTGTTCGACTAGGTACATATTTCTAAGTCTATCAGCAGGGGTATGTCTAAGAATGCACCCGTACAATAAGAGGGCATCCCAGTACAATAAGAGGGCATCCCAGTACAATAAGAGGGCATCCCAGGTCAATAGGAGGGCATCCCAGGTCAATAAGAGGGCTTCCTAGGTCAATAAGAGGGCATCCCAGGTCAATAAGAGGGCATCCCAGGTCAATAAGAGGGCATCCCAGGTCAATAAGAGGGCATCCCAGGTCAATAAGAGGGCATCCCAGGTCAATAAGAGGGCATCCCAGGTCAATAAGAGGGCATCCCAGTACAATAAGAGGGCATCCCAGGTCAATAAGAGGGCATCCCAGTACAATAAGAGGGCATCCCAGTACAATAAGAGGGCATCCCAGGTCAATAAGAGGGCATCCCAGGTCAATAAGAGGGCATCCCAGGTCAATAAGAGGGCATCCCAGTACAATAAGAGGGCATCCCAGGTCAATAAGAGGGCATCCCAGGTCAATAAGAGGGCATCCCAGGTCAATAAGAGGGCATCCCAGGTCAATAAGAGGGCATCCCAGGTCAATAAGAGGGCATCCCAGGTCAATAAGAGGGCATCCCAGGTCAATAAGAGGGCATCCCAGTACAATAAGAGGGCATCCCAGGTCAATAAGAGGGATTCCCAGGTCAATAAGAGGGCATCCCAGTACAATACACACATTAGTAGTGTATTTCTGTCTAATGGAACACACATCCAAAGGGGCAGATAATAGATAATAACCCTCCAGAAGCTGTCTGTTAGCTATGTATAGGCCTGCAGCCACACTCTAGTTATTATAGCCTGCAATGTGTGGGTAATCTGTAGCTAAAACACACCGTGGAGTTGAGTTTAATTGGCTAGTTAAAGTACATCTAGTAAACTGGTGGTATCTGTGAAATGTCCCTGTAACAAACAAACAAATATAACCCTATGTGCCACATACAGGGCTTCAAGGTTTTTTATCAGCCAAGAAAGAGTGTGATGTGACTGTAAACATGCCATTTCTGTTGTTTTAATCCAGTGTAAAATATATGATGATGATGATGATGATGATGATGATGATGATGATGATGATGATGATGAAGGCTTACCTTTGAAGAGCATATAAAGGCCAGGTACAATGATGATGGTGATTGCCAGCAGCTTGATAAAGGTGAGGAAGATCTGAATCCTATTTGTCCAGCTGGTACTCATACTGTTGAGATACATCACTGATGCTGTAGAGCAGGAGCCCACACACACACACACACACACACATACATACACACACACACACACACACACACACACACACACACACACACACACACACACTTTATGTGAGACTGACCGGTATCTTACATTCAGCTGAACTATCTCAATGATAAGCCCTAAAATCTGATATTCCAATATTTGTTCAATTCAATATAATACTGTAGCATAAATCTTAGACATACTAATTCCTATAGAGGTGACCAGTTTAATAGCGATCTCCGGCACTCCACAGGGCATGAATATGGGCTCCAGGATATATTGTCCGAAGGCCAGGGATATCACTGCCAACCCTGCAGGTCTAGAACAGACAACACTGTCACATACAGACCCAAAAACAGTGACCCCAAAATACACGTGCAGCAAACACAGTGACCGGAAACGCTGACCCACAAAGATGTGAGAACTGGGGCAGCATGCACTGTTCAGAGTGTTGGGGAGCATATGATCTCCTACTGACATGAACCTGTCTTACACAACCTCACATGTGTTTATAACAGTCAGTGAACTATTATTACTGATATTCAGCTGTTACTAACTCAAAGCTGTCTGCTAGGTCCAGTTAAGACAAAAACATAACAAAATATATGACTATTACTGATATGAAAGAGATACTATAGAGATGAACATAAAGGGCATTGAGTACATGCATATAACTAAATGTACTCATTATCCAGAGAGAAATGTCAAATGTTATGTATTCAAAATATCTGGAACAAAAGCTGGTCCCAAAACCATACATCCCCAGTATAGAGTGATATGCACATACCATACTGTAAGTATATACCCCCCTTCCTGACTCTTTCTCTGTCACACACACACACACACACACACACACACACCTGATGGCGATGAGGTCAGCCCAGAGACGTATGAAAGCCATCTGAGGTCCAAAGGCCTCCAGAATATAGGTATAATGTCCTCCAGATTTCTTGATGCTGGTTCCCAGCTCTGCATAGGACAGGGCCCCTGGGATAGGAGAGAGGGAAAGGTTTAAGACAGGGGAGTGGCAAGGAGAGAGGGAAAGGTTTAAGACAGGGGAGTGGCTAGGAGAGAGGGACAGGTTTCAGACAGGGGAGTGGCTAGGAGAGAGGGAAAGGTTTAAGACAGGGGAGTGGCTAGGAGAGAGGGAAAGGTTTAAGACAGGGGAGTGGCTAGGAGAGAGGGAAAGGTTTAAGACAGGGGAGTGGCTAGGAGAGAGGGAAAGGTTTAAGACAGGGGAGTGGCTAGGAGAGAGGGAAAGGTTTAAGACAGGGGAGTGGCTAGCCATCTAGAAACATCAACAACAGTAACAGGTAAGTGGCTACTGTAAGAGGAAAATGTGATTCATTGTATTTTGATTGTATTTTGATTGTATTTTGATTGTATTTTGATTGTATTTTGATTGTATTTTTATTACAGTTGTAGGAACTTAATATGCTCAAGCAACATAATGGACAGAACGTTCAAATCATGTTGCTGCAGGATTATAATTACATATATAATATATATATATATATATTACAATATAGGTCAAATTAAAGGGGCACTGTAGGATTCAGTATGAAGGAAGTTAGGTAGCATTGCAATGACTGGAAGTCTACAAGTACAGTAGCAATGCTACCGTACCTGTAGACTTCCAGTTGTTAAGCTATGCTAGTTAGCATTGGCTCGCAAACTACCGATAACTTCGTTCATACTGCACGCAGAGACATAAAAATGAAATCCACAAGTTCATCTGACTCTGGGTAAGATCCTACAGCTCTGTGTGTGTGTGTGTGTGTGTGTGTGTGTGTGTGTGTGTGTGTGTGTGTGTGTGTGTGTGTGTAGGTGTGTGTGTGTGTGTGTGAGAGAGAACAATGGAAGATAGGTTAGCGTAAAGGGTAATTGATGGAAGATAGGTTAGCGTAAAGGGTAATTGATGGAAGATAGGTTAGCGTAAAGGGTAATTGATGGAAGATAGGTTAGCGTAAAGGGTAATTGATGGAAGATAGGTTAGCGTAAAGGGTAATTGATGGAAGATAGGTTAGCGTAAAGGGTAATTGATGGAAGATAGGTTAGCGTAAAGGGTAATTGATGGAAGATAGGTTAGCGTAAAGGGTAATTGATGGAAGATAGGTTAGCGTAAAGGGTAATTGATGGAAGATAGGTTAGCGTAAAGGGTAATTGATGGAAGATAGGTTAGTGAAAAGGGTAATTGAGGTTTCACAGTTTGATGGTTAGTTAGAAGGCAGTAGCTACGGTAAGGCTTCTGTAATTACAGTTTGATGGTTAGTTAGAAGGCAGTAGCTACGGTAAGGCTTCTGTAATTACAGTTTGATGATGAAATAATACTAGTGTAGAAGCGGAAGCTTCCCATAGTAGCAGACAGTTAGCAATGTTCATTCATCCCCCTAAGGTTTAAATCACACACTTGTCTCAAGAAAAGCTGTTTTACAAGCTTAGCACTTTGTTTCAGGATGCATCAGCTCAGGTGTCTTCAGGGAAGGAAGGGAAGCAGGGGAGTCGTAACCCAGTAGACTGAACAGCAATATAAACATAAAAGCTCCACCCCCCATACCTTCAGTTCACATGCATCATAAAACCACTCTGTCTCCTCCCTCCCTCCCTCCCTCCCTCCCTCTCTCCCTCCCTCCCTCCCTCCCTTAGGAGGTGGGGTGCCGTCATGGCGACAAACACGTGTGACTCACCAAACAGAGACAGCACTCCGCAGGCGATCCACACCACCAGAGACATTCCAACACTCCCAGAGTTCTTCAGGATTCCCTTGGGAGAGATGAAGATTCCCGCGCCGATGATGGTCCCGATGATGATGGCGATTCCCCGAAGCAGGGTCACCTTCTTTTTAAGCTCTACCTTTCCGTGCGCGGCGTCGGGGTCCCCTTTTGGGGCAGTGGTATCCCCCGGGGGTCCCCCATTTTGGGGGGGGGGTTTCACCCCATTCCCCTCTTTATTGACTGACCTCCTGGTCATCCTTGCACTCTCTTACACACACACACTCTCTCTCCAACACAAGATATGTCACAAACAAGCCCCTCACACTCCCTTCTGTAGGTCCCAAAACAAATAGTCCCAAATAGTGTGTTTCCCTCCGTCTGCAGTGACCTGCTGTTGAGACTACAGAACAGTAAGTTACTCTGAACAAAGCAGACTGTTACTGGTCCTGCTGTGCAAAGAGACTTCTATTACTGGGAGCTAGACCAAACCTCTGGGGAATAGCCTCTCCCACTGTTTCTCTCTCTCTCTCTCTCTCTCTCTCTCTCTCTCTCTCTGTCTCTCTCTCTCTCTCTCTCTCTCCCACTGTCTCTCTCTCTCTCTCTCTCTCTCTCTCTCTCTCTCTCTCTCTCTCTCTCTGTCTCTCTCTCTCTCTCTCTCTCTCCCACTGTCTCTCTCTCTCTCTCTCTCTCTCTCTGTCTCTCTCTCTCTCTCTGTCCTTCTCTCTCTCCTTCTCTCTTAGAAACACACTAATCTCGATCTAAAGCCCAACTCATTCAGTCGCTCTCTCTTTCACTATCCCGCTTTGTTTCGCTGTCTCTCACACTTTTTTTCTCTCACGCTCTTTGTCTGTCCTCCACTATTTCTGTGTGACTGTCTCTCTCTCTCTCTCTCTCTCTCTCTCTCTCTCTCTCTCTCTCTCTTCAGCATTCCCTCTCTCCCAAACCTCTTATTGTCTGGCTGGTCCCTGTGCCTCCCTGAAGAACCAGTCTGGTGGTGTTTTCTGTTGTGAGAGGTGTCCCTCTACCTCAGGATGTCAAGGATGTATCCAAATAATCACCTGAGTGCCAACTCCCCACTCCTCCTCTGGAGTCTCCAACACAGTTCTCCCAAAACAAAAAGGGAACAAGAAACTAGTTTCTGTCACCCAATGCTGGCTGCCTGGCCAAACCCCTCTGATGTCACATGATGCAAGCGATTGCCAATCATCATCAACTTCTATGGTCTGGACTTGTCATTGACAACATTTACCACAACTACCCTCGTGAATACACACACGGCTTGCAGTAAGATCATACACTTTACCACACTAAGCAAACGCTACCAACCCAGCAATGACAATAGCTTGGTTGGTACCTTGATTCAAGCCAAGTTTTAAAGTTGTAGGGGCAAATATTTCCTCAAAACCGGTTTGAAAGAAGCTATATCTGTGACTGATAAGCTGCCAGACAAACTGGGTCAGAAGCCCTGGCTTGACATAAAGACCTTGGAGTTCTGGGGCAAGGTGCCATATTGGCTCTGAAAAGGTACGCTGGTGGTTCCAGCCGCCTTCCAGTGAGTCAACAGAGAACTCCTGCAGAGGGAAACTGTGTAGCATTCTGGTAAGTATGGGGAAAGTGTAGCCGGAAAATGATGCAACATTACAGCTGCCTGACACTTATGAGAAGCCAGGTGATACGTGGATACAAATTATGGCCAGAACGGAGCAAATGGAATGGCATCATGCACCTGGAAACCATGTGTTTCATGTATTTAATACCATTCCACACATTCCGCTCCAGTTATTACCACGATCACGTTCTCCCAAATGCAGGTGCAACCAACCTCCTGTTATATAAATAGTTATGTTTTAATGTCACTTTAGTTATGGTGTACTAGTGCTCAAATCGAATCAACCTTCAGTGATTTATTTCCTCTTTTGTCCAAAATAACTTTTCACTTATCTAGAAGTTGCAGCTTTTTTTATAAAATCAAACCCTTTGAAAAACATTTCATCATCATCCAATTGCTTAACACTCCAACGTTGTCCAAACGTTGCTAGTTCCTGTAACCATAGCGTTGTGACAGTGACTGTTTTTCCTGAAAATTCTGTATGGTTCGATGTCGCTTAGTCATAGCCTGGCAGTCACCATGACGATGACACAACGTCAGTCAAACGTTTGGAACAGCCTCTCTTTTCTCTTCTCTGTGTGTGGTGAGAAAATGTATTTGCAGATTTGATAGGCTCCCCCTCAGGCAAGCTATCCTTGTCAGGGCAACTGTTTGAGGGTACTAAAGAAAGAAAGAGAAGTGGAGAAAAAGAGAGGGAAAGAGGAGGCAAAAATGCATCATCATGATGATGTGGCCGGTGACACTTTGCTTGTTGATTGTCCAATATCTGGAAAATGTGGCTGGTGACATGCAAAACATTTAGGGACATTATTAATAGTGGACTAATTAAGAGAGAAGAGGGACAGGACAGGGGAGGGTTCACTCTCTCTATAAAGACAAAACGGACTGAAACCTTTATGCTCTACCCTGAAGCGCTCCAAAACCCTGGGATGCTAGAGGGTGAGGTTTATACAAACACTAACTAATCCTTGAGTGAGTGAGTGAGTGAGTGAGTGAGTGAGTGTGTGTGTGTGTGTGTGTGTGTGTGTGTGTGTGTGTGTGTGTGTGTGTGTGTGTGTGTGTGTGTGTGTGTGTGTGTGTGTGTGTGTGTGTGTGTGTGTGTGTGTGTGTGTGTGTGTGTGTGTGTGCTCAGCGTTGGTTATTAAAACAGAAGTTCAGACAGTGTGTTTAGATGAGCCGCAGCAGTGATAATAATGTCAGTGCTGGTTAACCTGGTCCATTACACACACACACACTTTACTGGTCTCCAAAACAACATACACACGCAAAAGTAGTATCTGCAGGCCATGCACACACAGATAGAGTGCATACACATCCATAGAGCATTCACAGGATATACTGTAAGCAGATGTGTTTACCTGGAGAGTGAAACCTAATGAGGATGTGTTCTTAATGAAACAATTACCACAGCGATTCATAACGCAACAAAACGCTGAGTGGGCTAACACAAAGGCAGGCAGATGTGGGACGGAAGGAGTGAACACAGTAGCACGGTGTTTCTATTGGCTAAAGGCTGATGTTCTGTTCAGCTCATCTTGTGTTTCTGTTTGTCTGTATTTTAATTATTAAGAGCTCCTTCCAATCTGGGAAGAGAACACACTGGCATGTTGCCGAGAGCAACAGTGTTCCACTAAATCCAGCGAATCCCTGTGAAATACAGGTCAAGCTTGAAGAGTAAGGTGCTGCCCAAGGAGCAGTTGTTGTTGGAGGTTGACTGCCTTGCTCAAGAGCAGAACGGAAGAGCGAAAGAGAGAGAGAGAGCAGTAGTATTGGTTAGAGAAGAGGAAGTTGTTTGTTCGTAGAGTGGCCAGAGGTCTGTTTCTGTGGGCCTGTGTGTGAAAGGGCAGAATGGCAGATTATTTCCACCTTGCCAGCTAGGGCACTGACCGGTGTTGGGGGCAGAGAGAGAGAGAGCGAGAGAGAGCGAGAGAGAGCGAGAGAGAGAGAGAGAGAGAGAGAGAGCCCTTGAGTGAGAGGGAGCAGTAGTATTGGTTAGAGAAGAGGAAGTGTTGTTTTTTTCATAGAGTGGCCAGAGGTCCGTTTCTGTGAGCCTGTGTGTAACTAAGGTCATGGGATAACCTCCCACAGTGTGGTTATGTAGTCATATATGACTGCATTGTCAGTGTCACAAGATAATGTAAATGTCCTTACAGATATGAGATACACTATAGCTTTTAAACTCAACTCTGGACCTCGAAGCCAGGACTGCCTTTTTTCATTGTTCCCCTGGCACTGATTTAATTAATCATGAGGTAGAACAGAAAACCAGAAGGCTTGAGACCTTGTAGGGTAAGAGTTGAATACCCTGCACTATAGCGTGAAAACACACACACATTACAGAAGTCCTCTAAACCTACCCCAAATCCACAACGCCAGGGCCTGACCAGGGATGCTAAGCAACAGGACTGTTTCGCTAGCGCAGACTGGAATATGTTCCGGGATTTATCCGATATAATTGAGAAGTTTACCTCATCAGTCACTGGCTTCATTAATAAGTGCATCGATGACGTCGTCCCCACAGTGAACGTACGTACATATCCCAACGAGAAGCCATGGATTATGGGCAACATCTGCATGAGCTAAAGGCTAGAGCTGCCGCTTTCAAGGAGTGGGACACTAATCCAAAGCGTAAATACAGGACTAAGATCGAATCATGCTACACCAGCTCTGATGCTCGTCAGATGTGCAGGGCTTGCAAACTATCATCTTCCTGCGGCGGTCCTCATGAAGCTGGTTGAGAGAATGCCAAGAGTGTTCAGAGCTGTCATCAAGGCAAAGGGTGGCTACTTTGAAGAATCTCAAATATTGATTTGTTTAACACTTTTTGGGTTACTACATGATTCCATATGTGTTACGTCATAGTTTTGATGTCTTCACTTTTTCTACAATGTAAAAAATTGTGCAAATAAAGCCAATAAATAAAAACCCTTGAATGAGTAATATTCCAAACTTTTGGCCTCCAGTGTATGTGAGACTGCTGTTCATTGACTACAGCTCAGCATTCAACACCATAGTGCCCTCCAAGCTCATCACTAAGCTAAAGACCCTAGGACTGAACACCTCCCTCTGCAATTGGATGATTAGGTGGCCATGATGGTATGAGGGCCAGATTGGACCAGATTTTACCCAGGACACCAGGGTTAACACCCATACTCTTACGATAAGTGCAGTGGGATCTTTAACGACCACAGAAAGTTTTTACTTTCCTAAAACAATAATTGTCCACCTCCCGGTTCAGCTGTTGGAGACTAAATGCATCAGGGCATAAAATCTATCCATCTAAAAGATGAGCCCTAGAGAGACTGAGAGAAAGACAGAGATGTGCATTTCTTCATACTTGTCAGACGGCTACTACTGCTATAAAGATAGGCTACATAAAGGAAGAGAAGCTTAGACCAAACCCCTGAGAGAGAGAGAGATATGCCGGCGGCATGCGGCACCGACATTCATTTATTTTTATACTTGTAAGATAGGCTACTGTGTCTGCTATACAGACACAAGGGTACAGAAGAAGGCTAATTTGCTAATTTTCAATGATAATAAAAAAAAATAAAGATTAGTATTATATTGTTTGAATAAAGGAGAAACTCTAGTAGGCCTGATTTAAGTGCTAGTAGCCTACTGGTAATTCTATTATACTGCAGCAAACACAACATTACAGTTGGAACTTAATTTGGCCAAAGAAAATGGCTAAACAGAATGAAACTAAAATAAGTTTTTCATATTTAAATAACTGGTTTAGATTCTTAAATAGGACTACAATAATTATAGTGATATACAATAATACTAATAATGATAAAACAAATGATAATAAATACGAAAATCTATTTACCGGGTCCAGTCGGTAATACCAGACCCGATACCAGACCCGATACCAGACCTGATACCAGACCCCATACCAGACCCCATACCAGACCCGATACCAGACCCCATACCAGACCCCATACCAGACCCGATACCAGTCCTGACAATGGATGGATGGATGGATGGATGGATGGATGGATGGATGGATGGATGGATGGATGGATGGATGGATGGATGGATGGATGGATGGATGGATGGATGGATGGATGGATGGATGGATGGATGGATGGATGGATGGATGGATGGATGAAAAGTATAAAAATACAAGAAGTCTGGAGTGCAAAAAGCTATAAAAAGACTGCATAGTATGGGTGAACGGCTGAATATGTACACTATACATTGTCAACGTTGAACTTTACCTGAAAATGTGTGATTAAATGTAATTTTGCATGTGATTTAGGTCTACCCAATTGGGGATACATAATAGTGTTATGATGCCACATAACTTCCTATAGGCATACATTAACCCCAAATAAATTGATGTTTGCAAGGCAGTATTTAATATTCTTATAGATTAGTTGTATTGATAGTGCAAGTCTATATCTCAACCCTTAACCCTAACCCTTAGTTTTGTTTGACCCAGTAAGTAGATATTTTACTGTCTGTTCAATGTTCCTCAACATCAAACTGGTCTGTTGGGACATGACTAGTAAAAAATATGGGGGTCATTTCAGTTCAGTCACTTAGAGAAGGAAACCAAGGGCTCTTAAAACATGTGCGGTAGCTCGACCAATAACAGTAGAGGAAGAGCATATCCACACACGCTTAATCACCACAGGAGGTTGGTGGCATCTTAATTGGGGAGAACGGTAATGACTGGAACGGAATAAGAAGAAAATCATGAAATACATGAAACACATGGTTTCCAGGTACATGATGCCATTCCATTTCCTCCTCCTTTTTCAAAAACATTTTTAACCTTTATTTAACTTGGCAAGTCAGTTAAGAACAAATTCTTCCTACACCGTCCAAACCCGGACGACGCTGGGCCAATTGTGCGCCGCCCTATGGGACTCCCAATCACAGTCGGCCTGGATTCAAACCAGGTTGTCTGTAGTGACGCCTCTAGCGCTGAGATGCAGTGCCTTAGACCACTGAACCACTCGGGAGATCAATGACAGCATCCAATCCACAGTTGTATTTTTACATGACAATAAGACATCTCAGAGAAGATTGCCTGCTTCCTTTCGAGTCAACACGTCAGACCACTCTGGGATCCCAATAAGCTGCAAAGCCTCAGTGAAATGTCAAGATAATGAGAAATTCTAATAAACACAGCTGAAAAGTCAATATGCTGTTTGAGGAAGTGCAGAGGGAAAAGAAAGGAATCACAACACATTAACACCCAGGTCATGTATTATGCCTATGGCTGGGAAGCAATGGCTACAAATTCATTGGAAACTGAAAATCTAATTTCCAACGCATCTCATATGAGGAGAGGTTCTCTGCCCCTCCATCATTTGTTGTTGACCCCCCACCCTCTCTTTCTCTCTCGTTCCTTTTATTGTTGTAATTGCACTCCAGTCCTGTGTGTAGTATATTAGGACGTCAACTGAAGTTCCGCAGTTTGTTCATGTATTCATTTCTACCAGACTCTGGGTTGCGGAGGGTGAAAGAGAGAGCAGGGAAGGAAATATAGAATTTAGATGTGGGGTGATTGAGGGGAAGAGAAGGGGTTTGAGGGCAGAGGTTCAGTGTGTCTGTGTCTGTTTACAGTGTGTGTTTATCAGACAGAACACCTGTGAGTGAGACCATGTTTTTCCCTCCTGTTAAGTCTATTTGCTCTTTACGTCCTGATACCTTCAGGTCGAAGCTTAGAGTTCAACTCTGTTTTTTCTCCCATTCGTCTCGCTGCACAAATGTACATGTTGATAGAATGATAGATTTACAAAGATACAATACATAAAATGAATCTACTGAACTAAAAAACATTCCTTTTTTTTTACAGAAGAAAAACTTGTTTCAATGATTGACAGCTGATTTATCAAGTCGAAACATTGTTTCTCTATTGTGTGTCTCTCCCCATTAGTCTCCCAGACAGACAGAGTCCCTCAGTGTTATTGTGTGAGACTCACCTCGATAAGGAGCAAAGGCCCAGACTGGTATGGATGTTATTATTTAGAATAAATCTCTCTCTCTCTAATAAAATAACAAAAATAACAAATAATATTATAAAATGGTAGTAAATAGTAGAAATATAATCAATATAAAAGGCTAAACATGGAAAATAACTAACTACCACTATTTAGGATAATAATCACATCAATATTAATAATACCACTAATAATAATAATAATAATAGTAATAACAATAATACCACTAATAATAATAGTAATAACAATAATACAACTAATAATAATAATACCACTAATAATAATAATAACAATAATAATAATTATAACAATAATAACAATAATAATAATAATAATAACAATAATAATAATAACAATAATACCACTAATAATAATAATAATAACAATAATACCACTAATAATAATAATAATAATAACAATAATACCACTAATAATAATAATAATAATAATAATAATAATAATAATAATAATAATAATAACAATAATAATAATAACAATAATAACAATAATACAACTAATAATAATAATAACAACAATAATAATAGTAATAACTATAATACCAATAATAATAATAATAACAATAATATAATGATAATAATAGTAATAACAATAATACCACTAATAATAATAATAACAATAATACAACTAATAATAATAATACCACTAATAATAATAATAACAATAATAATAATTATAACAATAATAACAATAATACCACTAATAATAATAATAATAATAATAAGACCACTAATAATAATAATAATAATACCAATAATAATAATAATGACTGAACAGGTAAATGACAGGAAGAGATACTTAAATAGCTAAATGTGTGTATGATATAATTTAGGGTAATAATAATAATTCCCATAAAATACAGTCCTTAGTGCAGGGTTTAATTACAGATAACTGCACGTATTGCACATTCGATATACTAAAAGCAATGAAAAAAGATACAACTGACAGGATACTAATATGCATTCCTGAGTGAGTGACTACGTAAGTTCAGTCCCCAAACCTCACTTCCGTAAAGAGCTATTGGTAGGATTACGCTGTCAAATATTTTGGTCTAAATTCGAATTGGGGTGTTGATTTTGAATAATTTCGTTTTTATTGCATACAATGTTCTGCAGGCTTTTTCTTTGAGTGCTTTCACTGCCATATTAAAGTTTCCCGATGCAGATATGGTCAGACCAAGGTATGAGTAATTTTTACTGTCTTCAATTATGGTGTTGTTCAGGGTGAATTTATATTTGTGTTTCTGACATCTGGGTTTTTTTCTGGAAAATCATGATTTTTTATATTGTATTATTTACAGCCAGGGCCATAAATATATTGTTCTAGAATGTTAAGGTTCTGTTGAAGACCTTCTTTGGTTGCTGATAGAAGAACCAAATCATCAGCATATAGCAGGTATTTTACCTCAGGTCTACAATTGTATCCCTGATGTCCTTACACAGCTCTCTGGCCTTGGCCATTGTGGAGAGGTTGGAGTCTGTTTGATTGAGTGTGTGGACAGGTGTCTTTTATACAGGTAACGAGTTCAAACAGGTGCAGTTAATACAGGTAATGAGTGGAGAACAGGAGGGCTTCTTAAAGAAAAACTAACAAGTCTGTGAGAGCCGGAATTCTTACTGGTTGGTAGGTGATCAAATACTTATGTCATGCAATAAAATGCAAATTAATTATTTAAAAATCATACAATGTGATTTTCTGGATTTTTGTTTTAGATTCCGTCTCTCACAGTTGAAGTGTACCTATGATAAAAATTACAGACCTCTACATGCTTTGTAAGTAGGAAAACCTGCAAAATCGGCAGTGTATCAAATACTTGTTCTCCCCACTGTACATACAGTATATACCTATGTATATATACTGTATATATCTATATGTACACATACACACACACACACACACATCATCGCATATATCATTATTATTATACTACCAGTGCCAATAAAATAAATAATAGTTGTAAACAAATTAATAAGAATGGAATAAGATTGCACTAAAAATAAGTAACAATGCAATGCAATCTGCAACCCCTTGTACGTATGTGTTTCTTGTGTGTGTGTGTGTGTGTGTGTGTGTGTGTGTGTGTGTGTGTGTGTGTGTGTGTGTGTGTGTGTGTGTGTGTGTGTGTGTGTGTGTGTGTGTGTGTGTGTGTGTGTGTGTGTGTGTGTGAGTGTATGTGTGAATTAAAGGGTCTGTCTAGCCCAGTAGTCTGCATATTAAAGGGTCTGTCTAGCCCAGTAGTCTGCATATTAAAGGGTCTGTCTAGTCCAGTTGTCTGCATATTAAAGGGTCTGTCTAGCCCAGTAGTCTGCATATTAAAGGGTCTGTCTAGCCCAGTAGTCTGCATATTAAAGGTATGAAGTCTAGTAGTGTTGTGTTGTGATGGGCCGGGTCTAGTAGTGTTGTGTTGTGATTGGCTGGGTCTAATAGTGTTGTGTTGTGATTGGCTGGGTCTAGTAGAGTTGTGTTATGACGGGCCGGGTCTAGTAGTGTTGTGTTGTGATGGGCTGGGTCTAGTAGTGTTGTGTTGTGATTGGCCGGGTCTAGTAGAGCTGTTTTGTGATGGGCCGGTTCTAGTAGAGCTGTGTTGTGATGGGCCGGGTCTGGTCGTGCTGTCCTGAGGCTGGTCTGGCCTGGTAAATCTGTGCTGTGATGGGCCGGGTCTAGTAGAGCTGTGTTGTGATGGGCCGGGTCTGGTCTGGTAAATCTGTGCTGTGGTGGGCCCGGTCTTGTAGAGCTGTGCTGTAATAAGCCGTGTCTGGCTCTTCTCTCCTGGGGATGGTGGGGGTACTGTTGTTTCAGAAAGTGGAGGGGGGGCCTCTGCTGCTGGGGTGATGGGTGTGTGGGTCCCTGCCAAGTGTTGCATCCTTAAGGTCCTTAGCAAGGTTCAGACACTGTCCTGATCAAGATGTACATTATCATATAAGTGTTCACATGTCTCTCTCTCTCTCTCTCTCTCTCTCTCTCTCTCTCTCTCTCTCTCTCTCTCTCTCTCTCTCTCTCTCTCTCTCTCTCTCTCTCAATTCAATTCAATTCAATTCAATTCACTTTATTGGCATGACGCAACAATGTACATATTGCCAAAGTATCATACATCAATCTTTTTTTTTTATTTTTTTTTTATATATATTTATATATATATATTTTTTCTATTTTATATATATATATACATACATATACACACGCACATACATATATATACACATATATACATACATACATACACACATATATATATATATTTTTTTTAAATATAATTACATCAAAGAACAAATAACAACAGGAAAAAATAAAATAAATGCATTAAATATGTCAGGCACTGTCCCTCAACTTGTGGCAGGCAGCAACATAGCATGCTGCCAGCGTACAGCTGTCCATGTCTTCCCCCAAAAGGATCGGCAGCCTTTCTATGTCAGAGAGGTCCTCAAAGCCCCGGACTACTTGTTCAAATTTGGGGAAGTGACTCTCTCTGATAGTTTTATATTTTTTATATTCTCTCTCTCTCTCTCTCTCTCTCTCTCTCTCTCTCTCTCTCTTCTCTCTCTCTTTCTCTCTCTCTCTCTCTCTCTCTCTCGCCCTCTCTCTCTCTCTCTCTCTCACTCTCAAATAACAAGCACACAACAATACACAGGACGAGACCAGAAATAACAAGTGTAAAATACATGCAGCACGAAAGCCAAAACAACAAAGAATAGGTACTCACAAGCCCAACGGACATGGGAACAATAATCGACCAGACAATGGTGAACAAAGCGCACAATTATACAAATACTAATCGGGGGGGGGGATGGGAACCAGGTGTGCATAATAACACAGTTCATTGACGCCTAGAGGCCGGTGACGTAGACCTCCGGAACTGGTGCACGGAATGAACAACAGTACCGGGGGGATCCGTGACAGCCGTGGTATATTGGCCATATACCACAAACCCCAGAGGTGCCTTATTGCGGGGCGGCAGGTAGCCCAGTGGTTAGAGTGTTGGGCCCATAACCGAAAGGTTGCTGGATCAAATCCCCGAGCTGACAAGGTAAAAATCTGTCGTTCTGCCCCTGAACAAGGCAGTTAACCCACTGTTCCTAGGCCGTCATTGAAAATAAGAATATGTTCTTAACTGACTTGCCTAGTAAAATAAAGGTAAAATAAAGGTAAAATAAAATAAAAAAATAAAATAAATTGCTATTAAACTGGTTACCAACGTAATTAGAGCAGTGCAAAATGCATGTTTTGTCATACCCGTGGTACACCACGGCTGTCAGCCAATCAGCATTCAGAACTCGAACCACCCAGTTTATAATATGCTACATGTCATTACACATTGTTTGTCATACATGCTTTGCTTCGTTATGCAACAGTATATGCTCCAACATTTAACAGCGAATCCATGCTGACACTTTGTGACGGCAGCATCTTCCTTGATGAGAATTACTGGTTAAAAACCACAGGTACCGGACAAATTATTTTACATTAGGCTGGTGAATGTCACCGATAATAGCAAACTAGAATTTCTCTTGCAGACTAAACTGTCTCTCTTTCTATCTCTCTGTCTCTCTCAATTTCTCTCTCTCTCTCTCTCTCTCTCTCTCTCTCTCTCTCTCTCTCTCTCTCTCTCTCTCTCTCTCTCTCTCTCTCTCGCTCTCTCTCTCTCTCTCTCTCTTTTTCTCTCTCTCGCTCTCTCTCTCTCTCTTTCTCTCTCTCTCGCTCTCTCTCTCTCTCTCTCTCTTTCTCTCTCTCTATCTCTCGCTCTCTCTCTCCTTCACAGACTCTTCCATCAGGAGGACAACAGTGAAAGCCCCGGCAGTAGGAGCAGCAGATGTTCCTGTTTCATCTGTTTCCTCCCTGGTTTTTTAATTGCAGGTGGTCCATGGAGAGCCCAGCGCACTGGCAGGTCAAGATTGCTCCAAAATGGCCGCAGGTGGCGAGGGACGGAACTCCCAACGTCCCCAAGGAGCTTAGCCTGCCTCTATCTCGGTCTTCCCTGCCTCCTGCCTGGGTTCCCCGCCTCACCCCTCCTGTCTTCCCTGCCTCCTCCCTGGGTTCCCGCCTCAACCCTCCTGTCTTCCCTGCCTCCTCCCTGGGTTCCCGCCTCACCCCTCCTGTCTTCCCTGCCTCCTCCCTGGGTTCCCGCCTCACCCCTCCTGTCTTCCTGCCTCCTCCCTGGGTTCCCGCATCACCCCTCCTGTCTTCCTGCCTCCTCCCTGGGTTCCCGCATCACCCCTCCTGTCTTCCCTGCCTCCTCCCTGGGTTCCCGCCCTAATGTCTTGTTCGATCTCTCACTTTCTCTCATCCCTCTCCTTTGCTGTTTGTCTTTTCCTCTGTCCATCACGCTTTCCTCTTTTTCATGTGAAAATATATATTGAGTGAGGAGTCCCTTGCTGTTTTAACACAGAGAAGTCCTCAGGTGTAATACCCAATACCAGAACACACCCACTGTCCACACTGTCCACACTGTCCACACTGTCCACACTGTCCACACTGTCAGCTGGCTGTGTGTGTGTGTGTGTGTGTGTGTGTGTGTTCCCTTTCGAGGGAACTCGAACTGCGTCGAACGACACTTTGGGGGAACGCCCCTCAGCGTAGCGCCTCTGAAGCATGAATGAAACTAAGCCAATCTTGATTGGTGTTGCGTCGCGACGCAACGTGTGACGGCATCAGCGGAAGTTACAAAAGGACGTCGGCACACAAACAGAGTTAGCTTTCTGTTCTTCAGCAAGCGCTCTCTGCCGTGTGTGTCTTATTTGGTGTTGTCTGTCAGTCACAAAATATATATATGGCGAGTGAGATCTAAAAGCGGTGTGTGCATCCCTGCCCTCACGGGTGGGGACACACACCAATTGTGTGTGCTCTGTTTGGGAGCGCAGCACGCGCAGGCAGCTCTCGAGGGGGCTGCTTGCACGGAGTGTGAAGCTTTACCGATCCGAGTGCTGCGCTCCCGCCTGGCTATCTTTGACGATGGCCAGGCTCGCGAGCCCCGTGGTGTGGGTCCCGCGTCCGTTGAGGCGGCGCGGCGCTCATCATGGGGCTCGCAAATGGATCTGACAGGGGATCCTGAGCCTGCCGAGGCACTTTCTCAGGAATCCTCTGCCAGCTCCGATGTTCTCCCGTCTCGTGTGGAAGCCCGCCCCGCGGCTTCTTCCTCACGTGCGGAGAACCCTCTGCTCGAGCTGTCTGCTTCCGAGGAAGTGGACGCACTCAGCATCGAGGGCGGGGACTATGGAGATGACTCGCCAATCCATGTCCCCGCATATGAGGAGCTGGTGGAGGTTGTCTCTCGTGCCGTTTAAATATTAGTTGGCCACGTGAAAGGCAGGAAGTGCAAAATTAAAGCAAGTTGGATGAGCGCTTCCTGCAGCACAGAGAGCAGCCTCAGCGCCGGAGTCTACCATTTTTTCCCGATTTACACAATGAGTTGTCTAAATCCTGGAACACACCATATACATCTCACTTGTTCAACCCCCCTATCCTTGATTATAGTAACATCACAGGGGCCAGAGATAATGGCTACAGGATGATGCCTCAGGTGGAAGAGCCTTTGGCTAGTTATCTTTCACCCGACATTGCGTCATCCCTGTTGACCGGGCTTATATGGCTGCGGGTCGGGCTGGTGCCAGTCTGCACACTATGGCGGTGCTGCAGGCTTACCAGGCTGACCTTCTTAAAGATATTTATGAGGGCGAGGGACCAACACCTGATGATATAGCCGAATTACGTAAGGCTACCGACTTGTCTCTCCGTGTCACCAAGGAAACGGCCCGCGTTATTGGCCGTTCTATGGCAGCTATGGTGGTCACGGAGAGACACCTCTGGCTGAATTTATCAGGCAACATTAAAGCTATCCTGCATCCCAGGCCAGGCTATGTGCCTAAGGTGCCATCTAATGTGGCACGGCCTACGGTTCTGCAGGCGTTGCACCCTCCACCCCACGGGACGGTGGATGAAGAGCTCTCAAAATATATATTCAGAGGTCCTCTTCATGGCGGAAGTCAGACCAGTTGCTAGTGTGTTTCGGGTCGCCTAAGAAGGGGTTCCCGCTTCCAAGCAGACCATTAGCAACTGGATTGTTCAAGCTATATCTATGGCCTATCAGGTGCGCAGTTGCCTTCACCTTCGGCCGTGAGGGCTCATTCAACCAGAGGCATGGCGTCCTCCAGAGCCCCCCTTTCAGGGGCCCCGATCCAAGAAGTGTGCGATGCAGCAGGATGGGCTACCCCTCATACTTTCATTAGATTTTATAGCCTGGACATTCCATCTACGCCTGGCACCCTTGTGCTCTCGTCCTA
>CM042385.1:33570473-33607973 GCA_023634145.1 Thymallus thymallus | reverse complement strand
ATTGAACAGAATAATCCATTTAGAGGTCAAGACATTGGGAAATGTGAGTAACCCTGGATGTGTGCGTGAGTGAGTAGCAGAGCCCTGCCTTTTGGTTATTGAGTGACAGAAGATGGACAGAGGTGATGTGGACTCTAGCTGCCATGGAGAGGGTAGAGGGTGAGAGAGTGTGTCGCTCCAGGGACTCGACTGACAGAAGTATTATCCAACACCCAAACAGAAGAACTCACCACAACATATTCAAACCATGACATGGGTCCAGGGAAACAGTACCTCAAGTCTCAGGAAGGTAACATCACTGTCCATTGCTGACCTAGCCATCCACCACAAAACGGTAGTATCATAGATCTCTCTCTCTCTCTCTCTCACGTCACTCACATCTCTCATCTTTTATTCAGTTGAATAATCCCATTCAGTCATTTTTGCTTTACAAGTTAAAGACACAACTCATATCTCACATCACCCGCAGTAAGCATCAACCACTCACGGTTAAACGCTGCAGAACACAATTGAAGGGAAAGCCTTTGTTTTTGATAGCCCAGTTTGTGTGGTTAGATATGACTGCACTCCTGATGGGATTCTGATATTTTCTGAATAGCTGATATTCTATTTCTGTTACAGCAGCATTATGATCCATCCACAGTAGGATAAAGGAGTCTGTTAGAGGTTCTGCCTGGTGCTGCAGCGGCTCCACGTGGCCAAGAGGAGAATTGACATTGCTCAGTCAAGCTGAGACAATAGGGAGCGCTCTGAGACTCATTCAAACACAATTTGTGACACACCACACTCACATGCACACACACCTAGTCATGACAGGTACTCAGGCTAAGGAGTTGACTGGTAACACTTGTGCGTAGCATACCAGTGAGCTGAGTAGCAGTACCTGTGTGTGAGCATGTGAATACAGAAAGTAAAGGACATGATGAATTCTCCCCACAATGTGTCTGTGAGGGAGAGGAAGCAAGGGAAGGAGAAGTGGAAGAGAGGAGAAGGAGCAGAGGAAGAGAGGAGAAGGAGGAGAGGAAGAGAAGAGAAGAGAAGGAAAATCTCCCTGACAGTCTGATTTAGTGGACAGATGTTTGTGCCAGGCAGGGTCGGCGTGCCGTGAAATGTAATCATCCCACCCCCCGCACACACCCAACATGGCATAGCGCACTCACACACATTTACACACAGACTAACACACACACACCTGCCACCACGCAGCAAGACGAGAGTCAGCATCTTTTAGCACCAAGCTAATAAATACCCCCATCCCTCTGAGGTGTTTAAATCAGCATCCGTTCACAGCGCTGCAAGTGTGTGTG
Organism: Thymallus thymallus; assembly: GCA_023634145.1. NCBI lineage: Eukaryota > Metazoa > Chordata > Actinopteri > Salmoniformes > Salmonidae > Thymallus > Thymallus thymallus. The sequence goes on along the minus strand of CM042385.1, from coordinate 33,606,666 downwards.
TGTTTCTCAGGGGGAGTAGGGTTCCTGACAGATGGGTTGAAGGCCTGTTCATCGCCGCTGGGCTGAGGCGGCCTCTCTCATCTCTCTCTCTCTCTCTCTCTCTCTCTCTCTCTCTCTCTCTCTCTCTCTCTCTCTCTCTCTCTCTCTCTCTCTCTCTCTCTCTCTCTCTCTCTCTCTCTCTCTCTCTCTCTCTCTCTCTCTCTCTCTCTCTCTCTCTCTCTCATCAAAGTCTCCTGCCAGCCCAGAACACACACACACACACACACACACACATAGTCTCTGTCTCTACTGGTACAGCAGTCTGCCTAGCTGGATCATGCTACTACAATGTGCTGTATGTTCCCCCTGACACATGTCATGAGGTACTAACAGCTAGCGGGGAGGAGAGGAGGAGGAGAGGAGGAGAGGAAGAGAGGAAGAGAGATAGAGACAATTGTTGAGTGAAAGATAGAGAGTAGGGGGGAGAGAAGTAAGTGAGAGGTAGAGGTAAGCATCAGAAAATCCTTTCATTCTACACAGTTAGGGACTCACCAATCGAGAGACAGAGAGACCGAGACAGAGAGGCCGAGAAACTGAGAGGCAGAGAGACCGAGACGGAGAGACGGAGAAACCGAGACAGAGAGACAGAGAGACCGAGACAGAGAGACAGAGATACGGAGATGCGGAAAAGCGGAAAGATGGAGAGGACAAGACAGAGAGACCGAGAGACCGAGAGACGGAGAGACCGAGAGGCCGAGAGACATGGAGAGACTAAGAGACGGAGAGACCGAGACCGAGACCAAGACAGAGAGACCGAGACAGAGAGACAGAGAGACCGAGACAGAGAGACCGAGACAGAGAGACAGAGAGACCGAGATAGAGAGACCGAGAGAGAGAGACAGAGAGACCGAGATAGAGAGACTGAGAGAGAGAGACAGAGACAGAGAGAGAGAGACCGAGACAGAGAGACCTAGACAGAGAGACCTAGACAGAGAGACCTAGACAGAGAGACCGAGACAGAGAGAGAGAGACCGAGACAGAGAGACCTAGACAGAGAGACCGAGACAGAGAGACCTAGACAGAGAGACCTAGACAGAGAGACAGAGAGACCGAGACAGAGAGATAGAGAGATCGAGACAGAGAGACCTAGACAGAGAGACTTAGACAGAGAGACCTAGACAGAGAGACCTAGACAGAGAGACCGATACAGAGAGAGAGAAACCGAGACAGAGAGACCTAGACAGAGAGACCTAGACAGAGAGACAGAGAGACCGAGACAGAGAGACAGAGAGACCGAGACAGAGAGACCGAGACAGAGAGACAGAGAGACCGAGACAGAGAGACCGAGACAGAGAGAGACCGAGACAGAGAGACCTAGACAGAGAGACAGAGAGACTGAGACAGAGAGACAGAGAGACCGAGACAGAGAGACCGAGACAGAGAGACAGAGAGACCGAGACAGAGAGACAGAGAGACCGAGACAGAGAGACCGAGACAGAGAGACAGAGAGACCGAGACAGAGAGACCGAGACAGAGAGACCTAGACAGAGAGACCTAGACAGAGAGACAGAGAGACCGAGACAGAGAGACCGAGACAGAGAGACAGAGAGGGTAACAGAAGTGGAGGTGATGAAATTACACTCAATATATTCCATAACTCCCTCTTTATTCGATTCCTGTCCAGAAGCCTCGTCTCAATCGATTGAACAAGTAATCTCTGAGAGCTGGCATTCTGATGCACAGCTTAATAAGAGTGTGTGATCTATCCAACTGTTTATACATCATAATGTCAATGAGAGAAATGCACAGTGTGTTTGTCACTTTAACTCTGAAGAGGCAGACAGGCTTTATCTTATGTTAATATAAACCTCTATTGATTCTGCTTGCCTTAGCATAGATCCATGAGGAATAGTGAACATAGTGAATCAGTCATGTTTGGTGAGCCTCTAATTGAACATGTATACAATGTCATGGCGGGATGGGTTCATATTTTAGATTCAAGGCATACTTATAAAGTCTGTATGCAAAGGTGAGTTGTTTTTTAGTCATGAATAAGAATTTTTCTACTAAAGAATACATGTAACAGTATGGATACCAAATAACCAGCATAGCCAACGTTGTCTTGTCTTTGTCAATAGATAGATAGATAGATAGATAGATAGATAGATAGATAGATAGATAGATAGATAGATAGATAGATAGATAGATAGATAGATAGATAGATAGATAGATAGATAGATAGATAGATAGATAGATAGATAGATAGATAGATAGATAGATAGATAGATAGATAGATAGATAGATAGATAGATAGATAGATAGATAGATAGATAGATAGATAGATAGATAGATAGATAGATAGATAGATACTATACAGGTCGATGGCAGAGAAATACTTCAGTAGCTAAAAATGCATATGATATGAGCGAGGGTAATAATAGTTTACTTAATAGACAGACTGGCTAAATGAACAGGTAAGTGAATATTTTGCATGGTTAAATTAGCTGTACAGGTAAATATACAGTTATATTTACAGATAAGTGAATACTTGCATGGTTACACAAACTGTACAGGTAAATGACAGGAAGAGATACTTAAATAGCTAAATGTGTGTATGATATAATTTGGGGTAATAATAGTAATTCCCTTAAAATACAGTCCTTAGTGCGCAGGGTTTAATTACAGACAACTGCACGTATTGCACATTCGATATACTAAAAGCAATGAGAAAAGGTGCAATTGACAGGATACTAATATGCATTCCTGAGTGAATGCCTACGTAAGTTAGGTGCAAGAATTACTAGCAATATTGCACGTGATATGATAAACAACTGTACATGAGTATGTATATATAGACCTGCATGAATAAATAGGTCCTGAGTGAATGAGTGATGACGAACCAGAGTTACTCACGGATGGATGCATAATTGTTAAACTAGGTCCTAACACCCCAACAGTTCCAGATCTATGTTGCCGACGGCACGGCACCCTGGTGAGGCATTATATAGTCTAATAGCCGCCGGCAGGAAGGACCTCCTGTAGCGCTCTCTGGCACACCGTGGTGGGATCAGTCTGTGACTGAAAGTGCTCCTCTGCGTCATAACCATGGCGTGCAAAGGGTGGGTGACGTTGTCCATGATGGCCAGCAGTTTGGCCACGATCCGTCTCTCCGCCACCTCCTCTAGAGTGTCAAGGCTCATCCCTAGGACAGAGCTAGCCTTCCTGATAAGCTTATTTACCCGAGAAGCATCACTGGCTTTAATGTTTGCTCCCCAGCACACCACTGCAAAAAAGATGGCACTTTTACTGCACACGTTGAAGGACCTGAGCCTCCTTAGAAAGTCGAGTCGGCTCTGGCCCTTTTTGTACAGAGCCCGGGTGTTACCAGCCCATTCCAGCCTGTTGTCCATATGGACTCCCAGGAACTTGTATGACCCAACCATTTCCACATCCATCCCCTGTATAGGGACTGCAGTCAGTTGTGCCTTGGTTCTCCTGAAGTCAACTGGAGAAGTCAAAAAACATAACCCTCACAGTGCAACCTGCGTTGTCCAGGTGAGAGTAGGCCCTCTGCAGAAGGTAGATGATTGTATCATCCACCCCGATGTTGCGCTGGTATGCAAACTGCAGGGGGTCCAGTGATGTACACACCAGGGGTCTGAGGTGAGTGAGGACTAACCTTTCCAGGGTCTTCATGATGTGGGATGTTAGCGCTACAGGTCTGAAGTCATTCAGGACAGTGGGGTTGTCCACAGCACAGGATGTTTTCCACAGCACAGGGACCCTTTCTAGGCTCAGGCTAAGGTTGAAGCGACGCTGGAGTATTCTACACAGTTGGTCAGCACAGACCCTAAGCACCCTTGGGCTGATGCCATCAGGGCCCGCCGCTTTCCACTGATGTAGTCTCTCCAGCTCTTTCTTCACTTGGTTGGTGGTAAAAGCCAGCCCCGGTGGGGAGGTGGGGGGAAGGGGGGTGTTGAGGATCAGTCCAGGGGGAGCAGTGGTGGAGGAGGGGTCACTGATTGTCTCAGCAGAGGTGTTGTGAGCAAAGTGGGGGTGGGACAGCCGTGAAGGTGTGTGGTCTGGGGAGCTGGAAGGGAGGTGGACAGGGCCCGTATCAAACCTGTTAAAAAATTGGTTCAGCTCATTGGCTCTGTCCTGGGTCCCCTCCGTCTGCCCACTGTTTGACTTTTTGAAGCCAGTGATATTTCTCATACCCTTCCACACCTCTCTCACCTGGCTCTGCCTCAGCTTGTCCATCTTCTCCTTATACCCTCTCTTCCCCTCAGCAATCCGCAACTTCAGCTCCCTCTGGACGCATTTCAATTTGTCCTTGTCCTTGTCCTTGTCCCTCTCCTTGAAGGCCCTCTTCTTCTCATTCAGCAGGGCCTTCAGGTCGCTGGTGACCCAGGGTTTATTGTTTGGGAAACAGCGTACCTTCCTGGTGGGTACAGTGTTGTCTACACAAAAATTAATATAGTCTGTTATGCAGTCAGTAAGTCCATCGATGTCCTCCCCATGAGCCTCACAGAGCACATCCCAGTCTGTTGTTTCAAAGCAGTCCTGTAGGTCCTCATTCGCCTCCGGGGACCATCTCCTGATGGTCCTGGTGGTTGCAGGCTGCTGTTGGACCAAAGGCCTGTAGAGTGGAGTGAGGTGGACAAGGTTGTGATCCGATCTACCGAGGGGAGGGAGTGCAGTGGAGTTGTATGCATCCTTCACATTAGTATATAACAAGTCCAGAGTTTTATTATTCCTGGTTGGGCACTTCACAAACTGTTTGAACGTGGGCAGAGTTGAAGAGAGAGATGCATGGTTAAAATCCCCCGAAATGGCAAAGAAAGCACTGGTATGCGCTGTCTGTAACCTCGCGATAACAGAGTGGATGACGTCACATGCTGTGTTTGCATCCGCGGAAGGCGGGATGTAAACAATAACAGCAATTGCAGCCGTGAACTCCCTCGGCAAATAGTAGGGTTTCAGGCTAACGGCTAATAGTTCAATGTCCGTGCTACAAAACTGTTCCTTAAGAGTAATATGTTTCGGATTACACCATCTGTTGTTAACTAATAAAGCCAGCCCACCACCCTTGCTCTTACCGGAAGAGACGCGATCCCTGTCCACTCTGATGGTCTGGAAACCGTCGATAGTGACGTTCTCTATGGGGATGTTATCGTTCAGCCAAGTCTCTGTGAAAAGCATTAGGCTCGTTTCCCGATAATCCCTGTGTCCACGGACAAGAGCCTCGAGCTCGTCCATTTTGTTATTTAGTGACCTCACGTTGCCCATAATGATAGACGGTATAGCCGGCTTGTATTTCCTCCGCTTCGCCTTACACTTCAATCCCGCCCTGCGTCCACGGCGTCGCCTTTTCAACTCGTCCGGAATATCAAACTTTTCCCTGGGGTGCAGCAGCGCTGCGTGTGCTAAATCCAGGAGCTGGGCTCTGTTGTAAATAATAATAGTTGATGACTCCTGTCGACGTTCAGCTGCGAGAAAATCCATAATCCTGAACTATTATAGTTCAACTGTAGCAAAATAAAAAATAAAAAAATAAAGAAAAGAGACGAAAAAACGAACTAAAACAACAATTTATGCAGAACAACGGGAGCTGCTTAACCGGCGACCAGCAGGGCGGCGCCAAACAAATGAAAGAAACCTTGCTATTTGTGTATCGGTACTAAACTCAGACAGTAGGACACTGAGATATAGACAGTGTCAAACACAGGTAGTGACACTCTGTCTGTGTCTTGTCTCTGTGTGCCTAACAGACTGGTTAGTTTCACAGTCAGGATGATATAGACAGTACCTAACAGGCTGGTTAGTTTCACAGTCAGGATGATATAGACAGTACCTAACAGACTGGTTAGTTTCACAGTCAGGATGATATAGACAGTACCTAACAGGCTGGTTAGTTTCACAGTCAGGAAGATATAGACAGTACCTAACAGGCTGGTTAGTTTCACAGTCAGGATGATATAGACAGTACCTAACAGACTGGTTAGTTTCACAGTCAGGATGATATAGACAGTACCTAACAGACTGGTTAGTTTCACAGTCAGGATGATATAGACAGTACCTAACAGACTGGTTAGTTTCACAGTCAGGATGATATAGACAGTACCTAACAGACTGGTTAGTTTCACAGTCAGGAAGATATAGACAGTACCTAACAGGCTGGTTAGTTTCACAGTCAGGAAGATATAGACAGTACCTAACAGGCTGGTTAGTTTCACAGTCAGGATGATATAGACAGTACCTAACAGACTGGTCTGGTTAGTTTCACAGTCAGGAAGATATAGACAGTACCTAACAGACTGGTTAGTTTCACAGTCAGGAAGATATAGACAGTACCTAACAGGCTGGTTAGTTTCACAGTCAGGAAGATATAGACAGTACCTAACAGGCTGGTTAGTTTCACAGTCAGGATGATATAGACAGTACCTAACAGACTGGTTAGTTTCACAGTCAGGAAGATATAGACAGTACCTAACAGGCTGGTTAGTTTCACAGTCAGGAAGATATAGACAGTACCTAACAGGCTGGTTAGTTTCACAGTCAGGATGATATAGACAGTACCTAACAGGCTGGTTAGTTTCACAGTCAGGATGATATAGACAGTACCTAACAGACTGGTTAGTTTCACAGTCAGGGAGATATAGACAGTACCTAACAGGCTGGTTAGTTTCACAGTCAGGATGATATAGACAGTACCTAACAGACTGGTCTGGTTAGTTTCACAGTCAGGAAGATATAGACAGTGCCTAACAGACTGGTTAGTTTCACAGTCAGGAAGATATAGACAGTACCTAACAGGCTGGTTAGTTTCACAGTCAGGAAGATATAGACAGTACCTAACAGGCTGGTTAGTTTCACAGTCAGGATGATATAGACAGTACCTAACAGGCTGGTTAGTTTCACAGTCAGGAAGATATAGACAGTACCTAACAGGCTGGTTAGTTTCACAGTCAGGAAGATATAGACAGTACCTAACAGGCTGGTTAGTTTCACAGTCAGGATGATATAGACAGTACCTAACAGGCTGGTTAGTTTCACAGTCAGGATGATATAGACAGTACCTAACAGACTGGTCTGGTTAGTTTCACAGTCAGGAAGATATAGACAGTACCTAACAGACTGGTTAGTTTCACAGTCAGGAAGATATAGACAGTACCTAACAGGCTGGTTAGTTTCACAGTCAGGAAGATATAGACAGTACCTAACAGGCTGGTTAGTTTCACAGTCAGGATGATATAGACAGTACCTAACAGGCTGGTTAGTTTCACAATCAGGAAGTTATAGACAGTACCTAACAGACTGGTCTGGTTAGTTTCACAGTCAGGAAGATATAGACAGTACCTAACAGACTGGTTAGTTTCACAGTCAGGAAGATATAGACAGTACCTAACAGGTTGGTTAGTTTATGTTTCTCTATTATGTTACTGTCATCCAATAACACCATGACTGCCAGTTTACATTACATACGTTATGCATATGTCTGTACTTATCAATACAGAACAATTAACACGGTGTATGCATGCATACATATGTATCTGAATTATTCTTCACACTCTGTCATGTCACTGGTTAAATTGGACCAGAGGCAGACAACACTGGCTGGCTCAGGAGTTTGCTAGTGGAATTGTTTTTTTGCATGTTCATTAGGACTCGGTTCTGAATCAGTGGCTCAGTGTGTAAAGGATACTGGAGCCTACGGACTACTGCTGGTTTAAGAACCCGTCTCTTATGAAGCTGTTATTAAGACGACATGGGTGTGCTCACACACACACGCATGCACGCACGTAACACTCAAAAACACACAGAAACGTAGCACACACACACACACAGACAAAGACATAAACAGAACACTCCAAAACACACACATGCACACACACAAATTAGCACTCGTGGCCAATCAGAAGGTTGTGCATGATCTGTGACTGTCCTGATACAGAGGAGTATCAATTACATTCAGAAACGTCTAATGAAATCAGAGGGAGGGAGGGAGGGAGGGAGATAGACAGGAAGGGAGGGAGAGAGATAGAGACAGGGAGGGAGGGAGAGAGAGAGAGATAGTGACAGGGAGGGAGGAAGAGAGAGAGAGAGAGAGAGAGAGAGAGAGACAGGGAGTTCAAGTAATAACTACAGTGGGGAGAACAAGTATTTGATACAATGCCGATTTTGCAGGTTTTCCTACTTACAAAGCATGTAGAGGTCTGTAATTTTTATCATAGGTACACTTCAACTGTGAGAGACGGAATCTAAAACAAAAATCCAGAAAATCACATTGTATGATTTTTAAATAATTAATTTGCATTTTATTGCATGACATAAGTATTTGATCACCTACCAACCAGTAAGAATTCCGGCTCTCACAGACTTGTTAGTTTTTCTTTAAGAAGCCCTCCTGTTCTCCACTCATTACCTGTATTAACTGCACCTGTTTGAACTCGTTACCTGTATAAAAGACACCTGTCCACACACTCAATCAAACAGACTCCAACCTCTCCACAATGGCCAAGGCCAGAGAGCTGTGTAAGGACATCAGGGATAAAATTGTAGACCTGCACAAGGCTGGGATGGGCTACAGGACAATAGGCAAGCAGCTTGGTGAGAAGGCAACAACTGTTGGCGTAATTATTAGAAAATGGAAGAAGTTCAAGATGACGGTCAATCTCCCTCGGTCTGGGGCAGCATGCAAGATCTCACCTCATGGGGCATCAATGATCATGAGGAAGGTGAGGGATCAGCAAGGAACTACACAGCAGGACCTGGTCAATGACCTGAAGAGAGCTGGGACCACAGTCTCAAAGAAAACCATTAGTAACACACTACGCCGTCATGGATTAAAATCCTGCAGCGCACGCAAGGTCCCCCTGCTCAAGCCAGCGCATGTCCAGGCCCGTCTGAAGTTTGCCAATGACCATCTGGATGATCCAGAGGAGGAATGGGAGAAGGTCATGTGGTCTGATGAGACAAAAATAGAGCTTTTTGGTCTAAACTCCACTCGCCGTGTTTGGAGGAAAAAGAAGGATGAGTACAACCCCAAGAACACCATCCCAACCGTGAAGCATGGAGGTGGAAACATCATTCTTTGGGGATGCTTTTCTGCAAAGGGGACAGGACGACTGCACCGTATTGAGGGGAGGATGGATGGGGCCATGTATTGCGAGATCTTGGCCAACAACCTCCTTCCCTCAGTAAGAGCATTGAAGATGGGTCGTGGCTGGGTCTTCCGGCATGACAAGGACCTGAAACACACAGCCAGGGCAACTAAGGAGTGGCTCCGTAAGAAGCATCTCAAGGTCCTTGAGTGGCTTAGCCAGTCTCCAGACCTGAACCCAATAGAAAATCTTTGGAGGGAGCTGAAAGTCCGTATTGCCCAGCGACAGCCCCGAAACCTGAAGGATCTGAATGGAGGAGTGGGCCAAAATCTCTGCTGCAGTGTGTGCAAACCTGGTCAAGAACTACAGGAAACGTATGATCTCTGTAATTGCAAACAAAGGTTTCTGTACCAAATATTAAGTTCTGCTTTTCTGATGTATCAAATACTTATGTCATGCAATAAAATGCAAATTAATTATTAAAAAATCATACAATGTGATTTTCTGGATTTTTGTTTTAGATTCCGTCTCTCACAGTTGACGAGTACCTATGATAAAAATTACAGACTTCTACATGCTTTGTAAGTAGGAAAAATCAGCAGTGTATCAAATACTTCTTCTCCCCACTGTAAGTATAAAAACCCACACTCGCTCCAGTGCTCACTCGCTCCGCTAGGCAACACACTTACTGCAGTGCTCACTCTTCACACACACCCGTAACTATACCACCCAGGGCCGTGCACAGACCTTTAAGGGCGCAGGTACTCAAAATGATCTGCCTGACCGCTGTCGTAACTTTGCCAAGTCCTTCTCGGCTCGGGTATTCGAACCAGCAACCTTTCGGTTACTGGCCCAACACTCTAACCACTAGGCTACATGTCTAACCTTTTGATGTTACCATACTGCAAAGTCTTTCTCTTTGGTAACAAAAGGGCTTTCTAAACTCCATTTTGGTGTTGATGACCCCCCCCCCCCCACCCAACAGGCAAGTCATGACACCGCTAGCTTGTCGTAAAAACATGAGATACACAAAGATAATAATATATTGCATAGCCTATATTGATTAAATTATAGTGGCTTCATTGAAATATCCACAATAAAGTCTTCATAAAATATGTATTTATTTCGACATATTTTGCTTGTCAAGTTGTCAGATGTTCTGACTTAGGCAGGAACGTCTAAAAACAGCCCGTAATCTTAAAGGTGCACAATTTAACAACTGAATTTATTACCATTTGAATTCTGTATTTTATTCGCCATTTGCTTCTGTAACATATTGCGCTAGTGCTGGGGGGACAGAAGACAGTCCCTCCAGGATTCCGCAATTCTGCGATCACATAGTTCAATGCAAAATCAACCAATCAGCGCATATCATGCGAGAGCTCGCAATTTTGACTAATCCCTGCACTTCTAGCGCATAAAAGGGTCCAATCAAAAGTGGGTTCGTAATTTTTACCAATTACTGCACTGTTACCTTTAGTGATCAAATAGTTCAGAGTTCATACCATTTTGCCATAATCAGCTCAAGCGATATTCTGGCTGGTCTAGTCGAAATTCATCACTTCACCGTGGTGATCGTCACCTCCACGTTATCTGATCTCATGTACATTTCGTTAGGTAGTACTTGAAATTAGACCTTTTAAAACGTATGGACAACAGTCCTCACATTATCAGGAACTTAATCCAACCTCACCTCAACATAGTTTTTTACTCCTGGCCTGTCAGCGTATTCAAGTGCGAAGATGATACCTGCGTGAAGTTGGCCCCCCACCCAACGCAAAACGTCGGGAAAATAGTCTTAATCGTTTGTGCTCCGTTTGTGCTGGTTTGTGCTGCAATTATTTTCGTTTGTGCTGTTTTCATTTTTTAGATATTAAAGAATACTTTATAGGTCATTCAGAGGTCACTCAGCCCCCTACAAGCTCATAATGAACCCACAACAGTGTCGATCGTTAGTGCTCCGTTTGTGCTGGTTTGTGCTGTTACAAGTTTTGTTTGTGTTGCTGCGGTATTGTTTATATTAGCCATTTAATTACGGGTGATGACGTCACTCAGCCCCCCACCTACTCCAAATGAACTGGGGATAGTCTTAATCGTTTGTGCTTCGTTTGTGCTGGTTTGTGCTGCAATTTTTTTCGTTTGTGCTGCTTTCATTCTTTAGATATTAAATAATACTTTATAGGCCATTCAGAGGTCACTCAGCCCCCCACAAGCTCAGAATGAACCCACTATAGTGTCGATCGTTAGTGCTCCGTTTGTGCTGGTTTGTGCTGTTACAAGTTTTGTTTGTGTTGCTGCGGTATTGTTTATATTAGCCATTTAATTACGGGTGATGACGTCACTCAGCCCCCCACCTACTCCAAATGAACTGGGGATAGTCTTAATCGTTAGTGCTCAGTTTGTGCTGGTTTGTGCTGCAATTATTTTCGTTTGTGCTGTTTTCATTTTTTTATTATATTAAATAATCTTTCATAGGTCATTCTGAGGTCACTCAGCGCCCCCACATGCGCAGAATGAACCCAAAATATTGTCAATCGTTTATTCTTCGTAAGCATGCTTTTGTGGAGTGTTTAGTAGCGTTTAGTAGAGGAACAATTTAACCATATCTCCATTAACCATTAACTTTTTGATTAATGGTACAACACAAGCTACGATTGGCAATGTTTTTGGCAACAGAAAGCACATTGCTAATGTTAATATTGCCAATGTAACTATGAAATGCTAATTACATTTAGGGGTCAATATCAATACATGAAAACATGTTTATACTGTAGATGAAACACTTGACCCAAAATAAGTCATCATTATTGAAGTAATTATGTTTTACTTTCTTATGCCAGATGCCCAAAAAGCCAGCAATAGACAGGGATTCCATTTTCACAGTCCTGTGTTCATCAAAGGAGGCCATAGTCAAAAATGGTACCATAGCTACTCTTAATAACAGCATCTGGACAGAGCTGAGTGAGCAGCTAGGAAACAAGATCACTGCAAAGGCCCTGTACACTTTTGTTAAATTAAACAGACACAACATCTGGTCTGCTTTAGGGTTTAATCATGAATGTGATCATGAAACCAGTGTCAGTAGTGATGACACAGATTTTGAGCCACAGTCCTTTCCTCCCAGATCAGAAGACTGCAAGACTTTTGAGCTTGAAGTTCCATTTGAGAAATGGATTGAATTTATACCTGAAACAGTTCAATACAAAGACAAGTTCTCTAAAACACAAAAAAGGAAATACACCGTTTTGAAGCCTGGCATCTGGACTCATGTAATAAATCACCAAATTTGGAAAGAAGTGAAAAGCACCTGCACATTTGTATTTAAAAGAGCCAAAGTCTATCCATCAGCCACAACAAAATACATTGAAATCAGAAGCAACTGTAAGGAGTGTCATGGCGACCTTTACATCAAATGTGACAGAGAGCCTGAAATGAACAACCCAATGGTGCTGAAATGTTTTATTAAAAACATTGATGACTCCCTGCACATTGGCCTTTCCAAGCGTGCCATATCTGGAAACTTGCGTGTGCAGATAGCCAAGGAACTGTGTGAGGGTAGAATGGAACCACATGTAAGTAGGGCATCGGAGGCAACAAAGTTGATGGATTTTGGAGATCCTGAGCCAAGCCATCTGCCTAATTTGGCCACCCTGCGCAAAGCAAAGCAAGAGAGAAATGACTTAGAATTAGGTGATAAGGATCCTATTTTATCACTGCAGATGCTAAAATACAGTGCACCTCACAATGGTAGCATTAAAGATATTGGACTGGATAAGTTTTTCTGTCACTACTGGAGTCAAACACAAATGTACATGTACAAGTCAATATCAAAGAAATCTCACCCCACTGTGAGTTTTGATGCAACTGGTTCAGTAGTCAGGAAACTACAGAGACCAGTTGGTATGTCTGGCCACATCTTCTTATACCAGGGCGTTCTGGCAGGGGATGGGAGCGCAAGTGTCCCAGTGGTGCAAATGCTGTCAGAGAGACATGATGTTAATGCAATTAAACAATGGTTGACAGAATGGATTCGCGCAGGTGCACCAATTCCAAAAGTGGTTGTGAGTGACTTTTCTCTGGCTTTGCTCGGAGCTCTGGTCAAGGCTTTCACTCCTCATCCTGATCTGAAGACCTACATCAATGAGTGTTTTGGTGTCTTACTTGGTAACCAGTCTGCACAGCTGCCACCTTGTTTTGTCCGGGTTGATGTTGCACACTGCATCAAGATGATCTGCCAATGGGACTGCTTGAAAAGAAAACCACATCGCATTAAAGATTTCTTTGTGAGGTCACTGGCACAGCTGCTCAAGTCACAATCTGTGAACAATGCAAGAGAGCTGCTACGCAGTGTTACTATTGTGGCTCTCAGCGAAGCAGAGGGCAATATCAAAATGTTGCAAGAACTACCTGAAAGCCCAAATTGCAGAAGAGTGTGTCATCGTTCCAGATGAAGAGGGTGAGGACATGGAAGGAGTGGATCCATGTGAAGAAATACACACTGACCTACGGCAGTGGGTGACAGACATATGTGATGAGAGCAGGTCACTTGCCGTGGCCAATGGTGATCGAGATAACATGCACTTCCTCCCTGAGATTGTTCCCAATATTATCAGACTTGCAAGTTACTTACCACTCTGGACAGGGGTAATGATCCCTCACTTCCGTAGCACCAACATCACCGCAAGTTCAGCCAATGTTGAAGCAGAGTTTAAAAACATCAAACACGGCCTTTTCAAGCATGAAAACTTACCTATTCGGGTGGATCGATTCATTGCTCGACATCTTTCCTACATTGAAGGCAACATGCGCATTTGTTCTGCAAAACAAAAAGGTACAGAAAATGCTAATGTTACAACAGTGATGGTCACAGGACCCAATCCACTACCCACTGCGACCTGCAGTGTAGATGAAAAAAAAATGGATGCCTCCTGTTCTGGGGAGTCATCTGACACTGTCACAAACATCCATTCAACAAACAAAGACGTTGTTGAAAACTGGAGAGGCCTAGCTGTTCCACCAAAAAAGAGGAAGATTAATTCATACCTTTCTCCTTGTCCTGAAAGGCTCCATGCAGATCCATCTGTGAGGGAAAAAAATGAAAATGGAACTGTTAAAAAATGGAAACAATCAACAGCCTGTTAAACTCAGCAAATCAAGAGTCTCTGTGCTGAACACATGTGCATTTGATGCTTTTTGTCAATGCTTATGTTGTGCTTTCTGCGACAGTAACACTTTTTGAAATATTGTTTGCTGTGAAGACTCCAACAACCTCCTCCAGCTAGTGAAAAGCATCACCACAAAGGGTCTTACCCCACAAGCCTACATTCAGAGGGCAGAGCTGCTAAGTGGAATATTCAAAGCTGTCCAATTGAAGTCTGGTGCTCTCCAAATCGATGCACAGTGCCACATCTCTACTATCATTGAAAAGACAATGAGAAAACTTGCAAGTGTTTACTTCACAAAACAGGCTCCTCACAGTATTGCAGCCTCAACACACGAGCCACAAGGGAAATTCCATTTGTTTCTACTTCTATTGCTGCACTGCAGGATTTTGGCTCATCTTCAGACCGCAGTGGAACAAGGTCTTAACCTTCCAGAGTCCCCCTGCCTCAGGCCAATCCAAAGTCCGTCTCAGTGTCCCTCTGCATTCAAGACAGAATATACCTCAGGAAAAGTGCTCTGTGCAGGGAAAGTGTCTCACAGTTACAGTCTAGGAGAACTTCTGTGGATCGATACTGACCTTGGAAACGATTCCACAGCAACCCCAACTCAAAGGAATTCCTGCCCAAGAGAATTTCCATTGTGTGAATTTCCCTCCAGTCTGGTGCTCCAAGGAGAGACATTTACCTTAAGGGCAGTCATTGCTTTCCAAGGAGGCGTAACCCAGGATGCTCTTGGTCATTATGTGGCCTACTGCAGGAGGTCTCCATGTGTCTGGGAGATGTATGATGACCTGAGAAGTGGAGTGACGGGAGCATCAGAAAAAAACAAAATATGCCCACATGCTGTGTTATACACAAAATCATAATTGTGTGGTTGATGAAGATGTGGATGTTGTTGTTCAATTGTCCTCTTTGAAAAAGGTTCATTGTTTGTGTAAATGGATTTGATTGCACACAGTAATTCAATTGCACAAGTAAACACATGTTTAGTTAATTCCTGGAGTCATTCGTTTCCACACATATATATATATATATATATATATATAGTACATATACGTATGTATTAACACTCAGCTACAGAAAACATTAAATGGGGCATCATCTGTGCATGGACTCAGTAGGCAGCATAATAACATGTATCAAATTAATACATTTAACTATATACAGGATATAAAATACTTACCTGTATAGTTACATTTATGCACCAACAATTAGCTAACACTGTAACCTAAAGTGCACTTAGTTAAACACGTTGGTGAGAAACGTTAGGTAATGAGATAATTTAAATGTGTGGGGAAAACATAACAAGTGTGTTTACGACATAACGTTGATAACTGCATGTTTTGTGCTGGTAAATATTCACATAACAACATCACAAGTAAAAACATTTACCTTGGAGTTCGCGTAACATTCCACACATTCTGTGAGCCTCGATGTGTCCGTTGCCAGTTGAAAAGGCACAGTGGATTAGGTAACGATTTGGGTTTGGTTTGCCGTGTGGCCCTTACCATGTTACGTCTTCAACTGTATTAGTAAAAAAAGACAATCGCAAAAACAAAACTTTTACCAGCTGTATTTGGAGTTAATTTGGAGCAGTCGGTGAGGGCTGGTTACGGCCATAATTAAATGTCTAATAAAAAAATGCAGCAGCAGCACAAACAAAACTTGTAACGGCACAAACCAGCACAAACGAAGCACTAACGATTAAGACTATCCCCAGTTCATTTGGAGTAGGTGGGGGGCTGAGTGACGTCATCACCCGTAATTAAATGGCTAATATAAACAATACCGCAGCAACACAAACAAAACTTGTAACAGCACAAACCAGCAAAAACGGAGCACTAACGATCAACACTATAGTGGGTTCATTCTGAGCTTGTGGGGGGCTGAGTGACCTCTGAATGACCTATAAAGTATTATTTAATATCTAAAAAATGAAAACAGCACAAACGAAAATATTTGCAGCACAAACCAGCACAAACGGAGCACAAACGATTAAGACTATTTTCCCGACGTTTTGCGTTGGGTGGGGGGCCAACTTCACGCAGGTGAAGATGATGGCTGATTGTTGATGGCTGACAGGCAGTACAATGAACAGAAATCATTCTCATTTGCCAACAAAAAAATTAAAAAAACAATTTCCAAATGTTTTACATGAAAGTGGGGGGAAATTGTTTTGCACTAAATGCAACGTTGTGCTGGAACACAAGAGAAAGTCACCAATCAACAGCCACTTCGAATCAGCAAAGCATATGAGAATGTCAGAACAGTTCCCACAGCAGCGGCAGATCACCATGACTGAAGTGGTAGCAGGGAAGACTGTGGCAAGCACTGAAAGAATCGAGGTGAGGGGCGTTTTACTCAATCTTTGACTACACTAACCTTGGCTTTAGTGGGGTGTTCGGCACTCTGCTCTCCTCAGTCTGTCTATGGAGAGCGCTGCTCAGAGCACTGAGTGCAATTTGTCAGCTTTGCCATTTAAAACTTAATATGGATCACGAAAGCACAATCTTTTCTGGATTTCTTTAGAAATATAAAAGTACATATCAACCCCAATACTCTATTTTTACATTTTCTGTTCAGTATCTCCCTTCAGACCCTTTCAGAAAAAAATCACAATCTCAAGTATTTTGAAGACAATTTATGCAAAAGATATATCGATCCTCAAATTGAAGGCGATTGATCAGCTTTGAATCTATTTGGGGAGAGAGAGAGAGAGAGAGTAGGAGAGAGAGAGAGAGAGAGAGTAGGAGAGAGTAGGAGAGAGAGAGAGAGAGAGTAGGAGAGAGAGAGAGAGAGAGAGAGAGAGTAGGAGAGAGAGAGAGAGAGTAGGAGAGAGGGAGAGAGAGAGTAGGAGAGAGAGAGAGAGAGAGAGAGAGAGAGAGAGAGAGAGAGAGAGAGAGAGGTGCATCTCGTGTTGATAGCAAACCACATGATGGAGAGGAGAGATGTGTGTGACAATGTGTGAGTTGATTATGACACACATATGTATATTTTATCTAATTAATTGGATAAAATATTCATCAATGGAGGTGCCATCCCTGGATACCACAAGCTACAGGAAAAGTACTTGGGAGATGTCTACCTGAAGGTGAAGGAAGAACTCAAGCAACATCTTGCTGGGAAGCCAATGGCAGTCATCTTTGATGAAACTCCAGATGTTGAAGGAAGATGTGTACTAAACATCCTCATTGCACCACTTTAAAAGGATACATTGGGGAGAAGTATTGCCTACCTCGCAGAGACAGTGTTTCTGAAGCAGTGCAACCATTCAAAAGTTTCCATGGCGGTGGTGAAATGTCTACAAGACTACAATATCTCCAACGATGACGTCTTTGTCTTTGACACAGACATTGGTGCGTACATGAAGAAAGCCTACAAAGCTGCACTTCAGTCATTGTTCCCCAACTCCCTGCACACAACATGAATCTGATAGGGAGTGCTTCCCGCAAACCTTTTGATCAGCTGAACGCGTTCATGCTAAGTTTTTCGCAGATGTTTTACCAGACAGGGGCAAAAGAAGATACCTTACCTTCCTCACCACCAAACATTCAAAATGTATTGCAGAATTTCAGAAAAATTGACTCTTTGCATAAACTGAATGTCGTTGTCAATGAAAGCCTTTGACACTTATGGAATACTTGTCATTAGATAGATAGATAGATAGATAGATAGATAGATAGATAGATAGATAGATAGATAGATAGATAGATAGATAGATAGATAGATAGGTACTTTATTGATCCCCCGGGGGGGAAATTTCATTATACTTCAGTGTACCATAGTAAGTACTGACATAAAGATCTAAGAACACTGAAGCAGCAAACTTTGTGGAGACCAATACTTGTGTCATTCTCAAAACTTTTGGCCACGACTGTAGACTTATACAAAAATAAGGTATTTCTGTTTTTTAGTTTTAATACATTTGCAAACATTTCTAAAAACCTGTTTTCACCTTGTCATTATGGGTATTGTGTGTAGATTAATGAGACATTTTTTTAAATACATTTTAGAATAAGGCTGTAATGTAAGAAAATGTGGAAAAAGTGAAGGGGTCTGAATACTTTCCGAATGCACTCTATATCATGAGTTAGAAGATTATGAATATTAGGATATACAGTATATAGCAGAGGTATTACAGAGTGTTGTGGGTTTGATTATGATATTGCTATCTCTTACCTATCCAGCTGTGAGTCTGGGTAAGCTCCTGATTTCTAGGTCACTAGAAGCAGCCTGGATGTTTCTTCATCAGACCATGGAGTCATCAGTGAGAACAGCTCCTTGGTCTTGTCAGCTATGCTTTCCCGCCTTGCTAAATAGCTAGCTAGCATATGACTGCAGGTAATGTTACCCAGAGTAGCTGCTAGAGAATTTTTTTTTTTACTAACGTTAGCTAGCTAGCTACATAGCTAACGTTAGCTAGCTACATGCGCACATACCAATGATTAATCACAACCTGTAGCTAGCTAGCTAGCTACAGTAGGTAGCTAAATTTGGCCAACTCATTGACCTCAACTCTTTTTTTTGCAACAGTTGAACTATAATAGTACAGGATTATGGAGTGCTACTGTTTTATGAAGGTTTTTTTTTAACTACTGCATACTTTCTACCAGTCTGCCATCTTTTTTGCAGTGGTGTGCAGGGGCGCCAACATAAAGGCTGGCGATGCTTCTCGGGTAAATAAGCTGATCAGGAAGGCTAGCTCTGTTCTGGGGATGAGCCTTGACACTCTAGAGGAGGTGGCGGAGAGATGGATCCTGGCCAAACTGCTGGACGTCATGGACAACATCACCCACCCTCTGCATGCCATGGTTATGACGCAGAGGAGCACCTTCAGTCACAGACTGATCCCACCACGGTGTGCCAGAGAGCGCTACAGGAGGCAACACAGACCTGGATCTGTTGGGGTGTTAGGACCTAGTTTAACAATTATGCATCCATCATCCGTGAGTAACTCTGGTCTGTAATCACTCATTCATTCAGCACTCATTCATTCAGGACTTATTCATTCAGCACTCATTCATTCAGCACTCATTCATTCAGCACTCATTCATTCAGGACTTATTAATTCAGCACTCATTCATTCAGCACTCATTCATTCAGGACTTCCTGTGTTCAGAGAGGGAGGTGACATTTATAATAAAGCATATCATCCTATCATAGACAAGCAGGAAGTTGCACACATGGGTAACAGTTTTAGTAGCCTATGGTCCGGGAAAACATTGCCATTTATAAACGCATTTCATGCAATTCTACGTCATTTTACATGACTGGAGACTTTGGCAGATTCTTTTTTTCATACTGCACAAATGATCGAAAGGACAGCCCAGATAGCAATGCCCCCCGCTTGTTATAAATTCCGTCCACCAGCGGACGAGTGGAGTTTGCCTTTCAAGACATGATTTGCATCTCTGGTGGGTAACCCCCACTCATAGGACCGCTATAAGCCCTAGGCAAGCCATCTAGCCATGAGTTCATTTGAAAGACAATAGCAAGGAATTTCTCTAATCGGCCTGCCACCTTCCAGCTAACCACAGCCAGCCAGAGGCTGCAAGCTGTTTTTGTTGTTTATATAAATACCTTACATTTGTTGTGATTTTAATTTGATTCGATTTATTTACCAATTTAAAAACACAATAAAACCACACGTGGACATAATGCATTTACAATCATTGAGGGTGACACAAAACAAAGTGATACACCTAATAATTTACAGTTACAGAAATTGGATGATATATTGATTATGCCCAAAAGAAGTCTACATTTTTGCAATCTATTTAATATAGTATATATTTGAGGCAACACAAACGGTTTCTTTCTAGCAATAAATACCTCATATCTCGAAACAGTCTCACAGGCTTTTAGAACTTGAGAACAGTTTAACTCATTGTATTTATCACCACCAAACGTTTTGAAATACCGAACAAAGTGGCTATAGATAGATGGAGCACCACTTCGCTAGCCTGAATTTTGAATCATGCATGCAGAGACAACAGTGCCATCCGATCTTGTTAGCTAGCTAGTCATTTTTTAGGGAGGGGCTTTAACCAACGCATTTGAAAATGTTTCTAATTTTTAGTTCTCACCAGATCGGAATGCAAAGTTTGTAGTAACATCTCTGCTTTCCTCAATTTTTGAGTAGTTTTACTTTTGTAACGTTAACGACAACGAGGACAATAACATTTGTTAATGTTGCTTGGCTAACTGGCTAACATTAGATTGCTGGCTAGCTTACTAATGTAAGATGGCTGGCTATCTTGCTAATGTTAAATGGCTTGATAACGTTATCTAGCTAGCTAGAAACATGAACTTGGCCATTGCTAGCTAGCTAAAGGATGGCAAATACTGTTAAGTTGGCTTGTTTTCTATTTGATTGTGTTCTTGCTAGCCAAATTACTTAGCAAGCTAACTTGCTACGCTAGATGGTTTGCTAGCTAACAACATTGACTAACGGTATATGTAGCTAGGTAGCAAAGTTACACCTCACCGATCAGAATCAGAATTCCGAAGAATGCCGAAGTCATGTCGGAAAATGTTTTTCTGGGGTGTGGAGGACCTGGTAAGCCAGCCTATTCCCTATAATGTAAACTTCAACAGAAATAACAAAAAAATGTATAACTACACTACTTGTTTCAATTAAATTTTCAGCCAATTTACAAGCAAATACCTTATGATTTTATCGTTACAAATCAGCTTGCAAGATTGCTAGCCAACTAGCTTTCTAGTGTTAGCCCTACTAGCCTACTAATGTTAGCTCTACTACTAGCCTACTAATGTTAGCCCTACTAGCCTACTAATGTTAGCCCTACTAGCCTACTAATGTTAGCTCTACTACTAGCCTACTAATGTTAGCCCTACTAGCCTACTAATGTTAGCCCTACTAGCCTACTAATGTTAGCTCTACTACTAGCCTACTAATGTTAGCTCTACTACTAGCCTGCTAATGTTAGCTCTACTACTAGCCTACTAGTGTTAGCTCTACTACTAGCCTGCTAATGTTAGCTCTACTACTAGCCTACTAAGGTTAGCTCTACTACTAGCCTGCTAACATTAGCGCTAGATTAGGTTGCACTTCATGAGTCAGCCAGTTGCTATCAACACCTAGTTTGCAGCTACATTAAAGTAAACCAACATTTTTTAAATACATAACCATATCTAACCAGTTATCAAATAATGTTATCTTAGCTGGCAAACTAGCCAGCCAGTTAGCGTTACAACAATGAAGCATAGGCAGTAACCTACAGAACATTACTAAAACAAAACCCTCCAGCAGATTTTAGAAGTAAGAGCGGAGACTTACATATTGACAGCTGGGGCTCATCATGGTAAGGACTGTAGGCTGAATTAGCTACCAAACAAAAGGTTTAGCACAGGATGCAGCTCCACGTGTGTGGAATGTTGATTGGTAATACGGTTAGCTAGTTTGCTACTGAGAATACACGTTATATGATAAACCTCCTTTCGTAACTACGGCTGAACCACGGAAAAATAACTTGTTGTAGGTGCTTGTGCAGCAGGTGTGTTCCCATGCTGACAGCCATGGAGTCTGTGTGCTGTCAGGAATACCAGTAGACAATGTCCACGATGACAGAGGAAGGAGTGAGTTGTATAATGTAACATTATGGCTTCCCCACGGTCTGCCTGGATGTCAATGCGCATCCTACAATACCTACCGGGGGGAATACCTTCCATTTTGTGGTCACATTCCCCATAAAAATGATAGTTTAAAAAAAATAATAATCAGCTGCTCGACATCCCATGTCTTGAGGACTGCTGGCTCAAGGTGGTTATGCTGGTGATGGAAGAATGTGCTGCGGTCACTCCCACTGTCGAGCAATCAGAGGACTTTGGTCGGCATACAACCTGACACCAAAAGGAGCAGATTGCCTGCTGGCACCCTCCCGATCATAGGCTGGCTAGACCATTGCCTCACTTGGTTGGACAAAATGCAGATCGGCATGATGTTGAGAGCTGTTGTTCTGGCTGTAGACGTAGTCCCTGGACTCTCTGCACCACACCCAACACAGATTTGTAAAAGCTTAATCAGTTGGAACTGGAAAACAATTAACTTATTTTCCTCGTCTGGACTGGCTGAAGCCTCAGGCTCCCAAAATATACAGTATGTCAGACATTATTATGATATCAGACCATTTTTCAGACGCTGTAGGGCAAACAAAGTTGTGTTCACAACTCTAAATATGTACACCACTACTCACCCAATGATCACATCATATTCCTCATCCTCATCTGTGATGTAGTCCTCATCCTCCATGTCCTCTCCATCGCCATAGATGGCCTTGTTCTCCTCCTCCAAACCCAGGTCCATATCTTCTCCAATGAATGTGTATAGCACAAATTCGGGCAGTGCAATAGTATTGATTTCTTGTTGATATTTCAGTACACAAATTACATCTGCTCAGCTTTATCTATACTTTATCCACATTGCTCCATCAAGAAGATTGGAATACTGCTAGTTTTCCCAGAAAACTGCCCTTTTTGTCCTCATGCTAGCTAGCAGTAGCCACAGCAGCCATTATGGAATGGCATGTCGCTTTGAACAACAAAGGAGCTGATTGGCTGACACTGCCATTCTAAGATGTCTGCAGTAGCTACTGCTATCTAGCATGAGGACAAATAGAGCAGTTTTCCGGGAAAACTAGCAGTATTTTCCTCTTCAATGCAGCAGTGTGGATAAAGGTCAAATTTGCAGTACAGTTGCATATCCCATCCCTGCATCGAGGTTCATTTTCCAACCCATATCTGGCACCGGCTCCACAGTGTCTTAATGTAACCACGATTACGTTCCAATCCCAGTGCAGCTCAGTGTAAACAAGCGTAGGAGTAGGGTTGGTAACTTCTGGCAATTACATTTTGTAACTTAGGTTTCTGGCTGTAATTGTTGCCAAGGACCTGAACTCGACAGTGTGGCGGATGCTACCTTGCATTCAGTCAAACAATCTTGCCATCTCCACAACCTGGACTGGGGCAGGGGATAAGGCCTGTTTCAGGGACTTGTTTCTGACGACCATTCTTCACAGTAAGTTTTTATATTGATAAATGTGTTGTACTTGTACTCTGCTTTTAAGTAAATTCTTAAACGGATGAGGCGGTCCAGATTCAGGTCGCCCATTACCTGAAAGAGGCCTCCGATTGTGTAGGTGGGAGGTGGCTGCGTGAAGGGGAGAGGAATCCGTTGCAGTGAGGGTCAACATCAAGTCTCTGACCACAAGACTGTTCCAACAGCTGAACCCTGGACTGACTACAGCACTCTACCACACACTTACCATTTATTCATATTCTGTATACACTGAAATCACTTTTGTCTAGCGGACCAATGTCTACCGCAACTCACTATTAGGAAGGTGTTCTTAATGTTTTGTACACTCAGTGTATCTTGGGAAGGCTATACACATTTTTCTAGAGTGTTGAAAGTTTGCAAGAGCACAGTGGAACTAGACAGACTCTGCCTATGACTGTTCGTCAGACCAAACTGAGCAACCGGGCAAGAAGGACCTTGGTCAGGGAGGTGACCAAGAAGTCAATGACCACTGGCAAAACTACAGAGTGAATGGTGTGAATGGTGTGAATGCAAAGCGCTATGTCTGGAGAACCAGGCACAGCTCACAGCCGTCTGAGACCATCCCTACCGTGCAGCATGGTGCTATGGGGATGCTTTTCAGCGGCAGGGACTGCAAGACTGGTAAGAGTAGAGGGAACAGTGAATGGAGCCAAATACAGGCAAATCCTTGATGAGATCCTGCTTGCTAAGGTTGCAAACAACCTTAGACTGGGGGCGAAAATGTATGTTACAACGGGACAATGACCCCAAGCATACAGCCAAAGCAAAATTGGAGTGGCTTTAGAACAAGAAGGTGAAAGTCCGTTAATGGCACAGCCAAATCCCAGACTTGAATCCCATTGATAATCTGTTGAAAGAACATTGCCGTTCAGCGCCGCTCCTCATCAAATTTAACAGAGCTTGAGAAAATCTGCAAGGAAGAATCTGAGAAAATCCCCAAATCCAGATGTGCAAAGCTGATACAGACATACCCAAGACGACTCAAAGCTGTAAGGTGCTTCTACAAAGTATTGACTCAGGGGTGTAAATACTTATGTAAATTAGATATTTCTGTATTTCATAAATAAAAAATTACAAACATTTCTAAAAACATGTGTTCACTCTGTCATTATGGGGTATTGCATGTACACTGAACAAAAATATAAACACAACATGTAAAGTGTGGGTTCATGTTTCATGAGCTGAAATAAAAATCCCAGAAATGTTCCATATGCACAAAAAAGCGTATTTCTCTCAAATTTTGTGGAGAAATGTGTTTAAAATCCCTGTTAGTGAGCATTTCTCCTTAGCCAGGAT
Source organism: Thymallus thymallus (assembly GCA_023634145.1). NCBI lineage: Eukaryota > Metazoa > Chordata > Actinopteri > Salmoniformes > Salmonidae > Thymallus > Thymallus thymallus. The sequence continues at coordinate 33,582,046 of CM042385.1, read as the reverse complement.
AATCCATCCACCTGACAGGTGTGGCATTTCAAGAAGCTGATTAAACAGCATGATCATTACACAGGTGAACCTTGTGCTGGGGACAATAAAAGGCCACTTTAAAATGTGCAGTTTTGTCACACAACACAATGCCACAGATGTCTCAAGTTTTGAGGGAGCGTGCAATTGGCAAGAACCCTGCAGGAATGTCCAACCGCAGACCAAGTGTAACCCCGCAAGCCCAGGACCTCCACATCCGGCTTCTTCACCTGCAGGATAGTCTGAGGGGGATGGGGGTAGTGCTAAGGAGTATTTCTGTCTGTAATAAAATGTGGAATAAGTCAAGGGGTGTTAATACTTTCTAAAGGCTCTGTATATACAACCACCCAAAAGGGCACTTGGCGAGTGGGAGCGCAAAGGAGCATGTGCTGGGCACAGGAAGACCCCATCTGGGTACGCGCCTGCTACCCACAGCTAGAAGTAGGCTACTACAGCAATTCTTGGCCTCGTCTTCTTCATTTACGTTCGCCTCCACACTTGAACACACACTCAAGGTTTGGACAACCTCACCAGAGGCCCAGGAGGGGACGGTCCCTGACGAACTCCCAGTGAGTGTGGTGTTGCACCATATATGGTATATGAGGCTGCCGTTTTTGTCTGTTTCTATTTGTCTACTTCTCATCCGTGCTTTCTTCGTCGCTTGGTAGCTGGCTGTGGCTGTTGTGGTAAAGTGTAGTTTTGGCATGGGGTGGCGTGGCTGTGCCGGAGCGTGGAGCTGGATTTCTGGCTGGAGAGAGAGAGAGAGAAGCAGAGAGAGTGAGAGGTAGAGAGAGAGAGAGAGAGAGAGAGAGAGAGAGAGAGAGAGAGAGAGAGAGTGGACGGGAGGCTCTGTCTCTCCTCAGATAACAGAGAAAACACGCTCCCTCTTGTAATTGTTTTTACTAGCGAGTCCCCAAGGCTTGATGTCACAAATCAGCATAAAAAGATCATTAAAAAGTTGCTGATGTGTAAATGTGTGCCTGAGCCGGTGAGAGAGAGAGAGAGAGAGAGAGAGAGAGAGAGAGAGAGAGAGTGAGAGAGAGAGAGAGAGAGAGAGAGAGAGAGAGAGAGAGAGAGAGAGAGAGAGAGAGAGAGAGAGAGAGTGAGAGAGAGAGAGAGAAAGAGAGAGAGCAGGGAAGTCTCGGGGGTGAACACATGGAGATGGTTGGTTGGGCTGGAGTAACCATAGACCATATGCTCCCAACCTCCCATAAGGCTGTGGTCAAAACATTTGCAAGATATAGGGAATAGGGTGACCACATTTGTATTTATTTTTAGATCAGCTTTAATATTTCAGATAAATTATAGCTTCATTGTCTGCTTCATATATTTTTTTGTGAATAATATAGATACAGTACCATTCAAAAGTTTGGACACACCTACTCATTAAGGGTTTTTCTTTATTTTTACTATTTTCTACATTGTAGAATAATAGTGAAGACATCAAAACTATAAAAAAACACATATGGAATCATGTAGTAACCAAAAAAGTGTTAAACAAATCAAAATGTAAGTAGCCCTCCTTTGCCTTGATGACAGCTTTGCACACTCTTGGTATTCTCTCAACCAGCTTCATAAGGTAGTCACCTGGAATTTCCATAAACAGGTGTGCCTTGTTAAAGTTGAATTTATATAATTTATTTCCTTCTTAATGTGTTTGACCCAATCAGTTGTGTTGTGACAAGGTAGGGCTGGTATACAGAAGATAGCCATATCTGGTAAAAGACCAAGTCCATATTATGGCAAGAACAGCTCAAATAAGCAAAGAGAAATGACAGTCCATCATTACTTTAAGACACGAAGGTTAATCAATACGGAAAATGTCATGAACTTTCAAAGTTTCTTCAAGTGCAGTCGCAAAAACCATCAAGCGCTATGATGAAACTGGCTCTCATGAGGACCGCCACAGGAATGGAAGACCCAGAGTTACCTCTGCTGCAGAGGATAAGTTCATTAGAGTTACCAACGTCAGAAATTGCAGCCCAAATAAATGCTTCACAGAGTTCAAGTAACAGACACATCTCAACATCAACTGTTCAGAGGAGTGTGTGAATCAGGCCTTCATGGTCGAATTGCTGCAAAGAAACCACTACTAAAGAACACCAATAAGAAGAAGAGACTTGCTTGGGCCAAGAAACACGAGCAATGGACATTAGACCTGTGGAAATCTGTCCTTTGGTCTGAAGAGTCCAAATTTGAAATTTTTGGTTCCAACCGCCGTGCTATCCCATTGTGCTTAGTGGGACTATCATTTGTTTTTCAACAGGACAATGACCCAACACACCTCCAGGCTGTGTAAGGGCTATTTAACCAAGAAGGAGAGTGATGGAGTGCTGCATCAGATGACCTGACCTCCACAATCACCCGACCTCAACCAAATTAAGATGGTTTGGGACGAGTCGGACAGCAGAGTGAAGGAAAAGCAGACAACAAGTGCTCAGCATATGTGTGAACTCCTTCAAGACTGATGGAAAAGCATTTCTCATGAAGCTGGTTGAGAGAATGCCAAGTGTGTGCAAAGCTGTCATCAAGGCAAAGGGTGGCTACTCTGAAGAATCTCAAATATAAAATATATATGGATTTGTTTAAAACTTTTTTGGTTACTACGTGATTCCATATGTGTTATTTCATAGTTTTGATGTTTTCACTATTATTCTATAATGTAGAAAATAGTAAAATAAAGAAAACTCTGGAATGAGTAGGTGTTGTGGTGGTAATTCTAAATTATCAAACGAGGAGAGACAGACGTATCACCCAAGTCAGAGTTATACTTAAACTAAGTATTTAGTTTAAGTCTTGTTAACTAGGGAGCAGCTCAATACAACACACACACACAGGGTGAATCGATTGAGTGCCCCCCCCCCCCCCCCCCCCCCCAATGCAGAAACTCAATGTGTTTATTAAGTAACACAACACTGCTTAGTCATGGAGCCCCTCCCTTACAGATCAGGGCATCATGAGGTAGTTCTGTTGACTCCTTTCTACCAAGCTAGCCTCTGTTCTCTTCTGACTCCCCACAGCTGTGCTCTTGGAAGACATTAAAACAACAGGATGGGCAGAAGAACCCATACTACAACCTTAAATACTAGTAAAACTAAATGCATGCTTTTCTATCGAAACTGCCCGCACCCGCCCACCGGACTATCATCACTACTCTCGACGGGTCCGACTTAGAATACGTGGACTCCTACAAATACCTAGGCGTCCGGTTAGACTGTAAACTCAATTTCCAGACTCACATCTCCAATCCAAGATTAAATCTAGAATCAGCTTCCTATTTCGCAACAAAGCCTCCTTCACTCATGCTGCCAAACATGCCCTTGTAAAACTGACTATCCTACCGATCCTTGACTTCGGCGATGTCATTTACAAAATAGCCTCCAACACTCTACTCAGCAAATTGGATGTAGTCTATCACAGTGCCATCCGTTTTGTTACCAAAGCCCCATATACTACCCACCACTGCGACCTGTATGCTCTCGTCGGCTGGCCCTCACTACATATTCGTCGCCAAACCCACTGGCTCCAGGTCATCTATAAGTCCTTGTTAGGTAAATCCCTGCCTTATCTCAGCTCGCTGGTCACCATAGCAACACCCACCCGTAGCCTGCGCTCCAGCAGGTATATTTCACTGGTCATCCCCAAAGCCAACACCTCCTTTGGCCTCCATTCCTTCCAGTTCTCTGCTGCCAATGACTGGAACGAATTGCAAATATCCTTGAAGCTAGAGGTTCCTATCTCCCTCACTAACTTTAAGCATCAGCTGTCAAAGCTGCTTATCGATCACTGCACCTGCCCAGGACGGGCAGAAGAACTGTGGCCACCTCTCAGAGATAGTAACATAGCAGGATGGGCAGAAGAACTGTAGCCACCTCTCAGAGATAGTAACATAGCAGGATGGGCAGAAGAACTGTGGCCACCTCTCAGAGATAGTAACATAGCAGGATGGGCAGAAGAACTGTAGCCACCTCTCAGAGATAGTAACATATCAGGATGGGCAGAAGAACTGTAGCCACCTCTCAGAGATAGTAACATATCAGGATGGGCAGATGAACTGTGGCCACCTCTGAGGCTCTTTGTCTCATGCCGTGGGACCAGGAGAAAAGAGAGACATTGATACAATACAGGTCTATCTGCTCCTCAAGGTTATCTCTATCCCATGTCCTTGACTACAAGCCTAGACCAACTGCATGAAAGAGATTAATCATCTTTTCTCAGAAGCACAGAGTTGGCACAAATAAATGTCTCTCCTATTGTTGAGCATATTATTTGTTAACTATTAGTATTAAACAAATCAAGTACATACATAGATTTTTCTCTTACAGTGTGTCCAAACTTTTGACTGGTACTGTATATATTTTTAATATATTTTCCTTTATTATTTTCCCCTAACCCTACCACTCCTCCCCTAACACTACCACTCCTCCCCTAACTCTACCACTCCTCCCCTAACCCTACCACTCCTCCCCTAACACTACCACTCCTCCCCTAACACTACCACTCCTCCCCTAACACTACCACTCCTCCCCTAACCCTACCAATCCTCCCCTAACTCTACCACTCCTCCCCTAACTCTACCACTCCTCCCCTAACACTACCACTCCTCCCCTAACTCTACCACTCCTCCCCTAACTCTACCACTCCTCCCCTAACTCTACCACTCCTCCCCTAACACTACCACTCCTCCCCTAACCCTACCAATCCTCCCCTAACTCTACCACTCCTCCCCTAACTCTACCACTCCTCCCCTAACACTACCACTCCTCCCCTAACTCTACCACTCCTCCCCTAACTCTACCACTCCTCCCCTAACTCTACCACTCCTCCCCTAACACTACCACTCCTCCCCTAACACTACCACTCCTCCCCTAACCCTACCACTCCTCCCCTAACACTACCACTCCTCCCCTAACTCTACCACTCCTCCCCTAACACTACCACTCCTCCCCTAACCCTACCACTCCTCCCCTAACACTACCACTCCTCCCCTAACTCTACCACTCCTCCCCTAACCTTACCACTCCTCCCCTAACACTACCACTCCTCCCCTAACACTACCACTCCTCCCCTAACTCTACCACTCCTCCCCTAACTCTACCACTCCTCCCCTAACACTACCACTCCTCCCCTAACACTACCACTCCTCCCCTAACCCTACCACTCCTCCCCTAACCCTACCACTCCTCCCCTAACACTACCACTCCTCCCCTAACACTACCACTCCTCCCCTAACACTACCACTCCTCCCCTAACACTACCACTCCTCCCCTAACTCTACCACTCCTCCCCTAACCTTACCACTCCTCCCCTAACACTACCACTCCTCCCCTAACCCTACCACTCCTCCCCTAACACTACCACTCCTCCCCTAACTCTACCACTCCTCCCCTAACCTTACCACTCCTCCCCTAACACTACCACTCCTCCCCTAACACTACCACTCCTCCCCTAACTCTACCACTCCTCCCCTAACTCTACCACTCCTCCCCTAACTCTACCACTCCTCCCCTAACACTACCACTCCTCCCCTAACACTACCACTCCTCCCCTAACCCTACCACTCCTCCCCTAACCCTACCACTCCTCCCCTAACACTTAGGCTTCTACTTCCAGCTTATACATTCTATATACATTTTACAGAATGTATTTTACAATACTGCTCTACCAAGCAAAAAGGCAGTAACTGCTCATAGCGTGGAACTGAGAAAAAATGCTTTTATTTACCTTGGTTTCACAGTAACTTTATGCAGTTACTGCTAACATGACCCCCATTTTCTCCAAAACACAATACAATAGAGGCAGGATACTTGTCTACATGATTAAACATGTATTTAATGTAGCAAAAATGATATTGACTCATTTTCGACCAAATGAGCAGTTACTGCCTTTATGGGGCAGAATAGTTATGTTTTGTTTGTTTTAATACCATACTTTAGCTATCTTCAACCCTTCCATCTGTCTCTAAAGACCATCCAGTTTCATTTCTATTTGCCATATATTTTTAGCTGTGCTGTTTCACAAAAATTCTGAACTTATATACATTTTACGGACAAGATTAGTTATCTTGTTGTTTTTAGTCCCACCCTTCAGCTCCACTCAACTCCTCCCATCTATCTCCTAACACCATCCATTTATCTATTTGCCATATTTTTCAACTGTGATGTTTCACAAAAGTTCTGAACCTTTCTATTCTCATAGTTTCTACAGATTGTAAATTAAAGATAATTTGCTTTGTTAAAACTATTATTATATTATTGATTGATAGGACTATGACTTTTCAAATCATAGTGGTACAGCGGTCTACGGTAAGGCACTGTCACTACAGCTTGGTAGTCCCGTAGGGCAGCGCACAATTGGCCCAGCATCGTCTGGGTAAGGGGAAGGTTTGGCCGGGGGGGGCCTTACTTGGCTCATCACACTCTAGCAACTCTTTGTGGCGGGCCGGGCGCCTGTAGGCTGACTTCGGTCGTCAGTTGAACGGTGTTTCCTGCAACACATTGGTGCAGCTGGCTTCCGGGTTAAGTGAGCGGGTGTTAAGAAACGTGGTTTGGCATGCCAAGTTTCGGAGGACGCGTGACTCGACCTTCGCCTCTCCCGAGCCCGTTGGGGAGTTGCAGCGATGAGACGAGATTGTAATCACGACATTGGGAGAAAAAGGGAGTAAAAATTACACCCCAAAAAATTGGATATGAGAATTATTATTTGGATTATAATTAATGGCCATTTTTTGTAGGGGTTGATACAGTATGAGCGCCGACCAAAATGGCTGCTTCACGACTAGCTCTTAGGATTGGATTTGATTTGATTTTTTGTTAGGGCAAATCATGTGTGACAAACTTTAGAAGTGTTTTTTAAACCTCAAATACACGTTTGATGAAGCAACAGAGGGAAAGGTGAGGGAGCAAGCACACACACACACACATTTAGACAGACACACACACACACACATTTAGACAGACACACACACACACACACACACACATTTAGACAGACACACACACACACACACATTTAGACAGACACACACACACACACACATTTAGACAGACACACACACACACACACACACATTTAGACAGACACACACACACACACACATTTAGACAGACACACACACACACACATTTAGACAGACACACACTTACACACACGTTCGCCACAGCGAGACAGAATAGCGAGAAAGGAAATTAATGTTCTTTTCTCAGTGTGTCATTGGTTTTCTGTGTCCCTCCTCCTGTCTTCCCTCCCCCTACTGTCTTCCCTCCCTCCTCCTGTCTTTCCTCCCCCCTCCTGTCTTCCCTCACTTCACGTCTAATGGCCCCTCTACATTAGGGCTGTTGCAGTGACCGTGTTACCGCCACACCGGCAGTTTTGAGTCATGACCGCAGTAGCATTCCACGTGACCATTGAGTCATGGTAATCTCCTCTTATGCACTGTGGACAAGCGTTGGTAGAACCCAACTCGCTAACGACCCTAATGGTCTGGTACTCAGCACTCTACTGTCCCTCTAACCACTCTGACATCAATGCAAATGCAATCGAAAATCCCATCAAACACTTATCATCAAAACAGTATCATGCTTTTTAAAACTCAACTCACTGTGATGATCAACTTGAAGGAGAAGTTCAACAACAGGTTGAAACTGAGTGGAAAACATATTCGTTGTGGATGTTGTTTCAAAGCCTAAAACAACGAAATGGACATCACTTTTCAGGTGATGATTAATTCGAAACACCCATAGGGTTACACATAAAATTATGATTTTGCCATTATACAATACATAGCCTACTGCATATTACGCATGGCAGAAAAACATTTTTTAAAAACTGATTTAAAATGTACTTGGTACATACTTAGTCTAGCCTTATTCTAGTAATCGCCTTTGATTAATCGCCTTTTGTATGTGGACTGTGTTATTATGCATACTGGATAGACTGGTTACCTTATGCTACACTCCAAATATTATATCCATGAGTATGGGAGAGAACGTATAGCCCTAGGCAAAGCTGTTGGTTCTTTGATTGTGGGCGGCTTACAGAGTTAGCCTACAATTAGAGTGAATTTGTATTTGATTTTGAATAGACTAGTAATAGGGCATTTGTTTTATATTTTCATAATTAATATGCTGACACATGACCTTTAGCTACAGAATATCTCACCACCGTGTGTTTCCATCTCCTCCTTTTTCTCCTTCATTCCTTTCTCGAGTGCGCAGAGAGAGGGCCTTTCAACAGTTTAATGAAATACACTGTGTACAAAACATTTGGAACATCTTCTTAATATTGTGTTGCACCCCGTTTGCCCTCAGAACAGCTTCAAATCATCGGGTCATGGACTCTACAAGGTTTCGAAAGCGTTCCGCAGGGATGCTGGCCCTTGTTGACTCCAATGCTTCTCACAGTTGTGTCAAGTTGTCTTACACACACAAACCGTTGCGCCTGGTACCTACTACAATACCCCATTCAAAAGCACTTAAATCAAGACAAAAAAAATATTTGGATAACTCGAACGTCTAGCAACCCAAAGGTTGTGTTTTCGAATCTAATATTTTTAGCTAATTTGGCTACTTTTCAACTACTTAGCATGTTCGCTAACCCTTCCCCTTCCCCTAACTCTAACCCTTTAACCTAACTCCTAACCTTAACCCTAACCTTAACACTTTAACCTAACCCCTAACCTTGACCCCCAACCCTAACCCCTAGCCTAACTGAGGTTAGCTACCTAGCTAATGTTAGCCAGAAAAAAATGTAATTCGTAACATGAAATACGTATTGCAAAATCGTAACATATTGTACGAATTGTAACTTGTAAAACATATGGTACGAAATGGATAATGGACATCCACAAGTTACAGTTTCTCGATTGCTAACACACATTTCTTGAATGTGAACTACGTTTTCTCAAAACCCTAAACACATGTCTTGATACTTACACCATTTTGTCCAAACCCTTGACTTTTGACCCAAAAGTAAACATTGTATCTGTCGTAGAAACCAAACTTTGCATTCAAATTACACACAAAACCATTAAATACAATCAACCTTCTGAATACTCTTTGGGAGGAATTGATAAAACTATTATAAAAAGGTTTTCATGAACCAATAACTATAACGTGTCCCTGATTTTCAGATATGTTCCACTCCATGAGTTTTATACGATGTGAATCATACAATCACACAAATACTACAATTGTCCTTCTAACAGAATGTTTATTTTCCATTCAAACGTTCTACAGTACAGTACTGCAACTGCTTGTTGAACAATCATGGTTGTCACTGTGGTGGTCACAGTAATGTACTGTAAGTCACCAACACCTAACTGGAATTAGTGGGTTAGAGTATTGTAATAAGAGGGTTAGAGTACTGTAATAAGAGGGTTAGAGTACTGTAATAAGAGGGTTAGAGTACTGTGATAAGAGGGTTAGAGTACTGTAATATGAGGGTTAGAGTACGCTACAGTACTGTAATAAGAGGGTTAGAGTACGCTACAGTACTGTAATAAGAGGGTTAGAGTACGCTACAGTACTGTAATAAGAGGGTTAGAGTACGCTACAGTACTGTAATAAGAGGGTTAGAGTACTGTAATAAGAGGGTTAGAGTACTGTAATAAGAGGGTTAGAGTACGCTACAGTACTGTAATAAGAGGGTTAGAGTACTGTAATAAGAGGGTTAGAGTACGCTACAGTACTGTAATAAGAGGGTTAGAGTACTGTAATAAGAGGGTTAGAGTACTGTAATAAGAGGGTTAGAGTACTGTAATAAGAGGGTTAGAGTACAGTACTGTAATAAGAGGGTTAGAGTACTGTAATAAGAGGGTTAGAGTACGCTACAGTACTGTAATAAGAGGGTTAGAGTACGCTACAGTACTGTAATAAGAGGGTTAGAGTACTGTAATAAGAGGGTTAGAGTACGCTACAGTACTGTAATAAGAGGGTTAGAGTACTGTAATAAGAGAGTTAGAGTACTGTAATAAGAGGGTTAGAGTACGCTACAGTACTGTAATAAGAGGGTTAGAGTACTGTAATAAGAGGGTTAGAGTACGCTACAGTACTGTAATAAGAGGGTTAGAGTACTGTAATAAGAGGGTTAGAGTACTGTAATAAGAGGGTTAGAGTACGCTACAGTACTGTAATAAGAGGGTTAGAGTACTGTAATAAGAGGGTTAGAGTACGATACAGTACTGTAATAAGAGGGTTAGAGTACTGTAATAAGAGGGTTAGAGTACTGTAATAAGAGGGTTAGAGTACTGTAATAAGAGGGTTAGAGTACGCTACAGTACTGTAATAGCAATAACAGTTCATTCTGGGTCAGTATCCTGTCTCCGACCAGGGTCAGGCCAGAGATTTTCATCAACATCACAGGCTATGTTTTCCCTAGCCAAACAGCGGGGGGGAAATTCCCTGGAAGGCCTGAGCCATCCCTGACAGGACTCCACAGCAATGTCCCCACAAGCTTCCTCCATGGCTTGGAGAAGGTTGTTCTGTACATAGGGATTTCTGTCATAGACCTTCCACCGCCATGCTGAGAAGAACTCCTCTATCGGGTTGGGGAAAGGGGAGTATGGTGGGAGAAACACATATGTGAATCTTGGATCATTCATGAACCAGTTCCGGACCAGAACAGCATGGTGGAAACGTACAGTACGTTGTCCCAAACAACAACATAACAAGGCTGCACTTCTCTCTGGCCATGTTGGAAAAGAGCTTCCTGTAGGCCATCCAGAAAAGTCAGAAGACGTTGAGTGTTATATGGACCAAGAGTAGCATGGCGGTGAAGGAGTCCATGGTTTCTGATGGCTACACAAAGTGTAACATTATCTCCATGCTGGCCATGGACATATTGCCTGGAAAATATATTGCCTGGATTTCTCTGAGGCGTATGAGGTTGTTTACCACAACAATGTTCATGATGGCGTTGACCTGGACCTCTACCAGCAACAACTGGTTGTCCTTCAATTCTGCAAACAAACAGTGTTTGACATTGTCACACATTATTGACTATATGAATCCTCAACTTCATGTCATTTTCTTGTATTGTCTGCTTCTGCTACTGTAATGTATATAGTTTCATGGTACTTATAGTACAGTACAACTACATAGTATAGTTCCTGTTTTCATCCCTGAAAGTCCGTACAATCAATACAACACTGAAACGGCTCAGGTTTGGCTGTACTCTCAGCCCAGCTTCCCTCATTGTCATACCGTGTACAACAACATGGTCCACTAAAGTAGCACGGATCTCATTTGAGATTGATGTTCTTCTCCCTCTGCCTCTGCCTCTGCCTCTGCCTCTCCCTCTCTCTCTCTCTCTCCCTCTACCACCTCCTCCTCCTCCTCCTCCTCCTTCTCTCATTCTTACCACAGAGTGTTTACTATGGTATGTCTACCCCAGGTTGGCAGAACACACAGGTAGAGTGTTTAATATGTTATGTCTACCCCAGGGAGGCAGAACACACAGGTAGAGTGTTTACTATGGTATGTCTACCCCAGGGAGGCAGAACACACAGGTAGAGTGTTTACTATGGTATGTTTACCCCAGGTTGGCAGAACACACAG
>CM042385.1:33520473-33565473 GCA_023634145.1 Thymallus thymallus | reverse complement strand
TTCTATTGTGAGTTTCTGATAGACATTAGGAATTAGATTTCACTATACAGTTCTACTTTACAAACATTCCAGAACATTCTAACAAAAAGTTTCTACGATTCTGCTGAGACTAGCCAGATAGCTACCTCCCAAGCATCAAAGCTCTTCTGACAGGTGACTTTGGGCTGAACTTTGTTTTGGTAGTCGGCTGCAGGCAGCTGTATTAGCTTCTCAACCATCTATCCACAGACAGTCAGTGTGGTGTATTAAAAAGGTCAACTGCATCTCTTGACATGCAACATGCTTATTGGACCTGATGGTTCTTCAGGAGAATATCTGAATACACGTGCCAGCATGGATCTATGTGGATGCTGACACTGCACATGTTCAAAAACAACAACAGCGAAGACATCAAAATGCAGCGTGAACGAGATGGTGTCTGTGTTTAGAGGATTAGTTTCTCTGTCCTGTGTGTGCATGCAAGCCCCACATTAATTACAGTACAAAGGCTGTCACCCATCCCTCAGAGGACGAGAGGAAGAGAGGGCTCCAAGCACAGAGCTGTTTGAAGTGCCTGTTCCACAGCAGGCATATTCATGGGGGGTGGAGGGCTGAGTGGAGGGGTTAGGATGTTGGGATGCTGAGGTGGCTAGTATGGGGGGTGGGTGTAAGGGAGAGGTGATAAGGAGATGAGTCAATGTTAATTCCTTCTCCCTGATGACTGTTACGTGGAGATGGGGAGGGGGGAATGGGGCATCTCTCCCTCTCTTTGATCTCTCCCTCTATTGACATGAAGGGAAAGGGGGGTGGGTTGCTCTCACTTTTAATAAACACCTAGTCGTTGAGCGAGAGGCACAGAACAGGATTCTCTCAGATACATAATGCATAGGCTGGGTCTCTTTTCCTCTCTCACTGCAGCTCCCAGAGAAGAAATATCATCTCTCTCTCTCTACACCTTCCTGCCATTTTAAAGAGCTCTCTTCACAAAGCTGGAATGTGACAGTGGCCTCGGCTTGCTTTTAGACTCCAAACAGGCAGGAGCTGAGGGTACCATGTTAGAAATGTGTTATTTTAATACATAACCAACAAACTCCAGACAGAGTGGTTTCTATTCTGTCACAGACTACAGACTCCAGACAGAGTGGTTTCTATTCTGTCACAGACTACAGACTATAGACAGAGTGGTATCTATTCTGTCACAGACTACAAACTATAGACAGAGTGGTATCTATTCTGTCACAGACTACAGACTCCAGACAGAGTGGTATCTACTCTGTCACAGACTACAAACTATAGAGAGAGTGATATCTACTCTGTCACAGACTACAGACTCCAGACAGTGGTATCTATTCTGTCACAGACTACAAACTATAGACAGAGTGATATCTATTCTGTCACAGACTACAGACTCCAGACAGAGTGGTTTCTACTCTGTCACAGACTACAGACTACAGACTACAGACTCCAGACAGAGTGGTTTCTACTCTGTCACAGACTACAGACTACAGACTACAGACAGAGTGGTTTCTACTCTGTCACAGACTACAGACTACAGACTACAGGTAACACACAGCATAGGAGCAAGATACATAGACTAAGAAAATAGTTGTCTGCTGTGGGTGCGTGTTTTATTGTCCCCAGCACAAGGTGCACCTGTGTAATGATCATGCTGTTTAATCAGCTTCTTTATGCCACACCTGTCAGGTGGATGGATTATCTTGGCAAAGGAGAAATGTTCACTAACAGGAATTTAAACAAATTTGTGCACAAAATTTGAGAGAAATAAACATTTTTGTTGCTATGGAAAATGTTGTGGATATTTTATTTCAGCTCATGAAACATGGGACCAACACTTTACATGTTGCGTTAATATTTGTGTTGTTCAGTACAGTATATGTTAATGAACAGGCCTACTTAGAGAAGGGGAGGGCTTTTCACCACAACCCCCGCTAGCCTCTAGCCTCACCCTCTCCACTACCCCCCCCCACCCCCCCCCCCCTCCCCCGCCCACACACACACACTCCTCATCTGCCTTACAGACAGATCGGATGGCTTTGCCTTGTTTGGGTGGTTAATGAATCATTGTCGTTGCGGTGACTCACTAATACCATAATGCCACATCTTCAGGCGCCCGTGATGTCAGTCAGTGAGTTGTGAAAGCCATTAGTCCAGAGTGCTGCGGAACGAGACCCACTCACCTCCTCCAGGAGTCAGAACTGCTCTGCTTTGCTCGGCCAGGCAGAAACATCACAGAGTTACACTGTTGATGTTATTAGATTGCCACTTCCAGACAGCCAATGGAGCGTGCGTAAAGAGGCTATCTGTTTGTCTGTTTGTTTGTTTATTTGATTCCACTGGTAAATGATTGGTGAAAGCTCTTTCTCCATATGCAAATCAAGCTGTTGTCACTTGTTATGTGTGTGTGTGTGTGCATCTCTCTGTGTGTGTGTGTGTGTGTGTGTGTGTGTGTGTGTGTGTGTGTGTGCATCTCTGTGTGTGTGTGTGTGTGTGTGTGTGTGTGTGTGTGCATCTCTATGTGTGTGTGTGTGTGTGTGTGTGTGTGTGTGTGTGTGTGTGTGTGTGTGTGTGTGTGTGTGTGTGTGTGTGTGTGTGTGTGTGTGTGTGTGTGTGTGTGTGTGTGTGTGTGTGTGTGTGTGTGTGTGTGTGTGTGTGTGTGAGTTTCATCATTTGTGTTTATGCGTGTCACTCATAGTGGAGGCCTTCTCACATCCAACCCCCACTAGGCAATAGAACTGATGAATGTAATGCATGAGTTTGTTACCTGTGTGACAACACTGCCACCTACAGGAGAGATAACGTTTCAAGGACATCTGATTGTGAAGAGAAAGCCTCTACATCAGTTCGTCCTCTTTAGTAGTGATTCTGTGAGAACACACACTCATATACACACGTATACATACACACAAACACATACACACAAAGTGGGGAGGAGACTCACTCTTTCTCACCGTGCTTCTCTCTTTGACCCTTCCCCCTGTATCTCTCTTTCTCCATCCTAAGTGGTGGTGGGTGGGAATGGTGGGAGTAATGAAAAATGATAAGTACAGGAAAGCTAGAAGCTCTCACTGGAGAAGGGAGTGGAGGGAGGGCTGGGGGAACAGACCAGATAAACAGGACCAACACTCTTAATAGATGTTATACAATTGTACACGTTTGTGTGTGTGCTTCCGTGTGTGTTCTTGTGTACGTGTAAGAATGTGTGTGTGTACCTGAACACTCCGTACTACCCCTACCCCCCCCCCCCCGATCCTCGTCTCCCTCATTACCCGTTAACATACTCTGTCTGAGGTGTGTTCTCTTTCTTTTTGCCTGGCTATGTAATTACAAACCCCATCATTACTCTGTGCACCGATGCAATCGTCTGTCCCTGATTGATGATGTCGTAGCCAGCGCTGCTTCCGGCTCCACAGCGTGGAGGGTTGAAAGTGATGTGTGTGGGTTGTCAGGTTAACTGTTCTTTCCTTTCTAGTCACACACACACACACACACACACACACACACACACACACACACACACAGTCACATGAATGTAACACACACACTTACAGATTACACAACAGTATCTTTATTTATGCTTTGGAGATTTCCCTAACTTAATCCTGTCCTTAACTACAGTGAGCTACCACACACTTCTGTTCCTAGATCAGATTTCCCTAACTTAATCCTGTCCTTAACTACAGTGAGCTACCACACACTTCTGTTCCTAGATCAGATTTCCCTAACTTAATCCTGTCCTTAACTACAGTGAGCTACCACACACTTCTGTTCCTAGATCAGTGCATAGCGGCATGTTTCTCTCTGTGTGACAGGACCTCCTCTGATCCCTCCTTTAGGTCAAAACCCTACTCCTCTCACTTAGTCATGAACAAAGTCAATTAACAAATGAATAAGGAGACAATTGAGCTGATTAACTCCTGTGGGAGCTAAATCTTTATGATTGATTGGTTGGCTCCATCAGTCATACAAGCGCAGACGATCGGAGCAAGAAAGAAAACCTGTCCACAATTTCTCACCCTTTTAATACAATAATCACAGACACATTTAGTACTATATTGCGTAATAGCTGCATCGGCGGCACGGAGACCCTGAAAAACATTGATTCACAGAGAAGCTTTAGTTTTCAAAGCTGATTCAAACAACCAACTCATCATCAAGCTTTGATTATTTGAATCAGCTGGGTAGTGTTAGTCCAGCTTTCAATCACAACTACAACAACTCAGTCCAGCTTTCAATCACAACTACAACAACTCAGTCCAGCTTTCAATCACAACTACAACAACTCAGTCCAGCTTTCAATCACAACTACAACAACTCAGTTCAGCTTTCAATCACAACTACAACAACTCAGTCCAGCTTTCAATCACAACTACAACAACTCAGTCCAGCTTTCAATCACAACTACAACAACTCAGTCCAGCTTTCAATCACAACTACAACAACTCAGTCCAGCTTTCAATTTACTCTTGAAAGTAGTAATAGTAGATTACCCAAGGTGCAATATTGAAAGTGGGTATTGCATCATCAGTTTTCCTCTAGTCACGTCAGTCATTGCAGACCTTAGAGCGCTGTTTATAGTCAGTAATGTTCACATCTACTAGCCCATGTCAGCTAACGTTTTTTGCTACGTTTTTTAGCCCGTGATTGGGAGTCCCATAGGGCAGAACACATTGGCCCAGCGTCGTCCGGGTTTGGCCGGTGTAGGCCGTCATTGTAAATAAGAATTTGTTCTTAACTGACTTGCCTAGTTAAATAAAGGTTACATTTTAAAACATGTAGAATTACAGGAAATTAGTTTATTTTATTGTTTTATCTCCATCCCATGGCAAATGCATTTTCTCTCTGCAACAAGAGGGGTGTGAACAGTTTGTGTTATGACCAGTGCCTTTACCTATAGAAATAGAAGTGGCACGCGTGCAGGGGGGGCGCGGGATGTTCCCCAATGCTGGAAGGGGAGCCTGGTGTAGTGAACCTCTAGATCTGCCTTCATAATAGACACCTCTCCACTCTCTATACTGGCATCAAACCTCACATTCAGTTGGCACGGATGGTGAGAAAACATTTTACAGAAGGCTACTTACTACCTGAAATTGTCCAATAGGACTGCTGATATTCACTTCTGTTTTAAACTCTCTTTCACCTGTTTGTATTAAATGTACCATGGATTACAGAAGGCAGTAGTGGGTCTGTGGCTTTAGGCCAGGAGACAGTGTTTCCTTATGGGGCTCCCTACTGGGCCAGTAAAAGAAATCTGTGAGCTTGTTTTGCTTAACACTATTAGAGACAGACAAACACAGTGCAAATAAACACACATACACACACACTGATGACACATCATTGTCATGCTGTTCTCATACAGGGGGAGCTGTGGAAGATCACCAGAGAGAGACAGAACATTCCACAGTAGTACTCCGCTGTGTTCTACATACTGTATTCATTTAGATGAAATAATACTCCCGCCTTCCAATTGGAATACCTGGATAACCAGGAGGTTTATTTGCTCCATATACCTGCCACAGCGACCTGGGATTTGAACCAATACCACAGTGAACGACACAGAACAGTCAACATCACTGACCCAGAGCAGCCAAGGCATATGTGGTCCCAGGGTGACAGTACTTCAAGTCTCAGGAAGGCAGTAGCCATGCTAACTGAGATTAATGTTGTGGAGTAGTGGATCAAGTTAGAGGTGTTATAGACTGATAAGGTCATGGGGTTGCCACGGCGATGGTATGTCCATGGTCAAGCCCTTTAGCGTAGCCCCAGTAGCTATGAGAGTTTGGCTGTGATATAATCCAGCCTTGTACATCATTAGACTGACCTTTGAATAGATGCCATTAAGTCATGACATAACTCCAGGCATAACAGGCCAGATTCTTAGCATGACTCATCCTACAGTCATCTTTCTTTTTGTCCCTTGGATTTGATGTTTGCTTGGTAGATGGCTAATCCTACCAATTAGACAATAGACTCCTGAGGACATTATGGCCATGCTTGATACACACTTGTCCACACTCTGTCTCTGCCTCTCTCTCTCTCTCTCTCTCTCTCTCTCTGCCTCTCTCTCTCTCTCTCTCTCTCTCTTTCTCTCTGCCTCTCTCTCTCTCTCTCTCTGCCTCTCTCTCTCTGTCTCTCTCTCTCTCCCTCTCTCTGCCTCTCTCATCTCTCTCTCTCTCTCTCTCTGCCTTTCTCTCTCTCTCTCTCTCTGCCTCTCTCTCTCTCTCTCTCTCTCTCTCTCTCTCTCTCTCACTCTCTGTCTCTCTCTCTCTCTCTGCCTCTCTCTCTCTCTGCCTCTCTCTCTCTCTATGTCTCTCTCCCTCTCTCAGAGAGAGAGGCAGAGAGAAAGAGAGAGAGGCAGAGAGAGAGAGAGAGGCAGAGAGAGAGAGAGAGACAGAGAGAGAGAGAGAGAGAGAGAGAGAGCAGAGAGGAGAGAGAGAGAGAGCGAGAGAGAGAGAGAGAGAGAGAGAGAGAGAGGCAGAGAGAGAGAGAGAGAGAAAGGCAGAGAGAGAGAGAGAGAGAGAGAGAGAGAGAGAGAGAGAGGCAGAGAGAGGGAGAGAGAGAGAGACAGAGAGAGAGAGAGGCAGAGAGAGAGAGAGAGAGAGAGGCAGAGAGAAAGAGAGAGAGAGAGAGAGAGAGAGAGAGAGGCAGAGAGAGAGAGAGAAAGAGAGAGATAGATGCAGAAAGGAACAAAGAGTCGGATACGCACACATCAAGAGAGATGGACTGCAGAGGTCAGACTACACGTAAATGCCGCCTCATAAAAAAACTATGAACAACTGGAGAGGGAGGAATAGATGATTTGTCACCATTTTTTATTATCTTTTTTAACAGCTGACAATTGGAGTATAGGGCGTAATTGGTTGACATTGAAGTGGTCTGTAAGGCATATTGGAGTGGATGCATTGTCAACTTCTTTTCACAATGCAGTCTCCAACTAAACGCTTTTAAAGCAGAGACAGGGCATTAGCAGAGTTTAATCACTGGGAATAAAATGCACAATACACTCCCAATAACACACATAATAGCACACACTATCAAACTCAATCACTTCTCATGCTGTCTCTGGGACAACAAAGAAACAAACTCAATCACTTCTCATGCTGTCTCCGGGACAACAAAGAATCAAACTCAATCACTTCTCATGCTGTCTCCGGACAACAAAGAAACAAACTCAATCACTTCTCATGCTGTCTCCGGGACAACAAGAAACAAACTCAATCACTTCTCATGCTGTCTCCGGACAACAATGAATCAAACTCAATCACTTCTCATGCTGTCTCTGGGACAACAATGAATCAAACTCAATCACTTCTCATGCTGTCTCCGGGACAGACAAAGAATCAACTCAATCACTTCTCATGCTGTCTCCGGGACAACAAAGAAACAAACTCAATCACTTCTCATGCTGTCTCCGGGATAACAAAGAATCAAACTCAATCACTTCTCATGCTGTCTCCGGGACAACAAAGAATCAAACTCAATCACTTCTCATGCTGTCTCTGGGACAACAAAGAAACAAACTCAATCACTTCTCATGCTGTCTCCGGGACAACAAAGAATCAAACTCAATCACTTCTCATGCTGTCTCCGGGACAACAAAGAATCAAACTCAATCACTTCTCATGCTGTCTCCGGGACAACAAAGAAACAAACTAAATCACTTCTCATGCTGTCTCTGGGACAACAAAGAATCAAACTCAATCACTTCTCATGCTGTCTCCGGGACAACAAAGAATCAAACTCAATCACTTCTCATGCTGTCTCCGGGACAACAAAGAATCAAACTCAATCACTTCTCATGCTGTCTCCGGGACAACAAAGAATCAAACTCAATCACTTCTCATGCTGTCTCCGGGACAACAAAGAATCAAACTCAATCACTTCTCATGCTGTCTCTGGGACAACAAAGAATCAAACTCAATCACTTCTCATGCTGTCTCCGGGACAACAAAGAAACAAACTCAATCACTTCTCATGCTGTCTCTGGGACAACAAAGAATCAAACTCAATCACTTCTCATGCTGTCCTCCGGGACAACAAAGAATCAAACTCAATCACTTCTCATGCTGTCTCCGGGACAACAAAGAAACAAACTTAACAGTCAATATAAAGATCTCCTACTCTTCCGTCTCCCTGTCTTTCACTCTCTCTCCCTCTTTTACACTCTCTCCCGTTCACTCTTCTCTCCCCCTTTTCTCTTTCACTCTAGCACATCATATTAGAAATTAAATCTGGAAAGCGGCAGCACCTGTCCTCTTTTCTCATCTCTTCCCGGCATTAAGCTCATTTCAAAGGCTGTGATCCAACCTCTACTCCCCCTGTGTCCCCCGCCTCTCCCTCCCAGCCTCTGGTCTGAACAGTAGATAATGACTCTCCTTTAGCAGAGATGGAGATTTCAGCAGTACTGAGAACCAGAGCTGAGTGCACTACTGGTCAGAGAATGTAAAGAAAGTGACATACAGAGGGAGAAAAGGAGAGAGGGGACAGAGTGCGAAATGAGGCCCTTTGGCTGAACTAGCGGTAGACTCCATTATGATCACCTGATGGAGGGATACGGACACGGTGTACCTTTAGGGAAAAAATGAGACCCTGTGTCCTCCAACACCTGCACACCACACCAGAAACTCACAGGAGTAATAGCACACCTCACAATGCTCCACAAGGAGAGAGATGGGGAAAGAGAGGGAAAAGGAGTGAGAGATAAGAGACATACGCTATAGATACAAAAGTATGTGGACACCCCTTCAAATTAATGGATTCAGCTATTTCTGTCACACCCGTTGCTAACAGGTGTATACAATTGAGCACACTGCCAAGCAATCCCCATAGACAAACATTGGCAGTAGAATGGCCTTACTGAAGAGCTCAGTGACTTTCAAAGTGGCATAATATCGCCGACTCTGGAGCAGTGGAAACGCGTTCTTTGGAGTGATGAATCACGCTTCACCATCTGGCAGTCCGACGGACTAATCTGGGTTTAGCGGATGCCAGGAGAACATTACCTCACCAAATGCATAGTGCCAACTGTAAAGTTTGGTGGAGGATGAATAATGTTCTGGGGCTGTTTTTCATGGTTCAGGCCCCTTAGTTCAAGTAAAGGGAAATCTTAACGCTACAGCATACAATGACATTCTAGATGATTCTAGACAATTCTATGCAACAGTTTCGGAAAGCCCTTTCCTGTTTCAGCATGACAATGCCGCCTTGCACAAAGCAAAGTCCATACGGAAATGGTTTGTCGAGATCAGTGTGGAAGAACTTAACTGGCCTGCACAGAGCCCTGACCTCAACCCCATCAAACACCTTTGGGATTAATTGGAAAACGAGGCCTAATCGCCCAACATCAGTGGCCAACCTCACTAATGATCTTCTGGCTGAATGGAAGCAAGTCCCTGCAGCAATGTTCCAACATCTAGTGGAAAACCTTCCCAGAAGAGTGGAGGCTGTTATAGCAGCAAAGGGGGAACCAACTCCATATTAATGCAGATGATTTTGGAATGAGATGTTCGAGCAGGTGTCCACATACTGTTGGTCATGTAGTGTACATAGAGACAGGCAGAGAGAGACAGGCAGAGAGAGACAGGCAGAGAGAGAGAGACAGAGAGAGACAGAGAAAGAGAGAGGCAATGAGAGAGAGAGGCAATGAGAGAGAGAGGCAATGAGAGAGAGAGAGAGACAGACAGGCAGAGAGACAGAGAGAGAGAGAGAGAGAGGGCGACCCCAACTCTTACCACCACAAAGCCCTCCAATACCAAGAGGTGACCATAGAAAAGAGTCCCCTTAGTCAGCTGATCCTGAGACTAAACTCACAAACCAACAGTAACCCAACAAAGCCTCAGGACAGCACTCAGAAAATCTGGTCCAACCAAATTATCAAAAAACTAAAAGAAAATTACATGACCTATTGGAAAGACACCACAAAAAATCAAAGTAAACTTCAATGCTATTTGGCACTAAACAGACAGTACACAGTGACAAACTATCTGACCACTGTGACTGATAGAAAACTGAGGAAAACATTGACTATGTACAGACTCAGCGAGCACAGCCTGGCTATAGAGACCGGTCGTCGCAGACAGATCTGGCAACCCAGAGATGCCAGGTTGTGTTTACTCTGCCCACAAAACAGAATAGAAACGGAAACACACTTTCCTAAAATGTGATAATTATGCAGACATACGGGCAACTTTCTTTCCCCAAATTAAAAATAGAAATAAAGAATTTGAAACAGGAACAGATGATGAAAAATTACAATGCCTATTGGGTGAAAAGGTCCATTGTGCCATTTATTGTGCAAAATATGTTGCATCATGCCACACCTGTAAGGACAACCAGTTGACCAAACTACAACCAATAATCCCGTAGGGACAACCAGTTGACCCAACTGCAACCAATAATCCCGTAAGGACAACCAGTTGACCCAACTGCAACCAATAATCCCATAAAGACAACCAGTTGACCAAACTGCAACCAATAATCCCGTAAGGACAACCAGTTGACCCAACTGCAACCAATAATCCCATAAAGACAACCAGTTGACCCAACTGCAACCAATAATCCCGTAAGGACAACCAGTTGACCCAACTGCAACCAATAATCCCGTAAGGACAACCAGTTGACCCAACTACAACCAACAATCTCCCAACAAATCTACACACACAAAACACACACATACAATTATTTTGAATATGTTTGGTTGTGTATGTGATAATTAATATGTAATGGATCTATATTTTTGTTGTTGTTGTTAATAATAATATGAACCTTCTTTTCTTTTTATTGTTACATTGTAAAGTGCTTTGGCAATATTGTTAAGTTGTAACTTTCATGCCAATAAAGCCGAATTTGAATTTGAGACAGACAGAGACAGAGACAGAGAGTAGAGACAGAGAGTAGAGACAGAGAGTAGAGAGTAGAGAGTAGAGAGTAGAGTAGAGTAGAGAGTAGAAAGAGTAGAGAGTAGAGAGTAGAGAGTAGAGAGTAGAGAGTAGAGAGTAGAGAGTAGAGAGTAGAGAGAGAGTAGAGAGTAGAGAGTAGAGAGTAGAGAGTAGAGAGTAGAGAGTGTAGAGTAGAGAGTGTAGAGTAGAGTAGAGAGTAGAGAGTAGAGAGTAGAGAGGGTAGAGTAGAGAGTAGAGAGTAGAGAGTAGAGAGTAGAGAGTAGAGAGTAGAGAGTGTAGAGTAGAGTAGAGAGCAGAGAGTAGAGAGTAGAGAGGAGAGAGTAGAGAGGAGAGAGTAGAGAGTAGAGAGTAGAGAGTAGAGAGTAGAGAGTAGAGTAGAGAGTAGAGAGAAGAGAGTAGAGAGTAGAGAGTAGAGAGTAGAGAGTAGAGAGTAGAGAGCAGAGAGTAGAGAGTAGAGAGTAGAGAGTAGAGAGTAGAGAGTAGAGAGTGTAGAGTAGAGTAGAGAGTGAGTAGAGAGTAGAGTAGAGAGTAGAGAGTAGAGTGTAGAGAGTAGAGAGTAGAGAGTAGAGAGTAGAGAGTGTAGAGTAGAGTAGAGAGCAGAGAGTAGAGAGAGAGTAGAGAGTAGAGAGTAGAGAGTAGAGTAGAGAGTAGAGAGAGAGTAGAGAGTAGAGAGTAGAGAGTAGAGAGTAGAGAGTAGAGAGTAGAGAGTGAGTAGAGAGTAGAGAGTAGAGAGTAGAGAGTAGAGAGTAGAGAGTAGAGAGTAGAGTAGAGAGTAGAGAGCAGAGAGTAGAGAGTAGAGAGTGTAGAGTAGAGTAGAGAGTGAGTAGAGAGTAGAGAGTAGAGAGTAGAGAGTAGAGAGTAGAGAGTAGAGTAGAGAGTAGAGAGCAGAGAGTAGAGAGTAGAGAGTGTAGAGTAGAGTAGAGAGTGAGTAGAGAGTAGAGAGCAGAGAGTAGAGAGTAGAGAGTAGAGAGTAGAGAGTAGAGAGTAGAGAGTAGAGAGTGTAGAGTAGAGAGCAGAGAGTAGAGAGTGTAGAGTAGAGAGCAGAGAGTAGAGAGTAGAGAGTGTAGAGTAGAGAGTGAGTAGAGAGTAGAGAGTGAGTAGAGAGTAGAGAGTAGAGAGTAGAGAGTAGAGAGCAGAGAGTAGAGAGTGTAGAGTAGAGTAGAGAGTGAGTAGAGAGTAGAGAGTAGAGAGTAGAGAGTAGAGAGTAGAGAGACAGAGACAGAGACAGAGACAGAGACAGGGACAGAGACAGGGACAGAGACAGGGACAGGGACAGAGACAGGGACAGAGACAGGGACAGGGACAGGGACAGGGACAGGGACAGGGACAGGGACAGAGACAGGGACAGGGACAGGGACAGAGACAGGGACAGGGACAGAGACAGAGACATGACAGAGACAGAGACAGAGACAGAGACATGACAGAGACAGAGACAGAGAGTAGAGAGACAGAGACAGAGACAGAGAGTAGAGAGACAGAGACAGGGACAGAGACAGGGACAGAGACAGGGACAGGGACAGGGACAGAGACAGAGACAGGGACAGGGACAGGGACAGGGACAGAGACAGAGACATGACAGAGACAGAGACAGAGACATGACAGAGACAGAGACAGAGAGTAGAGAGACAGAGACAGAGACAGGGACAGAGACAGGGACAGAGACAGGGACAGAGACAGGGACAGGGACAGGGACAGAGACAGAGACATGACAGAGACAGAGACAGAGAGTAGAGAGACAGAGACAGAGACAGGGACAGAGACAGGGACAGGGACAGGGACAGAGACAGAGACATGACAGAGACAGAGACAGAGAGTAGAGAGACAGAGAGTAGAGAGTAGAGAGACAGAGACAGAGACAGAGACAGGGACAGAGACAGGGACAGGGACAGGGACAGGGACAGAGACAGAGACATGACAGAGACAGAGACAGAGAGTAGAGAGACAGAGACAGAGACAGAGACAGAGACAGAGACAGAGAGTAGAGACAGAGACATGGAATCATTGGTAAGAGGGAGCAAAGCCACCCTAATATGATAATACCTGCGTTCAGCCCAAGCTCTGCTCAGTGAGATAGAATGATCAGCACTACTTCACTGTGAGGCGACCAGCTCAGCTCAGCCTCGTTATGGTGCCAGTTTCATCTGGGTGACAGCTCATTTCCTCTGAAATAACTGCCTTCCCTCAAACTCAGGGGCCAAAACCAACACTAAGCTTTCTTTGTCTCTTTCTACCTCTCTCACACAACTCTCTCTCCCTCTGGGTTCTCAGGTATTTTCTGTTCATATGTGGAGGGGTGAGGTAAGTGCACAGTAAAGAGATGATCTTTGGTGACATGTACAATATATTCAGGCTCGATAGACTCTAAGGAAGACATGAACATGAAAGAACATGCGTTGAAACACACACACATGCTCTCTTACACACAGAGTTGTGAGGCTTTAAAGGCTAGCAAATAGCTGTGTTGTCTGTCCCAGACAGAGAGCAGAATGAACTGGCCAGTTTAAATCTGCAAAGCTGCTGCTGCTGCCCACTGAATACAAATACCCTGCTAGAGCACAGCAATGAAAGGAGCATAGTGAACTCACACACAAACAAACAACCATACCCACAAAATACCCTCAGCCATTTTATAAAATTACAGGACATGTACATTTACACGGTATACAATGCCAAACAAAGAGCTTTTGCGTCTTGCTCTCTCCCACCTTATGATCGCATCTCATAGTCCCATGTAGCCATTTCTATTTGGCACACTATTGAATAGTGTAACACCATGTCTACCAAGTCAAACGAAGAGACCGCCTCTCTCCTCTCCTCTTCGTTTTCTGAACCCGGGCCCAAAGATAGTGATTTCATTTCGATAAATGTTTCGTCTTAGACACCCCATTCACACACATACACACATTTTCACAACCAAACACACTTCCTGTTGGCATCCCTCCACCTCTCTCCTTCCCTCTGTGTTTTCAATCACATAGCTTATATAGGCCTATGACTGTGTAGAGTGAAGGCGGAGGTAGAATGAAACAGGTCTATTTAAGAGCTGACTCATCAGCTGAACATTACTTCCCTCACTGTGCCTATCAATATTTCTTCAGTCCAAG
This sequence comes from Thymallus thymallus, assembly GCA_023634145.1. Lineage (NCBI taxonomy): Eukaryota > Metazoa > Chordata > Actinopteri > Salmoniformes > Salmonidae > Thymallus > Thymallus thymallus. Next base: position 33,551,474 of record CM042385.1, on the reverse strand, counting down.
ATGGCTGCCAGCCGCCAGCGTCGTGATTTTCCCATCACAGGAATAAACCAACACTTATTGACATAAATCCATCTTTTGGATTGCAAATACAGTCAATTTGGAAGATTTACAGTGATATTTTACCACAGAAAGCACTCATTTTTCTGCATTTCACCACAGCACAGAACAAACATTTATTTAACTAGGCAAGTCAGTTAAGAACAAATTCTTATTTACAATGACGGCCTACCCCAGCCATACCTGGGCCAATTGTGTTTCACCCTATGGGACTCCCAATCACTGACGGATGTGATGCAGCCTGGATTTGATCCAGGGACTGCAGTGACACCTCTAATGCTGAGATGCAGTGCGCAACTCGGCTGCCGTAAGCCAGTGAATGGGCTCCAGAATAATACAGACTTTTAGGTATACAGCTCTGGAAAAAATTAAGAGATATTTTTCTTAAATCAGCATCTCTACATGTATGGCAGCCATTCCATTCCAGCTGGATGGTAAAACCACTGCTGTGGTCGTCACTATGCTCTTACAATAGGACCAGCTGGATGGTAAAACCACTGCTGTGGTCGTCACTATGCTCTTACAATAGGACCAGCTGGATGGTAAAACCACTGCTGTGGTCGTCACTATCCTCTTACAATAGGACCAGCTGGATGGTAAAACCACTGCTGTGGTCGTCACTATCTTCTTACAATAGGACCAGCTGGATGGTAAAACCACTGCTGTGGTCGTCACTATGCTCTTACAATAGGACCAGCTGGATGGTAAAACCACTGCTGTGGTCGTCACTATGCTCTTACAATAGGACCAGCTGGATGGTAAAACCACTGCTAGTAGAACCTCAAAAGTAATCAGAAATAACTACTGACCTAAAGAGTTGAAAAGGAAAGTTTTGAGTGAGTAAAACAAGGGTTAAATTCTGTCTTTACTGGCAGAGGGATACAGTGAGCGTCAGGTTGCTTCCATCCTTAAGATGTCAAAGCCGGCGGTTCATAAGAAGAAGGTCAAGCAGCAGACATTGGGGACAACAAAGCTACAGACCGGCAGGGGGAGAAAACCACTCTCCACTGACTGGGATGACCGCCAACTCATTAGAATGTCACTCAACAACCGTAGGATGACATCAAGTGACCTACAAAAAGAATGGCAAACGGCTGGTGGTGTAAAGTGCACGGCGAGGACGGTTCCTAGGGGCTGAAGTCATGCAAAGAAGAGTCAGGCTGAGGTTTGCAAAAGACCATAAGGATTGGACCGTAGAGGACTGGAGTAAGGTCATCTTCTTTGATGAGTCCAATTTTCAGCTTTGCCCAACAACTGGTCGTCTAATGGTTAGACGGAGACCTGGAGAGGCCTACAAACCACAGTGTCTCGCACCCACTGTGACATTTTGTGGAGGATTGGTGATGATCTGGGGGTGCTTCAGCAAGGCTGGAATCGGGCAGATTTGTCTTTGTGAAGGACTCATGAATCAAGGCACGTACAAGGTTGTCCTGGAAGAAAACTTGCTCCCTTCTGCTCTGACAATGTTCCCCAACTCTGAGGATTGTTTTTTTCAGCAGGACAATTCTCCATGCCACACAGCCAGGTCAATCAAGCTGTGGATGGAGGACCACCAGATCAAGACCCTGTCATGGCCAGCCCAATCTCCAGACCTGAACCCCATTGAAAACCTCTGGAATGTGATCAAGAGGAAGATGGATGGTTACAAGCCATCAAACAAAGCCGAGCTGCTTGAATTTTTGCACCAGGAGTGGCATAAAGTCACCCAACATTGATGTGAAAGACTGGTGGAGAGCTGCATGCCAAGACGCATGAAAGATGTGATTGAAAATCAGGGTTATTCCACCAAATATTGATTTCTGAACTCTTCCTAAGTTAAAACATGAGTATTGTGTTGTTTAAAAATAAATATGAACTCATTTTCTTTGCATTATTCGAGGTCTGACAACACTGCATCTTTTGTTATTTTGACCAGTTGTCATTTTCTGCTAATAAATGCTCTAAATGACAATATTTGGGAGAAATGTTGTCAGTAGTTTATAGAATAAAACAAAACTGTTAATTTTACCCAAACACATCCCTATAAATAGTAAAACCAGTCATTCTAGCACTGTCTTGACTAATTGTAAGACACCTAAATGGATCAACCCAACTTCATCTCCTGCTGCTGTTAGAATAGGATTAACATTCTGGAAACAACCAACTGACACACACACATACTTTCAGGTCACCCACATACTTTCAGGGTCAGAAGGGTCGACGATCTCGTTTTGAACACTGCCTAGCTTGAAAAGAACAATCAGAGCATGCAGTGGTGGAGAGAACTGCAGTGACTATGAATATCTGAATATCCAAAAGACAAAACTGCTCTCTCTCTCTCTCTCTCTCTCTCTCTCTCTCTCTCTTGGTCTCTCTCTCTGGCTGTCTCTCTCTCTGTCTCTCTCTCTCTCTCTCTCTCTCTCTTTCTCTCTCTCTCTCTCTCTCTCTCTCTCTCTCCTCTCTCTCTCTCTCTTTCTCTCTCTCTCTCTCTCTCTCTCTCTCTCTCTCTCTCTCTCTCTCTCTCTCTCTCTCTCTCTCTCTCTCTCGCTGTCTCTCTCAAGTTCACAACACAGTACAAAAGACTTCAAAGGAAACATTTAGAGTAACTTTGAGTGAACACCTGAGCTCTTGCCCACTTATTGATATGACGAGGCAAACAGCCAATTAAAGTGGAGAGACGGTGTGAACTGCTTAGCAGGCCGAAGATGAGGGGGACGAGGGGGGGCTTCACAGGAAATCAAACAGCTCATTAATTTAAAGCTGTAAGTGGCAGAGCTCACTCTCGTCACTCGATTGATCCCCCAATCAGTCAGCCAGGTAATCATCAGCCTGGCTGTCACAGAGTCGTTGAGCACCGGCACAGGCATGAAAAGTAAAACCCAGAGACTACCTGTTATGATGAGCCTATTGACCCACATTATAGTTTTATTTTATTGCTTTGGTACTATTTTCATAAGTATGTCATAAAAGTTCACAAGTCTTAGTGTGAGGCCCCTCCCACTCTGTCTGCCGGATTCTTCCTCTTTCCTCTTGTTTTCCTTATTAGGATGTCGGTGGGCGGAGCTGTGAGGGTCGTCAGTGAAATGGGACACACCTGGGCTCGAGTGTAAATAAATACATCGAGGAGACTCTCTCCACGCAGACACACTGTTGTTTTTGTGTTCATTTGTTTTGGCACCTCTCAACACCCCTCAGTAACACCATCTATGCATCCACTCACTTACACTACTGACTACACACACCATTGTTACTTGTACATAGTTCGCTTTGTTTAATAAATATATATTTGTTATTCCTTCATCTCCCTCTTTGTTACAGGCTACGAGGCGGTTCGTAACGAGGCGGTTCGTAACGAGGCGGTTCGTAACGAGGCGGTTCGTAACGAGGCGATTCGTAACGAGGCGGTTCGTAACGAGGCGGTTCGTAACATTAGTACAACACACAAAATCACACTAACTTTTTCACCAAACCTAATCAGTGTTTAATTTAGAAATACCTTTCATATACAGTAATTGCCTTTCACAATGCAATGCTCACAATACTTTTCATATGATTCTGCAAACTGCAGGGGGTCCAGTGATGTACACACCAGGGGTCTGAGGTGAGCGAGGACTAACCTTTCCAGGGTCTTCATGATGTGGGATGTTAGCGCGACAGGTCTGAAGTCATTCAGGACAGTGGGGTGTGCCTTCTTAGGCACTGGGACGAGGCAGGATGTTTTCCACAACACAGGGACCCTTTCTAGGCTCAGACTAAGGTTGAAGCGACGCTGGAGTATTCCACACAGTTGGTCAGCACAGACCCTAAGCACCCTTGGGCTGATGCCATCAGGGCCCGCCGCTTTCCACTGATGTAGTCTCTCCAGCTCTCTCTTCACTTGGTTGGTGGTGAAAGTCAGGCCCGTGTGGGGAGGTGGGGGGAAGGGGGGTGTTGAGGATCAGTCCAGGGGGAGCAAATTGGAGGAGGGGTCACTGATTGTCTCAGCAGAGGTGTTGTGGGCAAAATGGGGGTGGGACAGCCGTGAGGGTGTGTGGTCTGGGGAGCTGGAAGGGAGGTGGACAGGGCCAGTATCAAACCTGTTAAAAAATTGGTTCAGCTCATTGGCTCTGACCTGGGTCCCCTCCGTCTGCCCACTGTTTGACTTTTTGAAGCCAGTGATATTTCTCATACCCTTCCACACCTCTCTCACCTGGCTCTGCCTCAGCTTGTCCTCCATCTTCTCCTTATACCCTCTCTTCCCCTCAGCAATCCGCAACTTCAGCTCCCTCTGGACGCATTTCAATTTGTTCTTGTCCTTGTCCCTCTCCTTGAAGGCCCTCTTCTTCTCCTTCAGCAGGGCCTTCAGGTTGCTGGTGACCCAGGGTTTATTGTTTGGGAAACAGCGTACCTTCCTGGTGGGTACAGTGTTGTCTACACAAAAATTAATATAGTGCGTTATGCAGTCAGTAAGTCCATCGATGTCCTCCCCATGAGCCCCACAGAGCACATCCCAGTCTGTTGTTTCAAATCAGTCCTGTAGGGCCTCATTCGCCTCCGGGGACCATCTCCTGATGGTCCTGGTGGTCGCAGGCTGCTGTTGGACCAAAGGCCTGTAGTGTGTGGACAAGGTTGTGATCCGATCTACCGAGGGGAGGGAGTGCAGTGGAGTTGTATGCGTCCTTCACATTAGCATATAACAAGTCCAGAGTTTTATTATTCCTGGTTGGGCACTTCACGAACTGTTTGAACGTGGGCAGCGTTGAAGAGAGAGATGCATGGTTAAAATCCCCCGAAATGGCAAAGAAAGCACTGGGATGCGCTGTCTGTAACCTCGCGATAGCAGAGTGGATGACGTCACACGCTATGTTTGCGTCCGCGGAAGGCGGGATGTAAACAATAACAGCAATGGCCGCCGTGAATTCCCTCTGCAAATAGTAAGGTCTCAGGCTAACGGCTAATAGTTCAATGTCTGGGCTACAAAATTCTTCCTTAAGAGTAATATGTCTTGGATTACACCATCTGTTGTTAAATAATAAGCCCACCACCCTTGCTCTTACCGGAAGAGACGCGATCCCTGTCCGCTCTGATGGTCTGGAAACCGCCGATAGTGACGTTCTCTATGGGGATTTTATCGTTCAGCCAAGTCTCCGTGAAAAACATTAGCCTTGTTTCCCTATAATCCCTTTGTCCACGGACAAGAGCCTCAAGCTCATCCATCTTGTTATGTAGTGACCTCACTTTGCCCATAATAATAGACGGTATAGCCGGCTTGTACTTCCTCCGCTTTGCCTTACATTTCAATCCTGCATTGCGTCCATGGCGTCGCCTTTTCAACTCGTCCGGAATATCAAACTTTCAAACTATATGATACATGATAACCATACATAATGACTACTGGTTATATATGATACATGAAAACCATACATAATGACTACTGGTTATATATGATACATGATAACCATACATAATGACTACTGGTTATATATGATACATGAAAACCATACATAATGACTACTGGTTATATATGATACATGATAACCAAACATAATGACTACTGGTTATATATGATAACCATACATAATGACTACTGGTTATACATGATAACCCTACATAATGACTACTGGTTATATATGATACATGAAAACCATACATAATGACTACTGGTTATATATGATACATGAAAACCATACATAATGACTACTGGTTATATATGATACATGATAACCATACATAATGACTACTGGTTATATATGATAACCATACATAATGACTACTGGTTATATATGATACATGAAAACCATACATAATGACTACTGGTCATATATGATAACCATACATAATGACTACTGGTTATATATGATACATGAAAACCATACATAATGACTACTGGTTATATATGATACATGAAAACCATACATAATGACTACTGGTCATATATGATAACCATACATAATGACTACTGGTTATATATGATACATGAAAACCATACATAATGACTACTGGTTATATATGATACATGAAAACCATACATAATGACTACTGGTCATATATGATAACCATACATAATGACTACTGGTTATATATGATAACCATACATAATGACTACTGGTTATATATGATACATGAAAACCATACATAATGACTACTGGTCATATATGATAACCATACATAATGACTACTGGTTATATATGATACATGAAAACCATACATAATGACTACTGGTTATATATGATACATGAAAACCATACATAATGACTACTGGTCATATATGATAACCATACATAATGACTACTGGTTATATATGATACATGATAACTATACATAATGACTACTGGTTATATATGAAAACTATACATAATGACAACTGGTTATATATGATACATGAAAACCATACATAATGACTACTGGTTATTGCTAATTTATTTGACATTGTCACCGTTGGGGTGGGAACACTGGCAATTTGTTTCAACATGGAGCAGGATAGACAGGAAGGGAGAGGAGGAAACCAAAGAGCTTATGGACAAGGAGTCCGTCAGAGAGGTGGGCGTGGGGCACCAACAGAGAGGTGGGCATGGGGCACCAACAGAGAGGTGGGCATGGGGCACCAACAGAGAGGTGGGCATGGGGCACCAACAGAGAGGTGGGCATGGGGCACCAACAGAGAGGTGGGCATGGGGCACCAACAGAGAGGTGGGCATGGGGCACCAACAGAGAGGTGGGCATGGGGCACCAACAGAGAGGTGGGCATGGGGCACCAACAGAGAGGTGGGCATGGGGCACCAACAGAGAGGTGGGCATGGGGCACCAACAGAGAGGTGGGCATGGGGCACCAACAGAGAGGTGGGCATGGGGCACCAACAGAGAGGTGGGCATGGGGATTAACAGAACATCAGAATTGTTTTCTATTTCATAGAAGTAAAGAATGCAAGATAATACTTTGATTATGCAACTTTTTTTCTTGAGCTTATTGCAGTGTAGTTCAAATGTAGTTCAACACTTGCAGCATAGTTGAGCTGTTCTTGTCTATTAATGTTCTGTATTATTTCATGTTTCATGTTTTGTTTGGACCCCAGGAAGAGTAGCTGCTGCTTTTGCAACAACTAATGGGGATCCTAATAAAATATAAAAAATACAAAGGATCACAACATGTGCTGCAAACCAATTTATATTTACCGCCATTTAGAATCTTTACACTTCCATTGAAGTCTCCATCTTCCAGAAGGTGAAACTCATAACTGGTTCTGGCAACTATGTTCAGCTTTTCCACTTGTTTTCGTGGTGGATTTCTGCCATGAACAACAAAACAACATAAAGGAAACACAGAGGGAGAAGCTGACACACTAAAAACCCAGGGGAGAGCAGAGAATGTTTTAAGTGTGTTTTACCCAAAACAATGTGTTTTTTTTTTTGTTTCACAGAATATAATAAATACAATAACTTTAATCTCCGAGTATACACAGGAGTGCTCATTAATTCTGTCTCCATGGAGACCAATACATTAGTACCACAAACAAGGATCAAAACAATGCAACGTTTATCTCTGTCCTTCTGTCACTCTCCCACAATGCACTCTGATAAACACCCAGACAAACAATCGAACAAACACTACATGAGGAATAAGGAGGCTGACATAGCTAGAAAAGCCTAACACAACACTTTAGTAGACACTCTTATCCAGAGTGAGTTCATACTGGTACCCCATGGGAATCAAACCCACAACCTTGCCATTTCAAGCACCAAGCTCTACCGACTGAGCTACATGGGGTACAACAAGTACCAGGAGGGATGTGACATAACATGCCGGGTATTCATCAGAATTAAAATACACTCATCAGGTTTGTCGTCATGGTCAAATTGTTATTTTGCTAAATCACAATCACCTTTTTTGGTATTGTTCATGTTTATTACTGAGTGGTAAAATAACTGCTATTCAACGCACACACTCACACACGCAGGTTGGAGGTTAATTGGGGACCTGTCCGTCAGTCTCTCTCTGTGCGATGAAAGACTAGAGGAGGTATGACTGGCCCCCACCTGAGCAACACCAGGGAGAGGGTCAGCAATTAGAAGCCCAGTCACTAACCAGATGTGACACAGGCAGGGGTCAGAGGTCAAAGATAGTTAAGACTTTAATTATGCATTTCACTGTTTCTGACACAACCGTCACCCAAGGGCCACACACACACACAGCACACATATTAGAACTGTACTAATGAGCATAGGCGGGGGGATCAACGCAGAGTGTATTAATACTCCCAAGACCTTATTTAATATTTCAGAGTGAGAGTAAAACCCTGCCATAGAGCATTATCAATCCGACCTGCTGGCTTCAAATAGTTAGAAAAATCTATCAAATACCTGGAGGGTTTGATTGAGTCTGCCTTGAGTACATGATTTGCACATATGGCACTATTCTATTGGTTCCATTGCACAAGGCAATGAAAGATTTATGATTTCAAATACTACTTGAACTCAGGTTGCTATGTAGGACTACTTTGTAGCTATGTTTCCATTAACTTGTCTAGCGATTTTTTTGTTGATATTTGGAAAGTTTGCATAGACAATTGCCTGCTATGGTGTATTTCAATGTTTCATATTCAACCTTTATTTAACTACGCAGCAAGTCAGTTAAGAACAAATTCTTATTTACAATGACAGCCTTAACTGCCTTGTTCAGGGGCAGAAAGGGGCAGAAAGACAGATGTTTACCTTGGCAGCTCAGGGATTCGATCCAGCAACCTTTCTGTTACTGGCCCAACGCGCTGACCACTCGGCTACCTGCCTCCACATTTAACTATATCGTGTCGATAAAAACAGCTGGACGTTATGACGTCGCACCAAAAATACAAAATAAAAACTGAAGTGGTTGAAGTGTTTCCATTTCCCATTCAGGCCAATTAGGCAACATTTTCAGGATGCCTGCAGAAGAATATAATGCAATAATGTAATAATATTTACCATATTATAATAATTATCATGTGCCAACGTATCGCCACCGTCCGTGCCATGGTGAAACTTGCACTCCTATGGATCTGAAATAATTGGATGGTGAAACTTGCATCCAGCCAACCAGAGAAGCAAGTCAAAGCAATTAAGCCATTATTTAAAGTCAGGGCAAGGATCTCGCAAAGAAACATTATTTTTTATAGTTGAACATTTTATTTAGCAGGCATTTAGATTGAAATGTGAAGTGGAGCTTCATAGTTAATGTAATGTGTTGGCATCACATGCCCCGCATACCTTCAAAATTACTTGTCAATCTTCATTTATTTCCATCTTCATTTGTGGCAATAAAGTTAGACCAAAGAAAAATCCCCTCCTGAACGGATACAAATGTTGTCTCTAAAGAACATTTCTCCTATATCTGTCGTTTCCAACCACCTTTTTTTTGTTGCGACATTGCTTTTGAATAAAAAACCTGGGTCAATAGAAACCTGCCTTACGAGCCTGTGTGTGTTGGTGTGTCGCTCACTTTCTATGGTAGTTAATGTTGATGATAAGCACTTGGGAAGTTGAAATGATGATGAGGTCATATTCTCTCCTCTTTCCCTCATATTACCTCCACGTCCATTTGGGTCTCATTAAAAAGCCATTCCCCGATATGTCACTCACAGACCCACCGTATGGTTAGGCATTAGCAATGAAAGCAATGAAAAAAGTTCATTATCGTTTGAGCAAGACAATGATTATCTGTCTTCCTATATAGTGCCACTCGATATATCCTTTCCTTTCCTCCTCTATCCTTTCCTTTCCTCCTCTCTCCTTTCCTTCTAGTTTCCTTCTCTTTTGCTGTCTCTGTCCGTCACTCTTATTTAGTCCAAGGCAGGGCTGACACATTTTTATATTTATTTAACCATTATTTAACTAGGCAAGTCAGTTAAGAACAAATTCTTACTTACAATGACGGCCTACCCATGAATGCACACACACACACACACACACAGTACACAAACACACACAAACACAGTATGTCTTAATGAGAAAGTGTTGGTTTATTTTGCTCCCATCCCTGTGGTCGGGCTGAGGAGACCTCTTTCCTTCACTGAAATACAGCCACTGTGATTCACTACAGCTGCTGTCAATAGACAGGCATGCACTTACCCTGCTGCTTTCGCATTGTAATGGATCCAGGAGAGGCATGTTCTTACACTATCATCTAAAGGTTATGACATTAAAGGTTGCATTGGGAGGTCCGTTTAGGTGAAGAGAGAGTATACGAGGGGACAAGGGGATGACAGAGGGTGTCTAGGAGAGAGAGGCACAATGTGTGTGTAGCATGTTAAGGGTTTTGAGTATAGCGAGGTTGTGAGGGGAAGGGGGGGGAGAGGACGGGAGAGAGGAGAGGACGGAAGGGGGAGAGAGGATGTGGCTGAGAGAAGTCCAGTGTCTGTCGTCTTGAAGGTCATGGGTGCCATCTTTCATTAGCAGAGTTTGGTCACCGAGACTCCGGGAGCTGTGTGGACAGGCAGGGGATGAGACAGAGGTCCGTGTCATCACAAGCGCACACACAGATACAGGTCTTAGTGAGCTAATGCATGTTAGTCAGTGGTAGTGTAGTGTGACATCCTAGCATTATCACACTGAGCTGCAAGTAATCTCTCTGTGTGTGTCTGTACATGTGTCTCGGTCTGTGTGTGTCTGTACATGTGTCTCGGTCTGTGTGTGTCTGTGTGTGTCTGCCACAGGCTGTCAGCACAATTGATGGGAACCCAATTAGTTTATTTTTCACATTTACTTTCTCTCTTTTTGGCAAAGCAAATTGTCAGCTGCCTTCCTCCACTATGCGCCTTCTTTTAATAGGCTTTCCTTATCACTTTCTGAGGGAGTGAGGGCAGAAGGATGTAGTGGACAGAGCAGCCAATTAGATACATCCATATAATTATTTTTAACGCAGCCTCTGTTTATCATCTGTTTATTATCTACATCCTGGCATTTAAATTATTCTGAGTTTGTTTGTTTGCTTGTTTGTAGTTCAGAGGAGAAAAGGTCTTACCAGGTCGAGAAAGAGAAAAGTGTTTATTTTATTCACTTTAAAGTTTGAAACCCTTGCTTTGATTGCATATCCACAGAGTTTTCAAACCCAGAGGCCCAACAGGCTAATACGTCCGGGAACGCCTCAAGAAGAAGACTCAACAGACCAACCCGGGGTTTGGTTATTGGCAGGTCAATGGGAGAAGTGAAAAATTAATCCTTAGCTGTAAAGTTTCTTGTCTAAAGGCAAAACCTAGATCGGAGCCAATGTCTTCAGTAGCTGAAACTGTCATTACTAAAACCTTGTGAAAGTAATGAACTGACACGTTTTCATTTTGTTCAAAAACAACGTTATATCAAAGAAGTGCTTTTGATTTGACGGCCTGCACATGAGCAGTCTCATATTCTGTGTACTGATGTTTTAGGTGCATGAAGACATCCACAACATCCAACATTCCCAAAACATCCACAACATCCAACATCCACAACATCCAACATTCCCAAAACATCCACAACATCCAACATTCCCAAAACATCCACAACCTCCAACATTCCCAAAACATCCACAAGATCCAACATTCCCAAAACATCCACAACATCCAACATTCCCAAAACATCCACAACATTCTACACCTAAATCACCAATATACCCAAGACATACTGTGCCTTATTACATAGCATTGGCTCACTTTGTCTATGTGTTTGTCTGTTTCTGTCTGTGTCTCTGCCTGTGTCTGTGTTCAGGTGGTGTTGTGCGTGTGCCTGTGTTAGTGTGAGTGGGTGTATACTATACAGTATTTGTGTAAGTGTATGTGTAACGCACAGCCCTATGATCTCAGCTGACTCCCTCCCACTCCCTGTGTGATGGACCATCAGTGCCCCCTGGCGTCCCAGTGGAGTAGGGCATGATGCCAGTCATCCTCTCATACCACTGGGACAGTAGGAATACAGTTGTCTGTTGAGATGTGAGAAGCCTCTGTTCTAGACTCACTATGTCTGTCTGAGTGTTTGTGAGAACTAGATGTATTGATGACACACAGGCCAAATATGTGACACTCTCCTCTCTCCTTTTTCTATATAACTAACGTCTTTTTATCTGACTGTCTTAATCTGTCAACATCCCTCTCTCCCTTCCTAGTTGATAGCTGTTTATCTAAGATCAATATTTAATGGGCTCTATCTTAACAAACTTAACGTGATGGTAAATCTTAGCGCTGGCAGTAGTTATAGGTTTGGGTGGGTTCATTGACTACAGTTCAGCATTCAACACTATTATTCCCTCCAAGCTCGACACCAAGCTCAGAGCCTTGGGTCAGGACACCACCCTCTGCAACTGGATCCTGGACTGAGAGGAAGAACACAGGCTGTGAGGATTGGCAACAACACCTCCTCCACACTGACTCTTAACACAGGGCCCCCCAGGGGTGTGTCCTCAGCCCTCTGCTGTACTCCCTGTTAACCCACGACTGCAGGCCTTGCACGACACCAACTTCATCATCACATTTTCTGACAACACCACAGTTGTAGACCTGATAACCAACAACGATGAGTCAGCCTATAGGGAGGAGGTAAGTGAACTGGCATTGTGGTGTCATGACAACAACCTCTACCTCAACGTCAGCAAAAGAAAGGAGTTGATTGTTGACTTCAGGAAGCAGAGGATGGAACATGCCCCGATGCACATCAACAGGACTGCAGTAGAGAGTCAGCAGTTATAAGTTCCTCGGCATCCACATCACAGAGGACTTGTCATGGACCAACAACACCACCCCTCTTGTCAAGGGGGCTCAACAGCATCTCTACAGCATGCCACCCCATGGAGGAGGGAGGGAGGGAGGGAGGGAGGGAGGGAGGGAGGGAGGGAGGGAGGGAGGGAGGGAGGGAGGGAGGGAGGGAGGGAGGAGGTAGATGAGAGATGGCGATGAACAGAACACAGAAAGAGAAAAGGACAGTGTTGAAAGCTTGGGTAAATAGTGAGATGGACAGATGAAAGAACAGTGTGTTGAAAGGCACAAACAGCTCTTAGAAAGAGGGACTATATTTCAGGGGGAGAGGTGTACTAGAGGGGAACCTTCTGAGGTACACAGGGGGACCACACAGAGCAGGGGGTGTAAAAATGAGGGTGTGGGGTGGGGTTGAGGAGGGAGTACCTATGAAGCACTGTCCAGGTGTCCCCTATTCATGTTAGTGTTGTGGGTGGAACTGGAGATGTCCCAAATGCCTAGTGATTTTTCAAACGGATGTTTCAAACATCCAAGTGAGTGAAGTCTCACAAATATAGAGCGATTCCTAGGCTGCCCACACACACACACACACACACACACACACACACACCACACACACACACACACACACACACACACACACACACACACACTCTCTTCTATACACACACACACACACACTCTTCTATACACACTATATACACACACTATACACACACACACACTCTCTTCTATACACACTATATACACACACTATACACACACACACACTCTCTTCTATACACACACACACTCTTCTATACACACTATATACACACACTATACACACACACACACACTCTCTTCTATACACACTATACACACACACACACTATACACACACACACACACACTATACACACACACACACACACACTATACACACACACACACACACACACACACACACTCTTCTACACACACACACACACTATACACACACACTATACACACACACACTATACACACACACACACACTCTTCTATACACACACACACACTCTTCTATACACACACACACACTATACACACACACACTCTTCTATACACACACACACACACACTATACACACACACACACACACACACACACACACTCTTCTATACACACACACACACACACACACTATACACACACTCTCTTCTACACACACACACACACTATACACACACACACACACACACTCTTCTATACACACACACACACTATACACACACACACACACACACTCTTCTATACACACACACACACACTCTTCTATACACACACACACACACACACACACACACTCTTCTATACACACACACACACACACACTTCTATACACACACACACACTATACACACACACACACACTCTTCTATACACACACACACACTCTTCTATACACACACACACACACACACTTCTATACACACACACACACTATACACACACACACACACTCTTCTATACACACACACACACACACACTATACACACACACACACACACACACTCTTCTATACACACACACACACACACTCTTCTATACACACACACACACACTATACACACACACACACACACTATACACACACACACACACTCTTCTATACACACACACACACACTCTTCTACACACACACACTCTTCTATACACACACACACACACTCTTCTATACACACACACACTCACTATACACACACACACTCTTCTATACACACACACACACACTATACACACACACACTCTTCTATACACACACACACACACTCTTCTATACACACACACACACTCTTCTATACACACACACACACTCTTCTATACACACACACACACTCTTCTATACACACACACACACTCTTCTATACACACACACACTCTTCTATACACACACACACACTCTTCTACACACACACACACTCTTCTATACACACACACACACACTCTTCTATACACACACACACACACACTCTTCTATACACACACACACTCACTATACACACACACACTCTTCTATACACACACACACACACTCTTCTATACACACACACACACTCTTCTACACACACACACACTCTTCTATACACACACACACACTCTCTTCTACACACACTACACACACACACTCTCTTCTACACACACTACACACACACACTCTCTTCTACACACACTACACACACACACTCTCTTCTACACACACACTCTCTCTTCTACACACACTACACACAGCACTTTCTGGTGTCGTCTTTGTTTGTTTGTTTTTACTTTGTTCTTCTTGTACAAACCCGACAATAACCGTGTTATGTTCTACTTCCTGAGAATGTGTTTTATCTGTTACTATTCTATTCTACTGACACACTCATCATTCACTCTCTCTCTTTCCCTTAAGACAGACTTTATTATCTCCTATTCATCCCTCCATCCATCTGTACAATCCTCTGTGGATACACCCGGAATATCAACGCGTCTCTCCATCCATCTGTACAATCCTCTGTGGATACACCCGGAATATCAACGCGTCTCTCCATCCATCTGTACAATCCTCTGTGGATACACCCGGAATATCAACGCGTCTCTCCATCCATCTGTACAATCCTCTGTGGATACACCCGGAATATCAACGCGTCTCTCAGTGTCATATGCTGATTACTCATCATCATAATCATCACACCATCATGACCGCCATATGTGCCTGAGCAATGGAGCAAACGGAGCAGCTGCACCCCCACTTTCAAAATAGGGGTGAAATTATACTTTTTCCAGAAAAGTATCATGGTAAAAGTATAATTTGGGGGGGGGGGTTAAATGATGCTGATCAATACTTTGTTGAGGGAAAATGTACATTATACGATTGATTGTGATGTGTTGTCTCACTATGGCTGTCTAAAGATGAATGCACTGATTATAAGTCGCTCTGCATAAGAGTGTCTGCTAAATGATTAAAAGCAATAGTTTTCTACGAGTAAGCTCCACTGCTGGGGTTACTGCCTGTTTCAAAATTGTCTTCCACGATATAATATAACTAGTTGATATTACTGTTTCAATAATCTAATCTTAAATGGCACAATTTTTTATTGACTGAATATTTATCGAGAAATTTAGCAATTAGGATTTGTTATGACAAATTAGGCATTGTTACGTAATGTTGGCATATAGGCCTAGATAAATGGCCACATATTTTTTTCTGGCCTTGTGTTTTAAAATGTTATTTTTATTTTTTATTTGAGTACTCGAGTTCAATATAATTTATTGTGTCAGAACCTAAGAAAAATAGTTGTGTTCTGTTAATAAATATGGATTTCCCCTCTAACCATCACCATCACCACCGTCACCACCATCATCACCATCACCACCATCACCACCGTCACCACCATCACCATCATCACCGTCAACACCATCATCATCATCACCACTATCACCACCATCACCATCACCACCATCACCACCATCATCACCATCACCACCATCACCATCATCACCGTCACCACCATCATCATCATCACAGTCATCACCATCACCACCATCACCACCGTCACCACCATCACCATCACCACCGTCACCACCATCACCACCATCACGTCAACACCATCATCACCGTCACCACCATCATCACCATCACCACCATCACCATCATCAACATCACCACCATCACCGTCATCACCGTCACCACCATCATCATCACCATCATCACCACCGTCACCACCATCACCATCATCACCGTCAACACCATCATCATCATCACCACCATCACCATCATCACCATCACCACCATCACCATCATCAACATCACCACCATCACCATCATCACCGTCAACACCATCATCATCATCACCACAATCACACCATCACCATCACCACCATCATCACCATCACCATCATCACCATCACCACCATCATCACCATCACCACCATCACCGTCATCACCGTCACCACCATCATCATCACCATCATCACCACCGTCACCACCATCACCATCATCACCGTCAACACCATCATCATCATCACCACAATCACCACCATCATCACCATCACCGTCATCACCATCACGCATCACCATCACATCGCACACACACACATACACACAAAAAACACATCACCATCACACACAAAACACCATCACACACATACACACAAAACACATCACCATCACACACACACACACACAAAAAAAACACATCACCATCACATACACACACACACACACACAAAAACACAGCACCATCACACACATACACAAAAAAAACACATCACCATCTCACACACACACACAAACCACACATCACCATCACACACACACACACACACAAAACACACATCACCATCACACACACACACAAAACACATCACCATCACACACACACACAAAACACACATCACCATCACACACACACATACACACAAAAAACACATCACCATCACACACACACAAAAAGCACATTAACTTCACACATCTGAGTTTTGTTCCACTAACTCAGTCAGTCAGTGGAGGAGCAGCTGCGTCCCAGACTGTAGAGGTTCTGCTGGTGCTAGAATCTGGTGGATGGATTCTGCTTTGTGCTCAACAGGTCTGCCAGAGCCCCTTTTCTGCGCTCATGAACTGAATTGGGCCCGGTTTCCCAAAAGCATCTTAAGGCTAAGATCATCGTTAGAGCCATAGGATCCTATGGTTCTACCGTATAGGATCCCATAGGATCCTATGGTTCTAACGTATAGGATCCCATAGGATCCTATGGTTCTAACGATTAACTTAGCCATAAGATGCTTTTGGGAAACCGGGCCTTGGGCTGAATGGTTAAAGAGTGATCATTCACATCTTCAACAAGACAGAAAAACATATATAAATACATAAACCCATACTGTCACACGATCTTACATTTACTCACTGCATGTGTCAAAAAAGAGAAAGAATTGTCTTTAAATGAGACAAAGTCCAATGTCCCAATTAAGGTTGTCTTTGTTGGCGTTTGGCGCTGAGGCTGACATGGTTCTTCCCTCAGGGCAATCATATCTGTTGTTTATGTTGTTGTGTCTAAATTAGCAACCTGACACAATGTTTTCCACCCTGCTAATACGACAACTGTTCACCTCACGGGTGCCATGCAAGTTTGAAACACCAAGCTCCTACAGGCTTTAGTTTTATGTGTCATATTTTGCACAGTCTGTTCTGGTTTTTTAGTGTTCACAGTTGATCCCTGAGCTTTGACAGGTTGGATTGCTCTATAATCACTTGGTGATTTTCAACTTGGTGGTTCAGGTTTGAGAAGTTGACCGCCCTTCAGCCCTACTGCTGTGATTTGAATGTCGGAGAACTAACTCACAACTCAGCGTGCTGTCAAAGGGGAAAGACCCGTTTGGGAAAAAGCATTTCTGTATCCCTCTGAGAAAATCTTGCCCAACTTGACTTGGAGAGAAAGTTCAGATAGAGGGGGATAGAGACAGAAAGAGACAGATGGAAAGACAAAGGCCGTAAAGAGACGGAGCAAGAGATAGAGACAGACAGAAAAAGACAGACAGTGACATACAGAGATTGTGTATCCTCTCTTTAAAATCTACAGCTTTTCTGTGTTGTGTTGTTAGTTTTTGGGCATGTTGAAAGTGTCAGCTGTGGGAAGGTAATGATAGTGGCAGCCATGTCCCGCTCTGACCTGCTGGCTTTCTCCTGTTTCTACCGCTGCCAAGAGCTTTCAGCACAAGGACACAACCACTTGAATGGCTGCTGCCCAAAAAGTAGAGGCACGAATGGAGGTAGAGAGGCGATACTGAGAAAAGAGTGAGAGAAAAAAAGAGGACAGACAAGAAAAGGAGAGATGTAGAGAAAGGGAAAGAAGTAATAGAAGAAGTCTTCTCCTAAATCATCCTCGCCCACCAGTGGAGAGGAGAGTGGGCGGTCACATCCCTGAAAACGCTGGTGTCTAAACAGGCGAGAGGCGGGCGAGGCGAACGCTCCACGTGGACAGCAACCTGAGCCCTTTAATCGAGTGCCAGAGTGCTCCCAAACCCAGGGAGAGGAGGAGGGGGAGGAAGGGCTAGATGAGGCTGTAGCCCCTGAGCTTCTCATTTAAGAAGAAAGAGTCTTTGATTTTTAGCAGCTTATAGCCCATTACCCTAGAATGCCATCCAACATGCTGGATCAAATGGCAGCACACAGGGAGAATTATAAACTCATCTGGGAACTAAACCCCTGCTTTCTGAAGGGGATCGGGACTGACTATTTATGATGGTCTGAAGAACAGTTTGAGGACAAATCAGAGTTGAGAATGTCAGGTTGTCTCTTCAAAGGTGGAGAAAATGAAAAACCTTAATGGATAAAGTTTACTCAGAAATGCTTAGGGTTAGGGTTAGTTGAGTTTTGTGATGTTGAGTTTTTTTTGTTTTAACTCTTGGAAAGTGTTCGGCTGGCCACTCACCAAGTCCGTACGGAAATGTTTTGCCAACATTTTATAATCTAGTCAAGAAGATGAAAAGCTTATCTAGGCTAACTATAGTATCTACAGTACGTATCTCTCTTATTGAAATATGGTTTCAAAGATGGGTTCACTGCTAGTTTACAATTTTCAAGCTTATTGATTCTGTATGAGTGAAACCTTGATTATCTGCGCCTTCAGAAAGTATTCACACCCCTTGACTTATTCCACATGTTGTTGTGTTACAGCCTGAATTCAAAATGCTTTAAATTGTGTTTTGTGTTTTTAAACCACTGGCCTACACACAATAATGTCAAAGTGGAATTATGTTTTTTGAAATGTTTACAAATGAAAAGCAGAAATGTATTGAGTTAATAAGTATTCAACTCCTTTCCGCTTTCCAACAGACCCACAGCTGTAATCACTGCCAAATGTAATTCTAACATGTGGGTTGAATACTTATCTAACCAAGATACTGTACATTTATGTTTTCTTTTTGATACATTTTTCAAATCTTAGAATTTTTAGGTTTTTGTGAAGATCGTTGACAAAAAACTACAATTAAATCAATTTTAATCCCACTTTTTAACAACTAAATGTGTGAATACTTTCTGAAGGCACTGTAACACTTACATTGGACAATAAAGGCTTGTTAGAACTGAAAACCTCTCTTCAGGCTTCTCTTTGTTGGTGTCTCTTGCTGACGACAGCCAATCCTACAGCTGTGGCGCTGTATCCACTTCCTGCTGAGTCCTTCCTGGCTCTCATAGTTTCTTTGTTAGTTTGTGTTGTACTTCATAAACTGTCTCAGGCTTGAGGTAATTTCAACTTCCGGTTACCATGAAGGTTATTATAGTAAACTAAAATTAATTTTAAAAATTAAAATTATTAAGAAACCCGTTTGAAAAACAAAAACAAAAAATATTATCTTTGACTCCAAAAATCTAATAAAAACCATCATAAATTATGTTTATTAATGAATACATTAATTATGCAGTTTTAGTTTTTCCTCTTCTAAACTTTGAAGAAAAATATAATGAGGTTTCCAATCATTTTTTTTTCTAATGTGGTTTTCAAGCTTTTGAATCTGGCAGGTAAATTCTGCCAGGAGATGGTGATGTTTCAAACAGGCCTAGCTACCTAGTACATGCTAATGGCTAGCCAGCGTAACTCTGCTAGCCGTCCGGTAACATGATGTAAACTGAACACTAATGTATTCAAATAGAAAAGTTAAAGACGCCATGAAAGGCAGAATGATGTTGTGGTTGTGCAGAACGCTATCGCAGTAAAAAAAATACACGCAGTCTTTTCCGTACCAATGGCAATGATGCAGAACACTACGACTACTGTAAATCACTGGAGATTGTTGGACCCATCTCTGTGGGAGATGGCTTGCCACTGTCAGTTTGCGAAAAGGGTTGCACTTCTTGGAACTCTTCTTAGAAGATACTATAAAAGCGGATGTGAATCGGCGAGAATAGGCAGTTTATTTTGAGAAAGAGAATATCCATATTGCAGAAGTTCTCTTTGTTGCACACAAACACAAAAGCAATACTGGCCCCGGATGCAGCACACAGGGGTAGGTTCTAAGGGTTGCGCTAGACGGTGATAGACAGAGATTAGCCAATTAAAATCAGTGGTTGTTTTGTCCACTCCTGCCATAGGCTTCCAGTCAAATCCTGTTCTGAGGCACTCAGAAAGCAGACGGTTGACAGAGGCTGGTGGGCAAGATTATGGCATCTGTGAGCGCACGGACAGCATCATTGAGGCCATCTCCATTTTGAAATAGTACATTTCTTATTCTATTACTTCTATGGGTTGGTAAACAAACTGAAAGGGTGCATACTGCCACCTGGAGTGTGTTGTTTGAACAGGTATAAAGCCAAGGTTGGCTATTTGCTGCCACCTGCAGTTATGGAATGTTTGCTCATGATAGTTAATAGTTAATTAACTATTGTATAGTTAATTGACTGATCCCTCCTGATGACCTGGTTGGAATTATGTGATCCTTCCTTAATCCATAGGAAGTCCCACCCAGTTGACTACTTCAAAATGGTGAAAGTCTTCAATGGCGCTGTCCATGCTAAAACAGTATTTTGGGCCGTAGAGTCCTCTATGTTTCACTATGGTTCCACCATACATATCTCATCTATACAAGTACTGTACCTGCATCAGTCAGAGCAGAGCATAGAGATGTATAGAGATCGCAAGTTGTATCTATGCCATTATGGCATCTGTGACAGCATGGGCATCGCCATTGATGCTATCTCCATTTTAAATTAATAAATGTTCTTGTTATTTTGATGTTTGATTGTTGGTGCTTTATCGCCACCTGCAGTGCTGGAGTCTTGAATCAAACTTGGTGTATAATTAGTTTAGTATGGCCACTAGATGGCGGTCATAGAGCTTAAAGCCATCTACAAACTAAGAAAAGCAGTTTGAAGAAGAAGACAATACTCTGATCATTAGAAGCCTATTGCTTCTCTATAATTCTATGGTCAGAGTCTGGCAGTTCTATATGTTCTATATCTCTGTGGTGTTGTGTGTTGGATCCCTAATTAGAGGCAGCTGCTATGCATTGTCTCTAATTAGGGATCCTACTTAAGTGTGTATGTTCCACTCCCTAGGCGTGGTTCATTGTATGTCTGAATGTCCGTGTCGAAGTAAGTGTGTTTCCATTTGTATCGTTGTTATTTTGTATAGTTCACGTCTAGTTTATTTTATAAACATCGTGACAATAGGCTGATAGCTCCCAATCCATAGGAGCCCCATCCAGTTGACTACTTGTGGTGGAAACCCTACATGGCAATGTCAATGCAAAAATGGGTTATCTCCATGTAATGATCTCTATACATCTCTATGGAACACTGTTTTAGAAGGTGATGTAACGGCCTTATCTGCTTTTGGCCCTACCATCAACATCCCCACCGTACACAAAGTAGTAGCTAGCTAGCTAGCGAGATGGAGAATGCGGTGGTTATTTTTAATGAGTGGTTCAGAAGTGGCTAGTTTGCATCATCTACCTTCACTAAAACCACTGTAAAGGTTTTGCCTGCAAACTTTGGTTTTAAATCTGATGTCTGTCTACAGGCTACAGAAAGTTAGATTTTTCAGGCTTGGCCCACCTACCCAAACTCGTGATTTATTGGGAGAGTTGTCAGTCTGGAGAAGACCCTCTCCGAAAACAAAATTATAATCTGAAATGTCCAAGAGAGTCTGACAGCCTCCCCAGACCTAGTGGGTCTGGGATTTCTGAGACTACTATCTATCACTATCTAACAGGAGACTACTATCTAACACTATCTAACAGGAGACTACTATCTAACACTATCTAACAGGAGACTACTATCTAACACTATCTAACAGGAGACTACTATCTAACACTATCTAACAGGAGACTACTATCTAACACTATCTAACAGGAGACTACTATCTATCACTAGCTAACAGGAGACTACTATCTATCACTATCTAACAGGAGACTACTATCTATCACTAGCTAACAGGAGACTACTATCTAACAGGAGACTACTATCTATCACTAGCTAACAGGAGACTACTATGTATCACTATCTAACAGGAGACTACTATCTATCACTAGCTAACAGGAGACTACTATCTATCACTATCTAACAGGAGACAACTATCTAACAGGAGACTACTATCTATCACTAGCTAACAGGAGACTACTATCTATCACTAGCTAACAGGAGACTACTATCTATCACTATCTAACAGGAGACTACTATCTAACAGGAGACTACTATCTAACAGGAGACTACTATCTATCACTAGCTAACAGGAGAATACTATCTATCACTATCTAACAGGAGACTACTATCTAACAGGAGACTACTATCTAACAGGAGACTCCTATCTATCACTATCTAACAGGAGACAACTATCTAACAGGAGACTACTATCTATCACTAGCTAACAGGAGACTACTATCTATCACTATCTAACAGGAGACTACTATCTAACAGGAGACTACTATCTAACAGGAGACTACTATCTATCACTAGCTAACAGGAGAATACTATCTATCACTATCTAACAGGAGACTACTATCTAACAGGAGACTACTATCTAACAGGAGACTCCTATCTATCACTATCTAACAGGAGACAACTATCTAACAGGAGACTACTATCTAACAGGAGACTCCTATCTATCACTATCTAACAGGAGACAACTATCTAACAGGAGACTACTATCTATCACTAGCTAACAGGAGAATACTATCTATCACTAGCTAACAGGAGACTACTATCTATCACTATCTAACAGGAGACTACTATCTAACAGGAGACTACTATCTAACAGGAGACAACTATCTAACAGGAGACTACTATCTATCACTAGCTAACAGGAGAATACTATCTATCACTATCTAACAGGAGACTACTATCTAACAGGAGACTACTATCTAACAGGAGACTACTATCTATCACTATCTAACAGGAGACAACTATCTAACAGGAGACTACTATCTATCACTAGCTAACAGGAGAATACTATCTATCACTAGCTAACAGGAGACTACTATCTATCACTAGCTAACAGGAGACTACTATCTATCACTATCTAACAGGAGACTACTATCTAACAGGAGACTACTATCTAACAGGAGACTACTATCTAACAGGAGACAACTATCTAACAGGAGACTACTATCTATCACTAGCTAACAGGAGAATACTATCTATCACTAGCTAACAGGAGACTACTATCTATCACTATCTAACAGGAGACTACTATCTAACAGGAGACTACTATCTATCACTATCTAACAGGAGACTACTATCTATCACTATCTAACAGGAGACTACTATCTATCACTATCTAACAGGAGACTACTATCTATCACTATCTAACAGGAGACTACTATCTATCACTATCTAACAGGAGACTACTATCTATCACTCTCTAACAGGAGACTACTATCTATCACTATCTAACAGGAGACTACTATCTATCACTATCTAACAGGAGACTACTATCTATCACTATCTAACAGGAGACTACTATCTTTCACTATCTAACAGGAGACTACTATCTATCACTATCTAACAGGAGACAACTATCTATCACTAGCTAACAGGAGACTACTATCTATCACTAGCTAACAGAGTCTAATAGCTATCACTAGCTAACAGAGTCTAATAGCTATCACTAGCTAACAGGAGACTACTATCTATCACTATCTAACAGGAGACTACTATCTAACAGGAGACTACTATCTAACAGGAGACTACTATCTATCACTATCTAACAGGAGACTACTATCTAACAGGAGACTACTATCTATCACTATCTAACAGGAGACTACTATCTATCACTATTTAACAGGAGACTACTATCTATCACTATTTAACAGGAGACTACTAGCTATCACTATCTAACAGGAGACTACTATCTAACAGGAGACTACTATCTATCACTATCTAACAGGAGACTACTATCTATCACTATCTAACAGGAGACTACTATCTATCACTATCTAACAGGAGACAACTATCTATCACTAGCTAACAGGAGACTACTATCTATCACTAGCTAACAGAGTCTAATAGCTATCACTAGCTAACAGGAGACTACTATCTATCACTATCTAACAGGAGACTACTATCTAACAGGAGACTGCTATCTATCACTATCTAACAGGAGACTACTATCTATCACTATCTAACAGGAGACTACTATCTATCACTATTTAACAGGAGACTACTAGCTATCACTATCTAACAGGATACTACTATCTATCACTATCTAACAGGAGACTACTATCTATCACTATCTAACAGGAAACTACTATCTATCACTATTTAACAGGAGACTACTAGCTATCACTATCTAACAGGAGACTACTATCTAACAGGAGACTACTATCTATCACTATCTAACAGGAGACTACTATCTATCACTATCTAACAGGAGACTACTATCTATCACTATCTAACAGGAGACTACTATCTATCACTATCTAACAGGAGACAACTATCTATCACTAGCTAACAGGAGACTACTATCTATCACTAGCTAACAGAGTCTAATAGCTATCACTAGCTAACAGGAGACTACTATCTATCACTATCTAACAGGAGACTACTATCTAACAGGAGACTACTATCTATCACTATCTAACAGGAGACTACTATCTATCACTATCTAACAGGAGACTACTATCTATCACTATCTAACAGGAGACTACTATCTAACAGGAGACTACTATCTATCACTATCTAACAGGAGACTACTATCTATCACTATCTAACAGGAGACTACTATCCATCACTATCTAACAGGAGACTACTATCCATCACTATCTAACAGGAGACTACTATGTATCACTATCTAACAGGAGACTACTATCTATCACTATCTAACAGGAGACTACTATCTATCACTATCTAACAGGAGACTACTATCTATCACTATCTAACAGGAGACTACTAGCTATCACTAGCTAACAGGAGACTACTAGCTATCACTAGCTAACATGAGACTAATTTCTATCACTACCTAACAGGAGACTACTATCTATCACTATCTAACAGGAGACTACTAGCTATCACTAGCTAACAGGATACTACTATCTATCACTATCTAACAGGAGACTACTATCTATCACTAGCTAACAGGAGACTACTAGCTATCACTATCTAACAGGAGACTACTATCTATCACTAGCTTACAGGAGACTACTATCTATCACTAGCTAACAGGAGACTACTATCTATCACTAGCTAACAGGAGACTACTATCTATCACTAGCTAACAGGAGACTACTATCTAACAGGAGACTACTATCTAACAGGAGACTACTATCTATCACTAGCTAACAGAGTCTAATAGCTATCACTATCTAACAGGAGACTACTATCTATCACTATCTAACAGGAGACTACTAGCTATCACTATAGCTAACAGGTAATAAATACAACCCACAACACATGAATAGCTGCTAGCCTCCAATGCATAGGCTACTTCCTGTCCCTAACACTAAAACTGAAACCAAATAATATAAAACCGAAATAGAAATGTTTCTCTCAAACTGAATAAAAACTAGTAAATCAAGTAAAATAAATTACTGAAACTAAACTGAATTTCAAATAAAAAACTGAAAACGAATAGAAATGAAAACTGATATAAAAACACAAAACTATATTATCCTTGAGCTTTGAGAGAGTTTGTGTCTTTTCTCCACACGGTGGAATTTGCTGCAGTTTCTGGTACAACATGACATTTTTCTCTGTGATTATTGGCTTGAAATGTAGAGCGGTAGAAAGTGTCTTTAGCAGGAGAAACAGAGGAAGAAAAAGTAGAGAGGAGAGAGTGAAAAGATGACCGGTCCACAGGGAGTTTAGTTTTCCTCCATTTCCACTCGGCGGCCCGGAGCCCGGTTCTGTGAGCTCACAATGAGTCGTCTAGCCACGGAGCAGGAGGAGAGGACCGAGCCGGCCGGGAGGATAGGGGACATAGAGAGTCAAACGATGCAGAAAGGGAGGAGAGGAGGGTCGAGGAGGCAGAATCAGGAGGGAGAAGGATTTAGCAGAGGGAAGAGATGATAGATTGGAAGAGGAGAAAGTAGCGGGAGAGAGAGGGAAGGTTGCGACAGTGCATTACCATCTGAGTAGGGGCAGAGTGAGTAGTGTTGGAGGAGAGCGAGAGAGAAAAGGATACAAAGTAGTGGTTGGAGACTTGGAGGGAATTTGCTGTGAGATTAGTAGAAGAACAGCATCTAGTAAAGATGAGGTCAAGCGTATTGCCTGCCTTGTGAGTAGAGGGGGACGGTGAGAGGGTGAGGTCAAAAGAGGAAAGGAGTGGAAAGAAGGAGGCAAAGAGAAATGAGTCAAAGGCAGACGTCGGGAGGTTGAAGTCATCCAGAACTGTGAGGGGTGAGCCATCATCAGGAAATGAACTTATCAAGGCGTCAAGCTCATTGATGAACTCTCCAAGGGAACCTGGAGGGAGATAAATGACCAGGATGTTAAGTTTGAATGGGCTAGTGACTGTGACAGCATGGAATTCAAATGAGGTGATAGACAGATGGGTCAGGGGGAAAAGAGAGAATGTCCACTTGGGAGAGTCCACTTCCTGTGCCACCGCCACGCTGACCAGATGCTCTCGGGGTATGAGAGAACACATGATCAGACGAGGAAAGAGCAGTAGGAGTAGCAGTGTTTTCTGTGGTAATCCATGTTTCCGTCAGTGCCAAGAAGTCAAGGGACTGGAGGACAGCATAGGCTGAGATGAACTCTGCCTTGTTGGCTGCAGAACGGCAGTTCCAGAGGCTGCCGGAGACCTGGAACTCCATGTGGGTCGTGTGCGCAGGGACCACCAGATTAGAGGGGTTGCAGCCACGCGGTGTGAAGCGTTTGTATGGCCTGTACAGAGAGGAGAGAACAGGGATAGACAGACACATAGTTGACAGGCTACAGAAAAGGCTGCAATAATGCAAAAGAGATCGGAATAACATTAACTAAACATATGGACAAGAGAGAGAGCGGGGCCTCCCTCACTTACCTTGCTCAACTAACTCCTGCAGAATAACTCGCCAGAACTGTCTTTCAGGGACAGTCTTCATTTTGAAGACTGCTGCCGCTGAACAAGGAGGCTGTGCTAACATCACTAAGCTAATTGCCTAGCACAGGTGTAGCCCCTCCCTCTCCTATTCAGTTGTAATCTGCACAGAACAAAACAAGTGGATGGATCTGCACCCACTCTGAATGGGTAGCAATCACTATCCTTCTTAAGCAAATTAGCAGTTCACACCAACTAGGTAGCAAAGGAGAGACATTCAGATTCAAAGGGACTGCCATTTTCTATGTGGCACCTGTACCCTCTCTACCTGTAATTTCCCTCCTCTTCCTCCCAAACACGCTCCCTTTCAGTACTGCAGTTTAGCTGAAGATGAGCCCAAAAGAACAATCCATTGACAGATCCACAGAGAAGTCAAATTTAAAAATTCATAAAAATACACTTTCGTTAACACCTTTGTGGCAAAAATATCAATTTAATTAGTAATTGTCTTTGAGGCAGATTTTTTTTCCATCCCTCACAGCAGAAGATATTTACATTTTATATGAATCTAATGTCTGTCGTGTTTCTGGATGACATGATGACGTCGTCGCTGCTGGCTTTGCTTCCTGTGTGCTCTGGAAAGAAAATGGCAACCACCACAAAACAGTGTATGAGAACGTGAGTAGATTAGGTTGAAAACAATGGTCAACCATCTTGGATGCTGTCTCCAGTCATCGATACTGTATATAATGACAAGATGGTCTTGTCTCCGGTCTGTGCTCTGTTTCAGTCTGGGATAGGAGGAGTGTGGGCACAGCCAGGGAGAGAGAATCAACACAGACGTATGAGTCATGATGATAATCCTCTCTGTGTTTCTAAAACGATGCACTGGCGAACCGCACACCCCCACAGCCCCCGAGTTGAGTTGTGTTGTTGCTAATATCAACAGTCCCTTATCTCTGGTATATCTTGGCATGAATCATTCATAACTATGTTTAAATTGTGTTCAGCACAATGGACATATAATGCAGAACGTCTCAGGAAAGTCTGTCTGGGTTGTTAATACTCAGTAGGCCTATACAGCCGGGCCACAACCTGGACCTACAGGCTGTGATGAAAACAACCTGGACCTACAGGCTGTGGTGAAAACAACCTGGACCTACAGTCTGTGGTGAAAACAACCTGGACCTACAGGCTGTGGTGAAAACAACCTGGACCAACAGGCTGTGGTGGAAACAACCTGGACCTACAGGCTGTAGTGAAAACAACCTGGACCTACAGGCTGTGGTGAAAACAACCTGGACCTACAGGCTGTGGTGAAAACAACCTGGACCAACAGGCTGTGGTGAAAACAACCTGGACCTACAGGCTGTGGTGGAAACAACCTGGACCTACAGGCTGTGGTGGAAACAACCTGGACCTACAGGCTGTGGTGGAAACAACCTGGACCTACAGGCTGTGGTGAAAACAACCTGGACCTACAAGCTGTGGTGAAAACAACCTTATTAGCCAGACAAAACCCACTGAGTCCAACAATAAATATTAGCCAGACAAAACCCACTGAGTCCAACAATAAATATTGGCTGAATTTATCCTCAAGCCGACTGCTTTTTTCTACATTGTTAGGCTATTTGATGTGTCATTTGTTATAAAACGTTCATAAATATATATAGCTAGTAAGCTAGTGTTTTGAGGGTGGACTGACTGTATTATATGGTATAAACCCATAATAGTCTAAACCCAGTCTGGGGGGGCTGGGGTACTAAGCTATATGGAATTGTTTTAAGAATCATAAGACCTCTTTAAGACCTCTTGAAATATCAAATAAATATATAAAATAATAATTTTTGTGCTTACTGCTACAGTATTAGCCCATACAAACACATTGAACAACACATTTGCTACATGGAACAACAGATAATCCCCAAAAATCTAGAGGAAGTTTGTTTTGAAGTGTCTGACGTAGATCTGAAGTATCTGACGTAGATCTGAAGTGTCTGACGTATATCTGAAGTGTCTGACGTATATCTGAAGTGTCTGACGTATATCTGAAGTATCTGACATATATCTGAAGTGTCTGACGTATATCTGAAGTGTCTGACGTATATAAGAGATATTGTTTTTGGGGGGGACATTTAACCCCTTATTTAACCCCTTATTTTTGCCACAAAACAGTCTCCATTAAATACTTCCATTAATATTTTGGACTGGTACCAGGGACCTGTATGTGTTTGCGAGAGTCTTATCTTTCTATAGAGGAGTCATATTAGTGTGTAGCACAAACTGTTTCGGACGCTACAGACGATTCTGTGAGAAGACCGATTTTGGGGATGTCTCATGGTCTGATAAACACCGCTCTAGCTCTGTCACCTTTCACCGCAGATGAAAAAGTGTTACATAGGCGGATGTTGTGGATTGAGATGCATCCAATGCTAAAAAAACCCCCAGATATCTCTAGTTTAAAATGAAAGATTTTTATGGGGATTTTTGTATTGTGCTAATTAGATTTCCACACTGGACAGCAATCGGTAGTCTATACCTTGTGAGTGGCTGTCTGGCTGACGCACCCTTGCGGGGGTCCAGAGAAGAATGTGTGTGTGTGTCTGACGTTGGTGGTCAATTACTACTGAATAGGAACCAGCCACAAAATGTTCTCATTGAGTGTTTTTATTTCGCAACGAGAACCAATTTGTTCCCAAAAACACCCTCCCACACCACACACACACACACACACACAGCATGAGCTCATATCTCTCTCTCTCTCACAAACACAAAAAAAAACAGACACACACGCAAACACAGTCTGCTTGTTTTTCAATCAACATGTCTTTGAGAATCGCTGAAGGTTGTTTTTCACATCACTCACTTCCTCTTTCTTCTTTTTCATTTGCACTCCCAATTAGATTGTGAGCCAGTCGAAGCAATCTGCTCTCTCTGGTAAATAAGCACTCATTAGGGGTCCTTAATGAACTGATCAATCTGCTCTCTCTGTTAAATAAGCACTCATTAGGGGTCCTTAATGAACTGATCAATCTGCTCTCTCTGGTAAATAAGCACTCATTAGGGGTCCTTAATGAACTGATCAATCTGCTCTCTCTGGTAAATAAGCACTCATTAGGGGTCCTTAATGAACTGATCAATCTGCTCTCTCTGTTAAATAAGCACTCATTAGGGGTCCTTAATGAACTGATCAATCTGCTCTCTCTGGTAAATAAGCACTCATTAGGGGTCCTTAATGAACTGATCAATCTGCTCTCTCTGTTAAATAAGCACTCATTAGGGGGCCTTAATGAACTGATCAATCTGCTCTCTCTGTTAAATAAGCACTCATTAGG